>OZ010696.1:14665803-14989803 GCA_963932265.1 Thymelicus lineola | reverse complement strand
AATATATCTTGCCTTTTAATGTCCATCTGATAACCCTTGTCACAAGTTGGTAAGTCACTATGGCTCTTGTTAGGTACTAGTTCGCGGCTAATTCATGCAAATACATACAAATCTGTTTGAAAACAGTAATGTCGTTAAAATGCTAACGAAACATGTCTGCATGGGCTGTTCTCACAATACTATTGAATACCAAGCTTGTAGCTCAATCTTGGTGTGCAAGGGTTTCTGGGTTCGATCCTCTGGTAAAAATACTCGTAGGTGATCGACATTATAGTTAGTTCTCGGGTTTTGGTTATTACAGGTACGTCTTACATAGCAAGATACAATATGTAAGCCAGATACATGGAACCCAGTTAGGTTAGTTAGGGAGTAATGTATTTCTTCTCTGATTTGTTGCTCGGAAACGCATCGGTTATATCTTTGTTGTTGCTAATGTCCATGTGTGAAGGTGACCTCTTAGCATCGGGTCGATTGTGAGCTTTTTTGTCTAATCTATACATCTATACATCTATACATATTAATAAAATTGAAGAGTTTGTCTGTGATTTCGAGATAAATGATTTTTTCAAGTTGCAAATCGTTACTTGCACGATACCAACACCGAAAAATGAGTTTTTAAAATTTTTGTCTGTCTGTCTGTTTGTTTGTCTCCGCTAATCTCCGAAACCACTGAACGAATTTTAACAACGCTTTTACTAGGTTATTGCAAAGTGTTCAACTTAACAACTAAGCAATGGTTTAGGGTTCCATACTAAAGGGTTCCTTAGGGATAGTTTGTATGGAAAAATAAAAAAATATCAGCCGATTTGTTTTAAACTTTTAAAAACGTATTCTCCGTACAAAAAGAGTTATACATGCATTTCTTAGATTTTACTTATATAGCATGGAAAGGCCATAAAATGCATTTAAAGGTTATTTTTTTCATTAATTCAAATCCCTATTACTGAGTGGATATCTATTTTTGTATTTTGTTTTTAAGAGCATGTTGTTTGCGTAGCTATGACCTCCAATATAATTTCAGCATTTTATAAATTTCACCTGGGAAGTGGTAGAAAAACGCAAATTAAGTCTGTATGAGTAACCGATATCCAATAAATAATCGATTACTATCTTGGCAACTAGATGGCTCTGTATGTGTTGATTCACGCCAACGCCTTTAATACATACACCTTTAATATATAATATAATTAGTATGTCTGTCTGTGATTTCGAAATAACTGCATTTTTCATGTTATAAATCATTACTAGCACGATATCAAAACCGAAAAATGAGTTTTTAATTTTTGTTTGTCTGTTTGTTTGTCTTCATTAATCTCTGAAGCTACTGAACGGATTTCAACAGGACTTTACTACAATATCGAGTCTTCAACTTAAATTATAGGCAATTTTTAGGGTTACATAACAAAGCGAGAAAATAAAATATGAGTCGATTTGTTTTAAACATACAAAAACCTTTTCTTCACACAAAATGAGGCATAGGTATTAGGTACATAACATTTCTTAGTTTTTTTTATATTTTGCGAGGTGGAGCCAAAGCGAGTAGGTACTGTTTTTTTTACAAATTTACAATAATTCAAATACACATAAATATAACTGAAGTGAATGTCTGTGATTTCGAAATAAATGATTTTTTAAGTTATCTATATCTATCTATAAATCTATACTTTCACGATACCAAAACCGAGAAACGAGTTTTTAATTTGTTTTTAAGTTACAAAAACCTTTTCTTCACACAAAATAAGGCATACAGGCATTTCTTAGTTTATTTGTATTTCGCAAGATGGAGCTAGAATACGGCACTGAAGTACTTTTTAATAAAAATATCTATTTTTATATTCACTTTTTTAAAATCATTAATTGCGTATTATGGCCTCCAACGTTTTAGCATTTTTTTGTATTTTACCCTGGAAGGGGTTGAAAATCGTAATTTGGTGTTGTACAAATAGTAGACATTGAACAATTTGAATAATTGATCATAAAATACATAAATCCACTAAATAAAACGTATTGCGGCGTGTTTAATCAAGCTTAGGATTTTTCTTTGAAATAACTAAGTGTTCCGTCATTTTTAGAGTCCCGTAGTAGTGATGTTGTAGTTCTGTTATAATGCAGTCCTGAGGAACATCATGTTGAGAGTGCAGAGTGCTGAATTTTCTCATTTTCTGTGAAGCAATATCTTCCCTTTGCCGAATTATTGATTTGCCAAAACTACAATGTAATAAATCCGAAAATGTGTTGCTCCTTTATTACCATTGTCATATAACTCATCGAATTAACCTTAACTCCCTCTCATCGCTGAACCAATCTTGATGTGTTTTGGTATAGACATAGATTGTACCTTGGAGAACGATATAAGACTATTCAGCAAACATCATCATACAATTTATTTATTCAATGTAATTTAAGTACTAAGCGTTAAGTAGGAAATACAAAATTTAGAAAATAATATGAGAAATAATAATAATAAGTAAAAGCAACCGGCGCAGTGCGAACTAGGGTTGTTGAACCTTTCTTTTTTTTTAACTGTTTAGTAAAACCTAACATACATAGTTGTGTAACGAAAAGATAATCGGAGCAAATTTAACTTTGCCGTTGAAAAACTGTTGTCCCCATATATGTATCGATATGGGTCCCGATCAAATTACCAAATTCTGCAAATAGGTTTAAAATTATTTTTTTGTGATACTTACAAATTCACAGTTTTAAGATTTCTTTTAACCTACGTTTTACCTAAGACATTCCTTCTAGGCGAATGTTTTTTGATTGCGTTGAGGATACAGAATATTATATGTTTTCACAGCTCCTAGGGATTGCAGACCTGAGTGTTGGATTAATTTTAATTTGTTACCTTCACACGTTCCTGAGAAAAAAGGTATTGAAATACAAACAGACAGACGGGCAATGGAGTAAGTGATCCTAAGGGAACCGTGTTTTTTCTTTCGAGGTAATGAACCCTAAAAATATCGAATCATTATTTCGAGTATTGACCTTTCATAGTAACGTTGTTCTAATGAGCGATCATGCTGCTTTAAGAGTATGTTATGTAAGTTAACTAAAGCACCTAAGATTTTTTCCGAAGCGAAGCGAGGGCGATTGCTAGTAATCATATAAAAGAGAAAGTTTGAGATTGATAATTTTTATGTAATCATTTTATATAACATACATGAAAATGTCATTTATTTCTTAAAGTCGTTTGAAATACCTGTAATTATCGTTAGTATAATTGTAACTGTAAAATGTATGTATGTGTTTACAGTCATCCTTTGTGTGCGTGATGGTGTGACTACGGACTCCGGAACATTATAATATCATTGACTCCGGACTGCACTTTCTACAGCTGACGTTTCAATACAAATGCGTGTTTCATTTGTAATTACATACAAATCGGATAGGGTGCAGTTGTACACTGTTACGGTATGTGCTAAGTTGAAAAAATTTTGTACAGACCTTGGGTCTAATCACACGTAGATATCGGAAAAGAAAACTGTATCCGGAGGATAGAACGAGTGAGGCTATTATTTAATAAGTATTTACTCCTCCGTTCGAAGGACAGATAACCGATGGGGTTGCAAAGTAATCGAATGGGGCCAGTCGCGGTAAAAGGAATTACAGGTTGCCCCCTGACCAGACGGACTGATGACCTAAAGAAGCGGGAAGCCGCTGGATTTAGAGAGCCCAGGACTGGTCGGAGTGGCGGCAATCAGGGGATTCCTATATCCAGCAGTGGACTTTAACACACTAACGCCCCAACTCAGAGTCACTAATGGTTACTTAAAACGCTCCTTTGTACAGAATTTATATGGTGATTCTTTACTAAGGAGCAATTAAAGTAACCGTTAGTGACTCTGAGTTGGGGCGTAATAGATAGATTTCATTCTCCATGCTACGTGAATGTGACCGAGGAAGTAAGGGTGGGATGACGAAAGTATCCGCAAGGTAAACCTAAAAGACGGCCCTCGAATTGATTCCGCATTGAGGTGCTCCAGGGTTCTTTCAAGTGTGCCCTGCAGTGGATGTTTAATGGATCCCAATCGTAAGTTGTAGAACTTATTGTATTCGTAAATTGGACACAATTGGATACAAAGGAAAAATCTTATATAATCTTACGTATTTTAAAAAGTTTCTTACGATTAGAGTATCATGTTAGTGAAGATTATTTGTCCCAGTTAACTTAGTTGTACGTGAAACATTGTAGACTCATGAAACTAATTTTAATTATAGTATTATGCATTGAAGAATTTTCGTAAAACAACATCGTATTATCCTTCAAAGGATATCACATTCGCTATTTTGAGCGCACGTCCGTAACCGCGTAAGTTAGTGCGCGTAAGTTCGCCTCGTGACGCGGACGGTGCGTAATTTACGATTGTTTACGCATCATTACGCGAGCTGCTTACGGTAAGGTTTGATCTGGTTAGCGTTATTAGTGTAGTTACTTGCTTGGTGGCTAGTTAGTTGCGATTAGAGGGTTGCGGCGAGTTACAAGACTTACAAGTATGGGAGTATAGGTTCCAATTACTAGTACTTCCATGTTGTGGTTGCATTTACCTACTCATATGTTGCGTCCACACGTATTAAGTAGATAAGTAGTTAACTAAAATTTAACTAAATTTTAAGTGAATAATTTTAAGTGCGTGTCCAAACGTAACAATTTAGTAAAGCTGTTAAGTAGTTAAGTGCATTTAAAAATAAAGATGGAAGACCGAAAAGAACTTATAAATTCCACACTGAAATTTGTTATTAGTGAAACATTGAATGAAGTTAAAATTAAGTTAAAATTTAGTTAACTACTTATCTACTTAATACGTGTGGACGGGACATTAGGGTTATCACTGTTGATAAAAAATACTTGGATGGTGAAAATTTCACAACTTAATTGTACCAAAGCTTTTTGTTTAAAATAAATAAATCAAATCTTCAAAAAAGGTGTATAAAGAGTTTCCTTCAGGGCCGGCGATGCATTGGCGATTCCTCTGGTATTGCTCATGTCCATAGGCGACGGTAACCACTTAGGGAACATACCAAAACCACGTGACCCATTTAGGGGAGGGAGGGGGGTCTTCAAAACACCACGATTGGTCACAGAGGGGAGGGGGGGGGTTTAGGTTTTTGTCACGTAGTCAATATTTTAGCAACCATTGCGCTACACAAGTCGTCAAATATAAGCAAAATTATTATTTTTTAACTCTGTTTTTGCAAAAAAGTATTGAAAACCGTATTTATGAATTACCACGTGAAAACTAGGGGGGAGGGGGGTATTCTCATATACTACGGATGGTCACGAAGGGGGGGAGGGGGGTAAAAAGTTGGAAAAAATGGGTCACGTGGTTTTGGTATGTTCCCTTACCATCAGGTGGCCCGTATGCTTTTACGTCAGTCGCTCAGTCTATAAAAAAATTGCAATTAGATACAATTAATATAAATACTATCAACGTTATAACCCCGCACTATTAACTATTAACCCTGTATGTATTGACAGTCGCGTAAATGTACTTATAGAAATAAAATATCACCACAGACTTAAATTTTCACGTCCGTGGGTATCACAAATATGTAACTATGGTTCGACATGAAATATGAACGCGAGCGGCTGAGCCCCCTCGTTCGAGACTTCGAGAGGCAACGTCACGCCAATTGGAGTTAATTAAATTAAGATGATGAATTAGCTTTAGCAATAACTTTATTGTACAACCAATTTAAGAAAATATTACAGTAACACGAGTCAATATGAAACTATAATTAGCAATTATTTATTACACAATTACACAAATAGTAAGTATACAAATCGGTGAAGTAAGTAAGTATATTACGTTTCTGTTTTCCGTTTATTTTTAACTTTAACTAACTAACTAACTAATTAATAAAAATTTCTTTTTGGGCCTTCGATTTATCATCATTTTGTGTGCGTCTTAGATGCAAGTTACAGGGGACATGTGGAAACAGGAATGTAATTTTGTCTTTACGAGTATATTTATTCATATTTTTTCATGTTTATGTTCATATTCATATTCATTTTTATTTATTATTTATTTAATGTTTATTCATATTTTTTACTTTAGAATCTGATCAGACTTTTCGCTCGCCACAGTTTGCGGTTTAACAATTGCTTAATGCGCAACGTTACATATATTTTGAACTTATGCAAGATCAAGATAGAATCGTTCAACGGCTGATAAAAAGAATCAACAACACGCAAGCTATCTCTTTCCGAATTTCACCTTATTACAAACCTATCTGCAGCAGTCACCTGAAGGCATATCGCACCATCCATAGTGAAGCGGTTATGGCTCACAAAATTATTAAAATATTTAAACAGACCAAAATATACATTAAGTTAATAGTCTTAAGGGATACAAGAACTGCAAAGTAAAGATTGGTGTTAACGTACTGGAGAGATTTATATGCAAAAATTGCGAATGAGTATAGGGTCAGAACAATTTATTTTGGTAAGAATAACAAGATAATCTTTGTACAAATAAGGAATACATCTATTATAGTCATTGAAGTATTATTACTAGCGTATAGAATCGACACCGCGAACACGATGTACATATTAATATGTCCCGCCATAATAAGTGGGTGCCACACGAAGTTCTCCGTCACCCGCCGTAATCAGCGGACCTTGTCCCAATAGAATTCTAATTTTTTCAAAATTTAGACAATTTTTAAGTGTGAAAAGTTCAACACCCGTGAGGCAGTAAGTACAAAACGCTTTTAAATCGCTGACTTCATCAGGCGATGAACCCGTCCGGCAGACTTCTACAGTAAAGGGATAATTAAATTGCCATCAAAATGGCAAAATTGTATTTGGGCCAGTATTTTGATTAGCTAAAATAAAGAAATACCAAATTTTTTATATTTTATTTTCATACAAATCTCCAATTTGATAGGTATAAAAGAAAGTATAATTTTGAAGGTTGTTGTAATTTAGGAAATTATCCTGTTGCATCTTTGTTCATTATTTAATTAAAATTACACAAATAACAGTCTTAACATTGTGTTATTTTATTTGTACTTACTTGTTGAATAATATATTTTTATTTAATTACATCAACGCACATCAATGGATTCAGCAAAATTTTCAATTGTTTTACCTAAATTTTTCATAGGATTCCGGTTTGGTTTTTCTGTAAACTTGGAGCGAGGGTTTCTATTTATTTGATACCTTAGATATGGAACATTATGGTAAATGGTAACATAATAGATACTTTAGCAGTACTCATCTACACAGTTACGTATCCGTTACGATCATAATAAAAACCTGTCATTAAATGCAGTAAAAACCAATTCATCGGCAATAATTTTTTCCTCAGCCCCATGAAGCAATTATCAGGATCATGTCAATTGAATTCTAGAAATACCAGTTAAGTAAATAACGCCACGAGTTCCTGTAACATTAAAATATTCACTTTTTGTTGCAATCAAAGCTGATGTCGGTATAAATTATTTTTTCTGCAAACAACCGGACAACGCAATTCACCGTCTGTTCAATGATTCTTATGAAAAACTAAGGACATGATACACTTGACTTGATACTTGGAATTCAATGGAGCTTTTAAAAATCAAATGGGTTCATCTACACACATTAGTTGTCGACGTATTTTACGCGCCGTAACAGTGAATGTGGATGTAATAATATATTTGATTCAAGTAGGGATTATTTATGCTACATCGAGTCGGGCACGGGCCGGGCACGAGCCGTGTGCCGGACGAGGCACGGACGAGGTACGGTACTAACATTTTATATGACGCGGACATTGAGTATTTATGCTACACCGTGCGACGTCCGTGTCGGCACGGATCGTGCCCGGCACGGTGTAGCATAAATAATGCCTTACAGTCAATTTTAAGTTTGTTGTACGTAAAAAAACAAGTACTTAGAATATAAATCAATAAATCAGATATGTAGTAGTTTATGTATAGTTGTTTAATTTTATTGATCTCCCGAAGTTTTCTTGATGAACACGAGTGAAATTATTCATAGCTGACGAGTGTGGTGCACCCCTCAATATCAGATACATAATTTAGTTTTTCTTAATCGCAATATGATGTTGTTTTGTGTAGAAATTCATACTAAGTTTAGTGATATTACTCCCTGATATGAACTAGGTAAGTATCTATTATGAGACAGTTCTCGGGCGAAGTATTTAGATGATTTATCATTTCCCTGGTTTTTTCTGGGCATAGTCGACAAACTTTATGATAAAATAGCCATTGATTTGATTCCGATGATTCAATGATTTGACTCCGTCATCCCTTTTCCACCATCGAACCTCCCGACGAACGGCGGGTATCCATCCCTTCGTCGTTAGCATCCCTCATGTAAGGACGACGCGCTTCGCTTCACTATTTATTATACGTACAGCGAAAAATTGGAATAAATTGCCCGCGTCGGTGTTTCCGCTAGATTAATGTGAGTATCTTCAAGACAAGAGTGAATAGGTTTTTACTAAGTTAGTGCGTTTTCGCCACTTACCATCAGGTATTAACTAATGAGATATAAAAATGTAAAAAATCATCGTTTATAAATATTAGGAGTACCTAGGGCCTCATCGCCACGTACATGGAGATTGATGAAAGTAAAAAATATAGGTGTTCGGAATATGGGACCATAAAATCTATATAATTACTTGCCAAAGGGATAAGACTCAAAATCCGGGATATTTCTGGTATTCCGGGTCATCTAGCAATCCCAAGTATAATCTGTATACTGTATAATTCAATGTTGGTCTCAGGTGTCTCCTTCAACGGAGGCCTTATTGAGTATGGTTAAACCTACCAGGCGATGACAGGGGGAAGGGGTCAACGCAAGACCTGACCCCTGTAGTTAACAAAATAATGATAAACTGTTGATTGAATCGCAGTGTTGCAAGCAAAGTTTGCTAATTAGCAAGCTGTAATACTTAACACGTCACCAATTATGAATAACTACATGTCAATTTAATAAGTATGAATACCTTTAAATGAATAATTCAAGTATTTTGATATGACTCGAGAATACCGCGTAGGTAATTTCAACGTCAAAACGGATAGTATTGTGAATAATTAGTTGTAATTGTTTTTATCTTGTCAAGTTGCATCGATAAATCAGTTTTAATAAACAATTAATAAGCAATATGAATGAGGTATTTAGTTATTGGCAAGATTCCGCTCACTTACCTCCGGGCGTCTGGCAACGCGCGACGTCACCCTTCTCATTGTCTGCGAATTATTTTGACTGCGATTAGCTTTCAACTAAGGTAAATCTATTTTTGATTTAAAAAGGTATCTTAATTGCTTAATAGTTGAACCATTAATATGCTGATAGATATTATGATATATGCAGCAGTGATAAAAGCAGTAAATGTTATTATTATTAGTTACCTAAAAAAAATAATATGCAAAATGACAAATACCCTGAAATATGAAAAATCTCGCCTGACGTTAACAAAATGTATAATACATATTGTTTTGTCAGTATTTCGTAGATATTGAGTGGGGAAGTAATATTATACGTCACATCACATCAACATAATCAGTGCTTTAAAATTAAATTGAAATAGGTTATATCTAACGTGACCATTTTATTTTTCGTGTCAAAACGGGATGCCTACGGAATTTTGTATACCAAGAAGAAAAAAACAATGCCGAACGCTATTATTATGTCCATAAAATGGTTTTTGTAATATAAAAGTACTCAATGTGGGTAATCTTTCCTGCGACTTTAGTGCAATGAATTTGATGTAGACAAGACACGTAAGTAGGTATATTTTGGTTTGTTTGGAAACCCGGGACATTTTTGTGCTGGGGACAGCGGGACATACAGCCTGAAAGCGGGACAATCCCGCCCAAAACGGGACGTCCCCTTAGTTATACCTAATGCCATTACTATAAAAAAGTAATTTTTGTAACAATCCAAAACCATAATTTAATCTTAGGAATAAAGTCTTAGGAAATCGCGTTAAAACCAAAATTGACCGTGGAGCCTGTGAACAGCTTTTAAATGGACCGTACAAATCTTCGTACTTGTATATTTAATTGGATTCGTACTTGGACTTCTATTACATACTACTACTTACTGCTTACTTCTTCGTACTTGGTTATATGAAGTAGCTTATCGTCGCTCGTAAGCAGGGGAACATAAGTCTTGCACCGATACGATGTCGTCCAGTTAGTCGCATATTGAGTGGACAATAATTATTATTATAACAATCTGATACCCTGGTATTAACTATCAGATTATGCATTCCGAGCTCGAAGGCGAGCTGTGGATTTGAAGACCGCTATCATATTTAGAAGTGCTAGGATAGCCCGGCGGCTTCTGTCGGCCCTGGTTACGGCGGGCGTGGGATGTAGGTGGTTCAATATTAATCCTAGTAATCCTACTAATATTAGAAATGTGAAAGTTTGTATGGATGTTTCTTTCTCTTTCACGAAAAAACTGTAATACTAATAATAATATCGTTTATTTGCTCTCACAAGAAGGTAGGTGGCTAAGGCTTATTTACTAGGACAGTTAATGTTCTATAACCCTTCTTAGCGAGAGCCTGGTGCCTGTTGTAGGCTTTTTCAAGTCTGTGATACAAGTTACCAGTCACCAGTGCCCCTCCCAAGGACAGATTATACGAGTATAAAGTACCTAGAATTATTGCAGTGTAAACAATTTCCTTACTTAATTACTATTGAATGGAATTTCATGAAATTTAGCACACAAGCATACCATGATCTAGAATAAGACAAATAAATAAGACCTAGGTACCTACTTATTATACTTCGATGTTGCATCCTCAAGATTTAAATACCATGTAGTTGTCCTTCGATACACTGCATCGTCACACATTTGGAGTATATGAAAATAAAACAATAATAAAGTGTCAGTTATTTAGTCTGTGTCGTTGCCATCACATCACTACTGTATATACCCAGCCCTAAAACGTCATTCGTTTTTCGTGTGCTGCATCGTCGTTAGTGTCATTACTTATAAATAAGTTAAATAATATTATAATAACGATAAAAACTTGCGTTTTAGACTGTTTTGGCTCATATTTAATAACGGAAAACATAAGAAAATAATAGATGAAACTGAATCGGAAATAAAAGAAAAGATATGCAATCTACGCAAAAGAATTCAAGGCTGGCCGTCTAATATCTATCGAACTGTATGATATCCCGGTTGAAATTCACTTACAGGCAAGTTCTTTCAACCATACATTATAACGGGAAACCACCACAGGCAGATTACTAGTGGAAATTATTCTTGAGAACTTCTGTGCGATGGATGAGTTTGAGTTTAGGTTGAGGTTGATGTGGGAGAGCTCAGTAATAAGACAATCTGGGGTGAATGAGTCTACTTAAAACAGAAATTAGGCTATGTCGTCATGAACGTAATGGGCATTGCAAATATAGTCATAAATTAATGAAATTATCAATAAAATTCGTGTAATTCCACCTAAAGGTAAATTAAGCTATTCGGCTACAACATTTGGCGATTAGCCAAACATATAAAAAAAATAAACTTTACTCATAACAATTAAAATTGCTCTTGTTTTATTTTGATTTTAGGTTTTTACAGTAAATATAAAAATATATAAATTAATTTCTTATAAGAACGTCTTTAAAATTCTAATTCGATTTTTCCTTTATATCATGAATCAGTATGTTCAAACCACTAGTTAATGTATTTTTTGCATGATGTTAAATTAAATTAAAAGTTTAGCCCCACATGCGATCCTAATACAAAAATCGGACCGCCCGAAAATTCGCTGGAAGTGCCGGAGTGCGGATTATCGTGTCAAAACTGACGCGCGCGCAAATTAAGAGCACGGTGGGCGCACCTTCACACGAGACCGGGCGAAGCGTCAATCTCACTTTGCCGATTTTTCGTTCAGTTTCAAAATAAATGAAAAAAAGCAGCATTCGAGTCGCACTGGTAGCCCAGTGCTAGGTTCGAACGCCGAGCGAGCGCCCGCGCATAGCACATCCCTAGACAGTGCGAGACGTTCGAATTCCGAAAATTTGAAAAGCTTTTTTCTTCTCTCGTGAGTGCCAGTGACTTAGTGCAGTGGAGTGGAAATACAAGTAATAGTTTATGGAATCCAGTTAATTAAGTGCTTTGAAGTTAAGTTTTATGGAAGCTTCGTTGGCGGTTCGCGCGAGTAAGTACTGATTAATTAATTAATTTGTTTGATGACCGGCCGTTATTTTAATTATTAATTTATTATGCAAATTTATCGTGTTAATTAATCACGCAAAACAGAGATTTGATTTTTTAATTACTTCCTGTTTCATTATCAATTTCGCAAGCTTGGATCGGTAGTGGCGAATTTTTCTGATAAGAATTTTTTAGTTAAGAATTATTTGCCTAGCTACCTAACTTTTTTCGATTATACTTGTTCTTCTTCATTATTATATACTTACTTGTCTATTATTTCATTAAGAATTATTTACTGATGGTCTGCGAGTTATATGATCGTTTATTCCTGTTAGTAGTGATCATTCCTGCCGAGGGAACTATTAGATTTCTGTCTTGACATTTATGTGACAGATAAGTGGTTGTCGGTTATGTCTTTATGTCTTATTGTGTGTTCATAGCTCTCGGTATGAAACTGCTAAGTTTGAACTAATATTTAGATTCTTCTCAGCTTCCGTGAAAATTTTCTTCCCGTTATATGGGAGCGATTTGTGAATTGAGTTTAGTTACGAACTCACTCTAATGGGAACTTGAATATTCAAAGAACAAGAATGAGTGGTGGTGACTGAAACTAACTTTCATTGAGAACTTGGAGTAATAGTATTTTTTTTAACCCCCAACGAAAAAAGAGGAGGTCTGTGTATCTATGTGTCTATATACCTGTGTATCTGTGTATCTGTATGTCTGTCTGTGGCAAACCTATACCAGTACTACTATTATTATTTGGGGGCTGCGTTCTTGCTACCACCCTCTTAAGTCAGCCGCCAAACGACTCGTGTTCTGACTGGGAAGGGGGGGGGGGGGGGCTAGAGATTTTGTTCTTTCTTTCGTTTTTGAAGTTATAAATTTCTTTTGGCGCGTTTGGAAATAAATATGAGAGTAAAATTTTTACGATGCGCGCACACCGACAGTCAAAAAGCTTAGCTGACAACTGTCTCTCAAAAATCTATCTTACGATGCGCACGCGCACCGACAGCCAAAAAGCGACATGATGAAGTTAGCTGATAACCAGGCTTGACACTCTTAATATTGGCGACCGAGTAACAGTTGAAGTATAAATTAACAAACTTAAGATGGGTAATAATAGTTCTCCCACTCCATACGTTTTTAGTGATATAAGACTCTAGATGGTGTTGTTACTGATTTGACGATAGCGCCATTAGATGGCGGTCACTAACTTTGTGAATCACGATAACGTCTGTATTTTGTAGTTTCATTTGTTGTAGTCCAGAGGACGACACTTTCCTTACTCAGTGTTTCAAAGAAGCATAACCTTTAGTTACCTTTTAGTTACCTTTGTTCTTACTGCTGCCCATGGGCGATAGCCACTTACCATCAGGTGGATCGTAAGCTCGTGTGTGGGCTTCCATAGAAAAAAGACTTGGTGTGTCCATGGGTGGCGGACTGGCGGTGACTACTTGTCTTGGTGGTCCGCCCGATATTTGTCGACCATTAGCATAAAATACATAGCGGCATCTTTGAACTGACCGGTCGACAAGCGGTAGAGAAAATTTTGCATACATTAATGTAACTTTTCAAATTACTATTCACTAAACTTGATGATTAGTTGTGTGATACAAATGTTAGAGAAATTATATTGATGCGTCTCTGTAGTATTCATGACCTATCAAAAATAGCAAGAAGGTGGCTTAGTTAATGTAAAGCAAGATATGTTCTGGATGTAAAGAATCCATTTTTGAGTGTAAGCCAACCATCTTTACTTATGATGCACCTGAATAAGGTCGAGTTCAATTGGTCTCTGGAATCTTTAGAACTCAGTTTAATTTTGAGAAAACATGAATGGTAGGGTAGAAAGAGAAGCCGGACAAGCTTCCATCCTCTTCCATTTTAATCCATAAAATGATATAGCGCCTTTCAGAATTGGGTTAGATCAGTATTAAGCAGGCTATTAGGGTCAGCATTTTTCTTTGCAGTCAGTGACGCCTTTGGTGGTCCACGGGTTAAGACTGTTGTCCGTAGCAGCAGGGTCAACTCACTATCAGGATACACACGTACTCTAAATCTGAAAATAAACATTTATCTATATGATATAAAAATAACAGTGTTGGAGATCGACCACGAGACTATTGCACTTTGCAGTTGTCTCACTCACAATCGACCCAGCTTAAGTAATATAGGTAATAATATCACTTACCTAATTATCTATATCTATAATAGGCAAAAGTGATTGACTGATGTATCAACGCATAGGCCAAAGCCTTAGGGCTAGAAACTTAAAATTTCCCACACGTATTAACATAGCCATAGCCTCTTATGACGTAGGCATCCGCTAAGGAAGGATTTTTCAAAATTTTACCTACAGGGAGTGAAATAGCGGATAAACATGAGAAGCATATTTTCGCGTGCGAAGCTGCGGGCACCAGCTAGTTACTTGTAAGTACCTATACAAAAATCTCATCTCTAATTCCCGCAAGTTATTGGATAAATCGAAGCTAATCCGGACAGATTCCGTCAACGATATTATGATCGGTTTAAACGATCATCGTTTAACACCTACTTGTGTATTCAAATCTGTCGTTATCTCGCGATGCGATCGTGTTCCCGGTATCGGTATCTTGGGATCGCCTAACTTAAACATTCACCTGTATTGCAACTTAAACAGCCGATGAAGACAGATCCAGCAATGATTTATACTTCTATTGATATGGATGGAAAACGAACAGACAGACCAATCCGTTTCAAATGTTAAATGCCCAAACCATCCCATTTGTTTTCAGTTCAAAAGACTATTTGACAATGTAACCGCGCTGTAGTTTCAGCAACTCCCTATCATGATAGAGATATAAACGTGCTTAAAAAAAGAAGCGTCAAAATTAGCCCAAACATAAAAATGTTGTCTTTAGTTTAACAGTATATTGGGTTCAGAAGAGCAAACGATTAAATCAGAAGTTAATAAAAAAAGAAAATGTGTGCAATTCACACGTGGTAGAAGTGAAACTTTCCAAAATTTTGGTTTCAAGATAATGAGATGAAAAAGCAATAAATTGAATCTTCTACCTTGTTCCTCGCGCCATCTATGAATACAACTTAGCACTTTTTAAAAATCTATCTAGCAATAAAACGAATCTTCTATCTTACTCCTCACGCCATCTATGAATACAACTTAGCACTTTTTAAAAATCTATCTAGCAATAAAACGAATCTTCTATCTTATTCCTCGCGCCATCTATGAATACAACTTAGCATTTTTACTGTCTGTACAATCGGTCAGTCGATCGACAGAATGAAAAAATGAAATTCTTATTTTTTGTTGATAAATTCTTTGAAAATATTTAAAAGAGCATTTGAAAGTATTTAAAAACAGTATAAAAATAAAACTAAAAAAAAAGAAATACTGAGAGACGCGAACCTGCGCATCAGGTATTGTGTATCTACGTCCAGACCATTGAGCTACGGAGAAGTTAAATTCAAAGACGAAATTAGCGGTTATATTATCTTACCTGTCGTTGCATCCGGTCTGAAATCACTAACGATTCTAAAGAAGTTTCACTTCAAAAATACGAAAATATCTCCTTCCTGAATGTTATTTACAATGTATCACAGGTCTATCAACCTGCGGCAGACAAACTATCATTGGTTGTGGTACTCAAAACAACCAAGATCGTTAACGTGTCGTCCAATGAAGCGGCCATTGGTTAAAATTCCATGTATGATCAGCTGGAGGCTGGCTTCGCGCCAGGTCTGACCCCGCTTTGATGCTCGGCTGCCCGTTCTAACTTCGTCTTCACCTCTGATCCTGTCACCTGGATAACAGGATCTTAGGAATTAGCATTTACCATGGTTACATTATGTTCACGGCTTAATATTTTATCTAGGAAGCTTTTGAATCCCAACCGTACTATTATTATTATAAATATGTAAGTTTGTATGTCTGTTATGTATAATGATGATATGTGATCTAAGGCTAAGTTCGAGTTTCGATAACCAGGCTCGAGAATAAGTTTTTAAAATTTCCACATTTACGAAGCCTTTTAACAACACTGCTAAGATAATATAATTTAAAAAATGAGAGGTGTCAAGGGACACCCGGATGGAACGAAGTTCCTTTCGATTTAAGTATTGTTTTGTTGTACAGCGCCATCTCTGTAAAACGCTCTGAATCACTTCAAAAAAAGTGTCGTCATTCGTAAGAATCAAAAAGTGTCGTAATTTTCCATCTAGCCCCCTTTCACAACGCGCGAAAACACTGAGTTGTACAGCGCCATCTCTGTACTTCTTACAACTACAATAGCAAAAAGTTTCGTCACGACTTTTCGTAAGAATCAAAAAGTGTCGTAAGAAAAAAGTGTCGTAAGAATTTTTTCCGTCTAGCCCCCTTTCACAACGCGCGATAAGGAACTTCATTCCAAAAGATAATTTACGTGCCGTGACATATTTTGATATTGTTTCTTTAACTAAAAATATCACTCGCTTTCTCGTCTTGTACAGGTATAATGAGAAATCAAAGCGAAATGATATTAAATCGTTTTGACTGAAGCTCACTTGAGCATAGATAAAATAAATGGTTCTAAAGATAAAGATATTTCTTGTCAATTACAAGTCGTTAACGAGGGCGTCAGAATTACTTAGGGTTAGCGCCGTACCATGAGAATAATTGCTGGCGCGACGACAAAATACTAATAATACTTTTCAGTTCTCATTAAAATACAAGTCCTTTTCAATCACTAAACAATAGAACAATTATTTATATGCATGTTTTCTTTAATTAGGTTTAAAGAGTACTGTAAGAAAATTTAAATGATTTTAAATTAGACATGACTTCGGAAAAGTTAGTGATAACCTTGAATGAGCTTCTTGTTGTGACTTTCCATAAGGTGGCCCATAAGTTGTTTCAAAACAAACAAACCAAAGATAAGATCTTTATTTTTTGTTATTGACATATCGCACCCTCAGTGGAAAAAAAGCATAAGTCGTCTTACGTTGAATTTTAGTTATTAATATGATTGGAAAGAGGGACAAAGCTGCATAATTATGCTCAATTTTTTTCAAATTTTTATCATTAATCTTGACGGTTTCGTGCAAGAAATCGTAATGAAAATTCATTTGACTACACTGATATTTTAACAGTTTTTTTGCACTCCTGTAAAATTGCAATTTTCAACTTATGCCTTTTTTCCACTGATGGTGCGATATTATCTTAAAGTTTAATAAATTATTAGCATAATAAATGCAATTCTAAATTGAATAAAGCATTGGAGGCTGGGACAAACCACGATATCAAGAGGTAGTTTACTGCGATCTCAAAGATATTTTATGTTACGGTATCTACGAAATATGGAGAAAGTAAGTCAAGCTTATGATTTATATTCCAGTAAGTGATAACTTTCTATCATAATAAAATAATTGATTTCAATGAACATTTTATGATCAAATGTGTGTGAAGTCTAGAAAATCTAGTTTGAATTGGTCTCGGCAACGTGTATAAAGCCTGATGGGCTTTATATTATATATAAATACATGAATATATGCATACTTATACATATATACTTCTACTAAATATGTATATGTCGGCGAGCGACCTCTTTGGTTCAACAATAATCGGACGATGCAGATATTGTCATACAAGAAGTCAGGTAGAAAAACTAAATATTTAGAATAAGGAATAGGTAGTTATGTCAATCTATTTGGAACAATACGTGTGGGACATTCTATGGGATTTGATTATTGATCACGGAGTTGTAGAGATTGTTATAGAAGTGAACGTATAGGCGAACTGGAAATAATAATATATTATCATAGAGCAAAATAAAAGGAATATTATTAAATAATCAACACCGTAGAATACCCCTTCTGCTTCATAATAATAAGTATACATAATATACTTCATAAATTGTTAAGTCACACGACACATAGGTATTATACCATCGTTATATTAAATCTAATGATATATTGAACTTTTTAGTGATGAGGATGAAAGACGAATGCATGTCACAGAGATGAGAATGTTGAGGTGGATGTGTGGAGTGACGAGAATGGATAAAGTAAGGAATGAGTATATTAGAGGAAGTGTGAAAGTGGCAAAAATGACAGAAAAGTTGAAAGGAAACCGAATGTCATGGTATGGGCATGTGATGAGGCGTGAGGAAACGCATGTGACGAGAAGAGTGATGGATATGAATGTGATAGATAGACGAAGGGGACGAGGAAGACCTAAGAAAAGATGGATGGATTGTGTTATAGAGGATAGAGGATATGAAAGATAAGAGAGTTAGTGTAAAGATGACGGCTGATAGAGAGGTGTGGAAGAGGAAAACATATTGCGCCGACCCCAAATAAAATTGGGAAATGGGCAGGATGATGATGATGATGATGATAGTGATGAGGATTTAAAGACCGTTAGCAAAATAACACGAGTGGATATGGTTGGTAATGCTTTATACTCCTCAGCCGAAGGAATGTTTCTTACAGTGGGACAAAGTAATGAACGGTACAGGTTTTCAGTTTTCTGGGCGACCTAAGGACCTTTCACTTAGGTAATATACATACCCAGATAGATACTAGTCTGTACAGGGAAGAGAAAAAGAAAGTCCCATATTTTTTTACATGTGAGGAAGATCTATGGTTGCAATCCAATGAAGATCCTCACCTATTTCAATTTATTATAAACTCAAAGTGCTTTTATTCTTTGAATCACCTAAAAGATGTACAAACTGCAACATACTTCTTGACAAAAAATAACTGACTTCAAAATTAGGGAACACTCAAAAACTACTCGTCAATTCTCACTCAAATTTAAGTGCCACATGACAAGCACCAGCTTTTGATTAAAAAAAATCATCAAAATCGGTTCACCCAATCAAAAGTTCTGAGGTAACAGATATAAAAAAATACAGTCGAATTGAATACCTCCTCCTTTTTTGAAGTCGGTTAAAAATCGAACGAGTACATGATGTAACCAACAAAATTATTCTCACACATAAGGATGCCATTTAAATAACAGTAAAACCAATTTTAAATCCCTAGGGATATCCTTACAATGTGGGAGTCTAGTCTACAAATACAGCTTTGCCCTAAGTAGTCCTCTTAGGCGATAGATATAAGGTTCATATTAACTTGTCTTGGAGCTGGATGATGTTGTCAAAGAGTTGAGTTTTTATGGGATGAGTCGATGACATTGTAATTTGTTCACATTTTGTTACAAATCGTAATTTAACGCTTTTTACTTTGATGGGAGAAGAAAACGGTTGTGAAGTGTCGTTCGTGAAAGCGATTTCCAATGTAACACTTCTAACACAAATCATAGCCTCTCAATTGCCCATAATTTCTTACAAATTACCGAAGTAAGCGTCATGTCAATTAGGGTATGGTTACATACATAAAAAGGATATTATATTAATTATCAACAAAGCTTAGCATTTTATTACTCTGAACAATAAATTCACTTACCCACACTTTTCCAAGAGGAGAGACTGGATGCCGTGGAATCATTCACTATTCATCAGGGTGCACTAAGACCAAGGGATAAATGGATAAGTCAAAGTCAAATTATATCTATGACGACCTCAGATGACGACATAGAAACAAACAGCTCTTTTGAATTTAGAAGATCTGATAACAGCGGAGTGAAGTTACTAAAATCTAATTTAAATTGTTCTGATAGAATTTAAAAATTATTAAAAATTAAGAAAAATATTGATTGAATACCTAAATTATCGAATTAAATCATTTTGAATAACTGCCGAGTTAGCTGAGAATATTAGTAATTGGAACCAGTTTATACAGCATGGCTTAATCATGAGACTATTAATAAAGGCCCTAATGAAGATGGAAAGTGAGTGATTGATGGAACTCATGACATGTGGTACGAAGGTTTTCCCTTTAAAATGTGCAATTGTTTGCACATTTAAACCTAAATTAACATTTGATTTCTGTTGTAAGTAAGCTGGCTGTGTCCGGTAGATATAATCATTTATATCAGACTTAAAATTACAAAAACATTTAGCAATAAATAATTTTGTTCCCTTTTTATATCTTAGCTATTCAATCGGTATTTTGCTGATAGTTATTTTGTAGTATTTAATAAGAGTGTAACAAACATAATTTGTATTGTATTGCTTACAAAATATACCGTTTTGTATGTTCTACTGATCAAGTATTAAATTCATAGTAGGTACGCATTGTTTCCCAGTGCTGTCTCGTAGCCACTGCACTGTCATTAACCGATTGGCACTATTCCATCTCGTCTGCTCCCAGCCAAGCTATGCGATTTATATCGACAACTTAACAAGGGTTCTTCTTTGCCTTTTTATCCATAATACGATCAATGAGTCAATGTTGATTCATCTGGCTATTTTTTGCTGGCTCATCCTAGTGAAAAAGGGTTTAGTTTGTTGCATCTAGATCCATTTAACATTAATTTTAAATCTGTAGAAGTCACTTTGAAGCTAAGAACGCAATCATTTAAGGGATATGAATATAAATGCACATCATAATAATATTCTAAGTTAAAGACCTTCCTCTAACAAGCACTGCAATTATGGATAACTACGAGAAATGTATGCCATAGTCCGTCTTTTCCACGTTTGCTGATTTAATGTAACTTGTTGGCAGACCTTATACACCTGTGAAAACATTATGTTGTACTCGTAGGAATGCAAGTTATTCTCCAGGGAAACCATTGATTTTCTCGATTGAGGAAATGATTTTTCAAAATTATGTGGAAGTTAAATTCGGACTCAGATCATCCAAATCCGTGCCTAATTTTATCTTCTAGGATATAATATCATTGCTTCTAGGCTATTCCTACACCTGCATCAGCACACTTTTGAAATTATTAACGGATGCACCAGTTGCTTAAAGACGTCATTCTCTTTTGATGAAACCGTTAACTAAATAAACTTTACTTTTTGCAACAGGTTAAAATATATTTTTCGTAATTTATACATCCGAGTATGTTTGTAAGTAACATATATTCTAACGCCGGAAGCAATGTAAATAGTTTAGTTTCCATTGATGTAGACTTTGCTGACGTACGATTTTCAATACTGAGGAATTTGGTGAATTAGAAAATAGCTATTGAATTATATGGTATGTGAATTAGGTTGTAGATAAAAATAAATGTTTACTCTACGAGTTGATTGGCGCTTCCTATGGTTGTAAAATGTTAAGCAATGTGTCAATTCATTAGTTTTCTTAAACGATTAGGTATTATACTTATACTTCTGATCTGATATGTATTTCTGTGTCTTCATAATTTATGTGACAAGCCATTCGGGAGGATTTAATTGCACGCAATTATGAGTATATTTCTAAATGAAATTGATTATTAATATTATTCTCGGCGAAGACTGACCGTGAGTGACTGTGTGTTTACTGTGCTCACCTGAAACTTATGAAATTAATTACAAAATTGAAAAGACATAAAAACTGTACTGGCTTAGCTTGATTTATGACTTTATTATTAACAAGATTTTAAAAAATGACAGATTTGCAATCTATTGCTCCTATGGAGTCCATTGATATCAAATTTTTATAAATGTCTTCAATGTACATTGATAAGTTACAGTTTTATTATATCTATAGATTTTAGTTACTTAGTTAATCTTATCAGCCTGTTTCATGGACTTGAGCTAAATTTCAAATTGTGTTTCATCTATAATATTGACACAGGCAACCTATAACATGATCCGGCTGCGGCACGTGCATTTCACGATTCACTATCGGCGCATTTTTCCATAGTCACTGAACACGCAACTACATCGCTACCGTTTATTTTTATTTTCGTGTACAATAAAATACCGTAGTAGCCACATTCTGGGATTAACTGGTTAGTGTCGCTGGTCGCGGATATTGAACGCATGCCAATTATCTGTTTGGATCTAGTCGTCGTTTCGCGTCATTACAGCGATCGTGGAATAATGTTACGTTTCTATAGATTATTACTGGACCAATTAGTGATGGAACTAAATTCTGGTCTGTAAATATAAGCAGCATCTTGTTTTGCTATTTATTATTGTCAAGGACAGCAGCGTATTTTAGGGAACATTCACGCTAGACTTGGAGTTTCGGCAATTATAATTCGTAATGATGTTAGTTTGCCACTACAGCACTACTAATGGTTTCGAATAACGTAATTAACTGCCCAGTGTTATTTCAAATATTATTTATAAAAAGTACCTATGTTAATACACTTATTTCAGATGAACCAAATAAAAGTCACAATATTGTTGGGAACTGGGAAGTTATTAATTGCTTTTGACTGTCATATTATGTTCAATTTACCAATTCGTTGTTAATAATGACTCCGTTCTCTTTAAATTATGTTTTAATATAAAAATATGTGGTAGGTGTATTGCATACAATACAGTTTAAATGGTTTACGTTTTATTGTTGCTAGTTTAATTCGCACTAATTTAATACATTATTGATATCATAGAGTCAGTACTCAGTAGGTAATCAGTATCTGTAGTATAGGATGCGCATTAAGTCACAGGATTGTACACGAATTTCCATTTGCTTGGTAAACACCCAGTTGTCTGAACCAGTTCGATGTAGCTCTGTAATCTCAATGCATATTATTATGGCCTATTTTAATTACAGTCGCGCTTAAGGTAACACTATTTGTGACCAAGTTGTCTCACTGGTAACGAGATTATTATTTTGTATATATATATATATTGAGTCAGCAAATTTTCATCTGACATTATAACGTTATTGAAATGTTTTTGAAGCCTATAGAAGTTAATCTAATGAATTACAGTACTATTCCCATCAGTTGGGTTTTTTTTTTTTTTTTTTTTTTTTTTTTTTTTTTTTAAATGAAACTTCAGTTCCACAGACCAGTCGTCCGTGCCTTTTTTCAGATTAAATTTTTATTATTATTTATTTATTTGCTCCGCTGTGTTCGCTGTCGCTGCCACCTGTTCGCAGGCTTCGTTATTACACTGTACCTGCGGGCAAGTAGCAGCGGCAGCGAGAATTTAACAATTTTCAGTTTACTTATAACTACAGGACCATTCTAAATTATGAACTTTATATTTATTAATATTGTTAATGTTAGATATGTGTTAGTGCTGTTTTTTTTTTTTTTTTTTTTTTTTTTTTTTCCTCTCTTCAATGTTATTATTAAGTAGTCAATCTTTTTCTTTTGTCATGCATTTACCCCTCTTTTTTTTTTTTTTTTTTTTTTTTTTTTTTTTTTTTTTATTACACACGTTTATGTTTGGTACATTGTCATGTTACACGTCTTACAAATAAGTACATTTTCTTGTCTTATAACTAAGTACATTTTAGACTTGACACTAAGCTGTTGTTTCTATTATCTTAGCCTATTAACAGAGTGACCTATTTCATTTCCTTCGCGGAGGCCGCTAACGCCTTAAGGTGTTTGGCGTAATCAATCGCCTTTGGGTCCCTATTCCGGATTGCCATCGCGATGTTATAGTCCTCCAGTCTCTCGTTCGTGGCATTCATAGCCCTTAGGATGAACTGAGCTATGGCGTCGTTGCTGCTGTCTGTGTAGTATATGCAGCTGATGGTATGACGCGATATTGCCACGACGGCGTGGGGGACACTGTTGTGCAACTGCAGGTGCTGTGTTGACGTGCGCACAATCACCACCGTCTCGTATGTGAGTCCCTGCGCCTCATGTATGGTTAGGATCCTCGATCCGTCTCCGCTACCGAAGCCCTCGCTCTTCAAACTCTCTTTCTCGGCTTGGGTATGTACCAAGTAGAGAGTTTTCTCAAGGGTTTTTGGGATCGTCGAATCCGTAAACCGCTTCAGCTGCAGGGATCTCAAGCGTGGTGCCGCTGAGTAGATTCCGCTGTAGACTTCACTCAGTGCGTACGCTACGTCCACTGGGTTCCTGTACGTGCACAACAGTTCCTGGCCTATTCCGACCGAACGACTTGGGCGATTGTAGAGCAGTTCGAACAGGTTGTTACGCTCTATGAACGGGAGTTGGTTAATATCTCCAATGAGCAACACATCCATCGCACCGGTGAGCTTTATTGCCATCACAATGGCTCCGAAATGGTTCATGAGGGCTTCATCGACTAGTAGTCGTTCATATTTCCTCTTTGAACCGTTTACGAGCACTGAGGCCATTGTGCGCACCCTTTTTTGGGTGTCTGTGCCGGTGCGGTGGGTGAGTCTCTCCTGGAGATCCCTCGCTGCCTCCGTTGTGTTTGTTATTATTAGATCTTGTCCCTCTCGGAAGTGATTCACAATCCAAGTGGACTTGCCACAGCCCGGTACCCCATTGACCCATGATAGCTTGGGCATCTCCCAGTTGACTTCGGGTATAGTGTCCGCCATGGCCAGGATCCTGTCATTTAACATTATCCTGGTGCATCGGGCGATCACTACAATGGGGTCATCTGGAGGGGTGCAGAATTTTTCTCGGCCTATCCGCCTACTCTCCTCTTCGTCCTTGTCGACGAAGCCTCTGGTTGCGCAGTAGGCTGCCATATGACTTCCCTCTTCCTCTCCAACTATGATTTGGGAAGTGTTGTTGTCGTATATGGCAGCTTCTGATTTCTCGAGTCTCAATTTAAGCAGCTTCCGGTCGTCTTGGAGGAAAGCCTGTAGGATGTCGTCGCAGGTCCTCACATTGTCCTCCGTTGTCGCTGCTGTCATGGCCTTGAACTCGAGAAATGCGTTTATTAGGTGGTCCAGAGGGGTCCTTGCGTCCCGGAGATTAGGCGGCTTGACCAGCCCCTTTTCGGCTTTTGTTGTGGTAGCCTTTGGTTGTGAATCACTTCTAGGAGTGCTTTTGCTAGACTCCTGTTTTGTTGTTGATTCCGGTTTGCTCTTTTTGCCTGGAAATTGCTGAGAGACGGCGTTCATCGTCTTCATTATCGCAGACAGCATTCCCTTTTTCTCCTGTTCGGCTTGCTTCTGTCTGGCCGAGGTGTTTTCAGCTGCTCTCTTTTGTTGCAATCTTTCAGAGCCACTTTGTTCTTCTGGGTTTGCTATGGGGTGTCCCCATCTGTCCACCGGATCTTGAGCGGAAGTTGAGCACCTTTGGCGTGGTTTGAGGAAACTGAGGTTTTCGCCCCGGTCCTCATACACCACGACCTCGTGTTTTTCAGAGGCTTTGATGCTCCCTGCGTGATCTTCCGCTCGACCCTTTATATAACCCACCACCATAGCATCCAGACTTATTTTCCTTGGCACTTCTTCGCCCGGTTCTCCTAGTCTCAGTAGCACTGCGCACGCTTGGGCGAACTGGGTCTCATTGTCGCTCCCTTCAAATAGTGCGATTGTTTTGTTTCTTGACCGCACTATTTTGCAACGCCTGTTAGCCACCGAGATTTCGGATAGCGCGTTGTATGTGCTGCGCTTCATTGTTGCTCTGAAAGTACTGCTGTTCAGGAGAGCCGCTAGACCCGGTGAAATGGCCACTCTGCCTGAGCATTTTGTATTACAGAAGCTTATGCCGAACCTTTCTTCATTATTGTCCATGAAGAGTGCCACTCCCCGGATTCTCAGTTCTGGTTCCCCTCGTTCAGCATTTTGGAGCAAGTTGCTAAATGCTGCCATGGTGTTGTCGAGGGGTATTCTCGGTCGCGGGTTGTGGTCCTCGTTTGGTCGCGGGGTTTCTGTGTTGTTTGTTGCTGTCCGCGGTAATGTGGAGTTCCTTCTGGCAACTACCCGGAAGATGGAGTCCAGGTATTCAAGGAAGCACTTTCTTTTTTCTTCTGTTGCCAAGATGTTACTCAGGATTAGCTTCTCCAGCTTAACACCAATTTTGACCTCTGTCTCCATCCGGATCGCCAGAAACCTGGGGCATTCCAAGATCACGTGCCAGACTGTTTCGCTAACGCTCGGGTCGCATTCGCATCCGGGACTGTCTTTTAACTTAAACCGGTGCAAATATTCTCCCATGCCACCGTGTCCTGTCAAGGCTTGCACCTGAGTCTGTGTCAACCTTGTCTTCCTTATGATCGGGTAGGCTTGGCCCACGTTCGGGAAGAAGATCTTCGTGGTTGACCCAGTGGTTGAGGTGGTGTAGCGATCCTGCCATCTAAGGATCGTTTCCTCCCTGATCTTTCTTTTGACGTAGGACAACGGTATTTCAGCGTAGTCTGGTGTTCCGGACGTGTTCTTGGCGGCTGTTTTTGCCAATTCGTCTGCCCTTTCATTTCCGGCGGTCCCGATGTGAGCTCTGATCCAGAACAGCCGAACATATTTGCCTTCCCTCCTGAGTCCCCTGATATTGTCTTTTATAACTTTGGCCAGGGGATGAGATGGTTTTGGGTTTTCGAGCAGTTCCAGCGAAGATCTTGAATCGCTCATGATGTTTACTTCCATCACGCCGCTCGAAACCACTTGTTCCACGGCCTTGTGTAGAGCGTACAGTTCGGCTTGGAACACTGTGCAGGAGGGATCCAGACTAAAGGTCGAAAAGCTGGTTTCTTTCCCATCCTTCCACTATGTCAATGCAGCACCAGTCTTACCTTCTATTTTGCTGCCGTCGGTGTAGATCTGGTGTCCGACTATGTGATTGGTGGCTAGGATCTCGGGATCTACGCTCTCTAGCACTTTATAATTGATGGTGGTGAGTGCAGAGGGGTGAGGTAGGTCTTCGTGCCTCACCGCGCGTTCCAGTTTTCTTCCTGATGGTAAGTAGTCTGTTGATATGTTCTTTTTTGCCTTGTACAGGCTTGCCGCTTCTTGGATCCTGAGGTCTAAAGGAAGTAGCCCAGAAAGGACGAGTGCAGCGGTAAGTGACACGGTTCTGTATGCCTTGCAGGTCTTTTGCGCGAAGCCCCTTTGCAGCGCCTCCAACTGATTTTTATTCATTTGAAGGTCTGTCGCCTGGGACCATACGCTGGAGGCATATGTCACTATCGGTTCTATTACCGCTACATAGATGGTGCGTACTATCTCTGTGTTAAGGCCCCAAGTCACCTTCGCTGCGCACGCTAGCTGTTTGTATATGTCTGCTGCCTTTTTGCATGTTGCAGCCACGTGCGATTTGAAGGTGAGCTTGTTGTCTATGATGAGACCGAGGAGTTTCATCTCTTTCACCAGATGTAGTTGGATGCCCGACATATAGAGCTTTGGGGGGTCGTACTTCAGTTTCTTTGTGATGAGCAGCGCGTTGGTCTTTTGCGCTGCGAAACTGAGCTTGTTACGTGCCCCCCATTTGACTACATCTGTCAGCGCTTTGTTGGCCGCGCTTTCCAAGGTCTCAATTTTGGCACTTGAGAACACTAGTACGATATCGTCTGCGAACGCCTGGCAGTATACCTCATTGCCGGAGAGATGGTCGAGGAGTGGGTCCAGGATAATGTTCCAAAAAGTTGGTCCTCCAATGGATCCCTGGACGCATCCTTTCGTCGTGTCTTTTTCGTACGACGCCCCGGCATAGTTGACTTTGACCTTGCGGTCTTTGAGGTATGAGCTGACCATTGCGTATAAGTTTCTGGGGCACTTCCTTTTTATTAATTGGTATTTTAGAGCGGGCCACCACGCGTTGTCGAAGGCGCCCTCTATGTCCAATGATACCATCAGTACAATCTTCTTCTTGTCCACTTCAGATCGCACGTGTACCATAAGGTCGTAGAGGGCGTCCTCGGTTCCGCGCTGCGGCTGGAAGCCATATTGCGCTTTATTAAGAGTTGGAAGGATGTGCCACTGTATTCGGCCTACCATGAGTTTTTCTATAATTTTACCCATGACTGATAGTAGGCCGATGGGTCGGTACGACTTAGGTCTGGTGTAGTCGTCCTTTCCCGGCTTGCGGAGGATAACAACGTGGGCGGTTTTCCATTGCTTGGGGAAGTGCATTTGCTCTAAGCACTTGTTCGCTATAGCCATAAACACTTCCCTGTCGCAGTTTATTGCCGCCGTGCATATATCTGCGGTCAACCCATCGCTCCCTGGGGCCTTCTTGGGGTTTAGCGACTTCAGCACCAGCTCAAGTTCTGCTGAAGTAAACTTTGGGTCGTCCGCTGACAGCTGCACTGGTGTTTCTGGTTGTTCCTCCGTTAGCCTTCGGAGTTGCGTGTGGTACTGGTCATCTTTCGTTATGGAGTCCTCGGGGTAGAACGTGTTTGCGAGGAGTTCTGCTGATTCGTTGGGGGTCAGCGTTTGTCCGCTGGCATCCTGCAGCAGTAGGTCTTCTTGCCTCCTCGCCGTTCTTCTTATGACCCTGTAGATCCCGTCCCACATGCTCTCCCTCTCCTGTGTGGTGCAGAATTCCTTCCAGCTCTTAGTTTGCGCATCCTGTGCCATTTGCGTGTATGCTTCCTTTGCCTTCAGGTACTCCTGAATTACCATCTCTCTGCGGTGGGGCGCAGCGTTCCTTATTCTTCTTTTCTTCCGTTTTGTGTCTTTTAGGGCCTCTTCTAGGGTCTTGGACCACCAAGGCAGCCTTGCATTCCCCTTCCAAGGCCCTATTTTGGGTATCGCTGCCTCGCACGCTTCCTGTATGGCCGATGTATATACCGTGATCATGGTCTCTAGGTCTTCGGGAGATTTTCCTTCGTTGATGGTCTTTGGGGTGATGTTGTTATCCCCTAGGAGTGTCTTGAGGTGTGATCGGAATTCGGACCATTTTGCCTTCTTCGTGTTATATGTGCGCGTGGTTGCGGCCCTTGTTGGTCTTGGTGTCGCATCCAAACGCAACTCGAATATTATGGCGTTGTGGTCCGAGGTTGTTATATCTCCGTTCACCCTCCAGTCCTCAACTCTACCTAGGAGCGACTGGCTGCAGGCCGTTACGTCCACTATGCTGGTGAACAGTCTGTCGCCCCATCAGTTGGGTTGCATATTTTGTCTATGAGACACATAATTAGATCCTGAAATGGTCAATGATGGTTATGGTATATTAAGGTTACAAAGAAATAAAATTACAATGGATTGATAACCTCCTCCTATTTTCAAGTCGGATAATAATGCCCAAAATTTGTCACAAAAATAATCTGCTTTCATGGAAAATTGAATTTTTGTATAAGCATTTTGTAATATCACCAGAATAAATGTTATTTTAAAGTTTGGAAATGTTGTGAGACATGACTAAATTACTAAGTTAGATGCAGCTAAGTAAAAGTATCCAAATAGTGACGTTAGGTGCTAAGGCAAGGTCGAGTCGTTTTTGATGAAACTAATAGACAAATTAAAAACACTACAATCATACAAATACACTTCGCTGAAGTTAAAACAAGTCTCTTATACTCGTTAGTTCAGATGTTGTAAATAGTATCTTACCTACAAACATCGATGCGAAGTTGCTAATACGTATATAGTTAGTCACTTTATAAATAATTATGAAAAGTCAACAACTCGTTAATGATTTCGAAATGCGTTATTTAGTTATTAAATTTCCTAGTTTATAGCGGGCGCAAGTAGTACATAATATTTGCAAATAAGTTATTTATAGGAATGTTTAGGCGCTAAAATTATTGGGTACACAGATCTAAATCATTAATCGCTGGTATAGTTAGTGAAGGACCTATGTTCGTTTTATTGGAACGACTGCAGTTTCATAATAATCGGCAATATAATTTCCAAGAGTTTTGATGATATGAATGAGTATTGTATACAAATATCTGATACAAAATATTCTTTTACCAAGGCAAAAAGTTGCGTAGTAACCAATTAAATTCAATCAATCAAATCGACATTTCGAATAAAGTGCAGTTTCGGGAACACTTGGTTAGTGAGGCCAAACTAGCTGCAAGGAAATTGGGAGTGATCAATAGAGCTAAGCAATACTTCACGCCTAAGCACAGGTTGATGGTCTATACTATAAGGCACAAATTCGACCACACATGGAGTACTGCACCCATCTTTGGGCCAGCTGGCCAAGTGGCCAAGCGTCTTTAGCTTATAGAGGGATGTTCTCCTCTGTCTGTAAGCACAGACTGTATACAGATGAAGCGAAGAATCGCTTGAGGAGAGACGTATGCTCCCTATGCTTATTCTACTGTCTGTACAACGGGGAATGTTCAAAAGAACTGTTCGGTTTAATACTTGCGGTTGATTTCTGTCATAGCGCATCACAGTGTACCAGGTTCCAACACCACTTAAATACCTGGAGTTCGTCCACTGTTCGGTTTTCACGTAATTTCCTACCATCTGGCTTTGCAACATGTGAATAATTTAATGTAACGGAACTTTATGGTCTCACCATCCACCATCCAATTATCCGTCTGCAAGTTTTTCTACTGGCGTAAAAAGTGACACGAGAGTTTTAATAACAACAATATTTTCATTCCATAAAATTACAGTAAGGTGTTAATTTATGAATATTTCACATTAACAAGTTCAAGCTCCAAGTGAAACAAGTTTGAGATATGACAAGCGAAAATAGACCTACAGGTTAATATAAATTACGTATAATTTGTTGTTAATTTCAGCACTATAGGATTGGTCGGCACGCGAGCTCCTGCTAACAAATGTTTGGTTCGTAACTTAGTATCGGTATTTAAGCTCTTAAACTAGATCAATAGTATTGCTTAAATTTCTGTTTCCTTATAAGGCTTTTGTAATGACCTTAATTTGTTTTGTTCTAAATTCTTCGTGTTTCGTGTACACCATTTGTAGATCTTGTAAGGCACCTTCGGTATACTACTGCTCTAAACTTGATGCTTGCTTGCTTATTGCTTATTTTATGATTTGTCTTATTTATCAGATATCATTTTCCAAACGGATAATTGAGTACTTAATATCTGATGCGTACGTATGCACTTCACTTTTTTCAAGTGCCTTTTATATACATTTCTCTACAAATTATTTATTTTTGGGCATTACCTAAATTCTTTCTTAATTTCTGGGATTAAGTATTTTATCGAACTGATGAGCGTTGTCACTACTATCGTTATTGTCAACAGCAGCTGCATCTTCACATATTTCAAACAATTTACTTAATATTTACCTCAAATTAGTAGACAATGTAAAGCCTATAAAATCTTGTTGCTCGTTCTGCAAAAAATGCGCGACGACAAACAATCTAACACCGTAATCAAGGTTGGGACGACGGTTACATTGAAGCCATCGACACTATCATTTGCGAAGTCGATAAACCAACAGAATGGGGAGATTGACGCGTTTTTAACAAGACAGCGCTTCATGCAATATTCATGAAGTGGTCCTCGATCGATGTTCATAATCACGCATCGTTGGGAAAACTGGTGGCGTTCCTGATAATAACTTAACCTTATTTACAGTTAAGGAATATGAGGATAATTAATTTTAACAGGTTTAGAATATTATGGTGGTTGTTAATTCAGGCGAGGGATTTCTAACAAAAGTATCTAAAATTATGGTATATAGAAACAAAAAAGTATTAAAGTATAGTAGTATTTATGTAAATATGTGTATGTTTATATTATAATTTTTAGTATGTTAAAAACAATGTGCACGCTAATCAAGTTCTACATCACCTCTCCATTCCTAGGTCTGCTGGAAGAGATTTCTGATAGAAATAAGCAGTACCTTTGTACAAAATTTCTATTATTAAGCCTCACATACTGTATCTGTGTACAAAAATTGATAAATAAATAAATAAATAAAAAATATTCTCCAAATGCTTGTTGCTGTAGTATTGGCAAAATTATTAGGAACATGTATGCCTGCTTCGAGTTTCGATAAAGGAACGACTACTAGGTATAAATGTATGTACATACGTATGACATTTTTAGTACAACAAAAACAAAAACACAAAAACACCGAGAAACAATAAATCTCATGAACCAAAAAAGGTATGTTAAGTTATGTTAAGGTATGTATGTTAGGATGTTTTAATCATTTTCTAAGTCGCTTGTTTTATTTATAAGTTCCCTTTTTTCATTGATATTTAATATTTATTTGCCTTAATAATTTACATCCTATAACAGATAAATTTTCAATATTAATATTTTCATTAATTCTTTTTAACGTGATAACGTTTATAAAGACGATGAGCCTGAGAGGCATTCACGAAAACCGAGTAACGTCACGGAAGCGCGCGCAGCATTAGAGAGAGAGGCACGCTAGACCGGCCGTCTCTCTCCCACTCAAGCGTAATCGGTCCGCTTGGAAGGCATTCTCGAAAACGTGGTATTTCATTTCATTTTTATTTTATTTTACAATCTTTTGAAAAGAAATGATTTCTCGTAGCTCGTACGTATTATTATTATATGAAAACGAAAATCTACAATAGCGTCATCTCTGTTTATAGGTATGAACTACTTGAAAGAACTTTACACAGTACATCGACTCGGACTTTAGTTGTAGTCAAGAAAATCACAGATGTCGCGCAGCTCCTGATATTTAAAACGATTTAAACCAAATTTTCAATTTATCATAAATTATTCTTCTACGAAATAGACGTTATCACGTAAAACCATTGTCCGTAAACCGACTTTATAGACAACCAATTTTTTTATATAGTAATTGGCTAGCGTTAGCTTTTAAATGGAATGAATATAAATGTAACCTTTTTCGATATTAATATAATTCTCATTGATTTGTGATAATAATCTGTTTATTTGCCATAAAAGCATTTTCTATTCAGCCTACAGAAAGTTAGTTTTCTCGCACTACCACAAACAAGTTCATTTTACAACCAACGTTTTATTTAAAAGTGGTTATTTTCATTTACAACTTTATCCAGTTTTATGGTTCATTTTCAACCCTTTATGGAAGTTTCTCAGGATCCCATTGCGATATTGACTCGTAAGGCTCTCTCGAAAGCGATATTGAAGTCAGTGACCAGATTTTAAACATGATTTTGTACTGTGTCTTTATAACAGTTTTGAATAGAGGCTTGATAATAAAAGGAGATATGGACCACCATTTAGGATTGATTTTATTATATTTTGGAAACCAATGGAATTATTAGTTAAGAAATGAAATATTAAAAAAAAGATTAGGAATGATTTGAATAATTCTTTGTGTATAGGTAGTAATTTAAGTTTCTTTAAAGATTATACCTAATTTTCCCCCACACTACGCCTGTTACACTGTTAAGTTATCTGGGTCCATAGATTCTAGTCTATATTGATTAGGTCTGGTCTATATTGTGTCAAATCTAAAATTATATATTTTGTTTGAACCTGTGAAGTCCCAATGTGACTGGCTGGCCCTGGCTCTTTTATAAGTCGTAAGTCTGTCGCTATTTTAAAAAGCTCGTTCGCAATTTTCCTGTTTATTGTAGGTTATATAATAATATAACCTATATAATAATATTTGGAATACCAAATCATAATATTTCTAACGCTAGCGACACATGAAAATCCCAATTTGATCAAATTTACGATTATGATATTATGACAAACAATCCATGAATTGTTAGCAATATTACAAAATTTCCTAGAAATCACTGTGAGACTGTAGTGATCAAAATCTAAACATATTTCTTCAGACGCAAATCCGTGTTGTGAGCTTCCAGACAAATAAGTTTAGTGTTTTGACATGTGGGAATAGCGGCGTTCCCTTTTTATCTTTAGATGTTGATATTTGTGTGGGACAATTATTAAAGCTCGCTCGTTCAAGATATACAGGGTGTTGTTTTATAGTCTCAACTTGTGGTTTTGTTGTCGTGTTAAATAACAAAAGTGATGTATTTATGATGACACTTTACAGAAACATTTTGTATGTTTATAATTTAAAAATATCATTTCTTTAATTATACAATTGACAAAAGTACAAAGCAATACAAACAAGCTTATCATTGTTATAAAATGACTATATAATACTTTCGCTCATTTATTTCAGCTGTTACAAATGATTCACTGACAAAAATAAATCCACGCAAAAATAGTCCCAAAGTGAAACATTAATTCACTTTATTATCAGAAACGACATTAATGTGGTTAACCGTTAGAACAAAAAATATTAATGACTACTAAATATTTTTTGTCGTAGGTACAATCCCTTTAAATTATACTGAAGGAATCTTCAAAATAATAAGTGTTAGAAAGATTCAAATACGATGTATTATTAGCTATAAGTGAAATATTGTGACAGTTATTTTCAGCTGCTACAAGCTGCCCAAGTTTTGCTATCTAATTTAATAATAGTGATTACATATTTTCTTCAAAACTTAATAACAAAGATTGTATTTCACATTGTATGTATACATTATTCCCTTTCAGGATTAGTTCTTGTTAAAATGTAATGTAAGTAGTCAAATCTATTGTACATAGTATTGTAACAGATTAACGATACACCCTCTCGCCCGCTTTTGATATCGCAGTCAGAGACTAGTTAGTCAATATAATAATATTTTAGTTTGCATAACAAAGTCGGCTCAGCCGTTGTGTGAGTCCGTAATATTAATGTATCATTTAAATAATTGATGGCGGACTACACGCGAGTTTATGTTTTTGTCGGCGGTCGCATGAAAAGATATCTTTATGTAAGCTCCTGGAGTATTTAATTTATGCTCGAACGCTGCTGCGGCGATGTATTCTACTGATTCGTTAATTCTGAGTTCGACTTCTTAACACGATATAGGAATGCCATTTTGAAGTTTTAGTTTAGTTGGTTTCTTTATCTTGGAAGTTCACAGGATTAATTGCTCTGGAACGGATTCTAGATAAAAGATGTTTGATTTGATCGATTCAAAGTTTATTGACATAAAAGTTTAGTATTTTCAGGATAATTAATTTAAAAGGATTTATGACATAATAATAATTATGAAGATTATGTTAACTAAGTATTAGAATAATTTACTAACAATAGATTTAATAAATATATCATACTAACGCATTAGGCTACCTGTAATGTTAGTATGTGTATGGGACAAATAAATAAATACATAAAGTAAAATTTAGGTAATTTTAAATAAATTTATAATTCGATTATCGCCACGACGAAGCCCAAACTTATCGACAAAACTCATTGTTCAAATATCACTAAGAATGACATAAATCAAGAGAACAAGCTCATTACGATTTTGCTGTGGTATTTGTCTGCATCAGTGTACAATCAGTAGTACACTGCAGTATACGACATTGCACAGCCCTACTCACATTAAACGGCTCGTTAACCATTATCATGTAATTGCAGTGCGGCTGCGCTCGCGCCGAATTGGAGACTGTGGCCGTGCCATTTTGTTTAGCATTCTTTGGTATACAATCATATCCTACATGTAGTAACATGGCATAGTAAAATTGGCTATGCATGTAAGCTAACTTTTTTTTTGGATGTACTTACTGAAACATATTAGGAACATGAACCAGTTTTAAAGATTAATCTTAATAAAAAAGTAGATCCGATATTTTTTGTCGTTTCGGTCAAAAAACGATTAAACTTTCATAATCAATTTATTATGAAAGGCTTCATGATAAATTATAGCAAACTATATATTGTACTTAAAGAGAACAGAGTGTTGGATGAACGTCAAAGGATTATTTCTAAATCATTTAATTCAAACAGGCTAAGAAAAACACCAATTACACACAAATTAACACTTCGTAATGAAAACAAAAGTCATGACAATCAAGCGCAATGTAAAATAACAAATCAGTAATCAAGTACATATGTGTAAGATCACTAAGATCCCCAGCAAAGAAAAGCGCTTAAAGCTTTATAAGGAATTATTTAAGTCATATAATCTACTGGATTAATGACGACATGCTGGCATCTACAATAGTTCTGGCGTCGGTCCAAATGAGCCCAAGACAACCACATCGCTACAAAAAAATCAGACGACGTACTTACTGCAAATAAACTCGATTCAAGATGGGTTCTACCACAAGCGGACGACCGATATGCGATTGACAACTAAGAAAATATAATCAAATAAATAGATGACATAACATACAGTGCTACGCTAGAGAGTACAGCCACAAAGTACACTGAAGAAATATACTAAAATGCGTTAAATGTAAAACACATAATCTTAAAAACGCAGAAGGCTTCTGAATGTTTTCAGAACATCTTTTTACATTATATACCAACTATCAATATAGAAAGTCTCAGGACCGGTCAGAGTGGCGCAAGTTAGGGGAGGCCCATATCCAGTAGTGGACCCCCAAAGGAAGATGGATGAATGAATAATGGAAATGAAGAAATTTCTTTGCAGTTATTATTTTGATTACTAAAGTATGTATTTGCTGTTGAACCAAAAGTTTTCGATACGTAATAATTTCTAAAATTAAGGATGACGAGGTGGGTGGGCTATACAGAAAACCTAAAACATCTGAGATATAGATATAATTCCAATTGCAAGATATAATTCCTTATTTCTTTCGTTGCTCAGCTCCGTTCGAACATGGTCCTTACATGTCAATATGAACTGCGTATCAGCCATTTTCATGGATAATATCTAGGAAATAGTTGATAATAATAGCTTTTTTAGTAGGACATTAGTTATATATTTTTGAATAATAAAATAATATGTTAACAGAAATATCGCTACTAATTTCAGTCGTCTAGTGACGTCTTAATTGTTCGTAATTTTATTGATGTCATCAAATTGATTATTTCTTCGGTAATTAAAATAACCATGAAACTGTCTACAACTCTACAGTTTCAAGGGAACTGGATTTTTTTTTTAGATTTGCATTTTATGTAATTCTAACCGTTACGATAAATGTGTCCTTGCAATATCCTTGCAATAATACAATATTAAATATTAACTGTGGTTACAGTTAACTTTGATGAGCAGTTAACTTTGGAATTTTGGATATCTTAAAAAAATATATGTAAATCGTCTACAAGTTAAAAAATAAATTTGGATTGTTGAAAATAGTTTAGCATAATAATTCTTATGATTCCTTAATTTTAAATAAAATGTCATATAATTAAATCAATTCTTGGTAAACAATTAACATAAAAATATTAGTTGAGATAAATTAAACATATTTCAAAATGTCCCCTGGAAGAAATCGCTACCTTAGCAATAAAGTCGCCCTTTGTATACCGTAATTTATTTTAATAATACATATATGCATATAAAATTGTATTTGGTGTAAAAATAAAGATTATTGTATTTGGATTATAAATCAGATACTATAAAAGTAGCTGAAATATATAAAGAACACTTTTAATAATAAGTAATAATAGAAGAATAACATGAAAAGTATTGTAATAGATAGACGATAATTTGTTGTTAAACTGTTCAAACACGCGCTTAATAATTTTAATTGCCCATAAGAATTCTGTTCTTGGAAATATTTAAGAGCACCCAAATTTATGGTTATTGGAATATTGATATTGTTAATCACTTCAAATATCAATTATAGCATTCTTCTATCTTGTTCTTGCGTTGAGGCTTTGTTGAGAACCAATTTATTAGGATTTATGCCATTGATATAATGTATACAAAAATTTATGCGTTTCTTAGTTCCCGTTAATAAATCCATTAAGTTGAAAGTGTTTATGTGGGAGTGTTCAGATAAAATAAGCAATAACATTTGAATCATCATATCAATTACGTAAAAACTGATTTATGGAGTGCCTTTGTAATATTTTAAGTCAGTTTAATGGATTGCCATATCGAATTTCATGTAAAATAACTAATAAATAATATAATCCCTATTAATTCAATGAGCCAAAATGTCACTAATATAACCTAGAAAGAAAATCTTATTTATTGTGAGATTAAGTCATAAATTTAGATTGTGGGTGCCACTGTCGGATAAAAGTTTTCTTGTTTTGCAGAAAATGGTCGAGTAAATTAAATGTCAGCTTCTGTGATAGTTAAGCGATTAGTGATCTGGGTCTTTATAAACTCCAATGCTGCTACTGTTATTAATATAGTATGTTTGTTTATTTTAATAGCTTATTTCTTTGTATTTTTGTCTCGAATCCAATTCGGGTAACATAGTTTTGCAGTAACCATGATTCATCTAGAAAGTATCAAAAAGTACTAAATACCATTGTTGATTTCTTTTGATTCCATCGTTAATTCCATTGTAACCGTTGATCAACATTTTTGAAAACCAATCCGGTTTTAAAAACACAGATAAACTAAGTAGCGAAATGGTAATTTGACCATATTATTATAGGATCTCTTACAACACAATTTGGTTTGACCGTGAAAATTTACTTAATTTTCATTATAATATAAGTAATATCTAACGTACAGTGTCGTAACAATAAGCTTTATTATTACTTTATTATTAGATTAAAACAATAGGGCTTTCCTTATTTCAGCACCTCAGGGTCTTGTTCCGTCTCTTCTATACATATTACGCCAAATAACAATTCCAATTCATTCAACAGAAGGTAAGACTCAAGCAATAAAGAGTGTTCTTTATGAAGTACAGTAGGCGTCTTAATTATGTTTCGGTGAAAGTTCGATTGAATGTACGAGTATCTTCACGATGCCCGGTAATGTGTCCATCGGCCCCTAAAGATTAAATCCCGGGGAATTTAGGAACAGAATGAGGTGAGGTGACTGCCCTTCCTGTCGCTAGTTTCTCGCCTTCGCCGTTTATTTGTATAGGATCAATTTGTGAAGCTATAGTTTCCGTGAGGCATCCAGCTGTCAATCTCCTCGCGGACACAGAATATTTCGAAAATCCACACATTTACGTTTTTAATTTGGTGTGGGTTCGTGGCCGGGTTAAAGATCTATCAGTAAAGTTAATATGTCTGTCTTACCGGGAGATAGTGATAAAGTGATCAATCCACCTGATGGCTGTTACCACAATGAACGAACATTTGTTAAGGTTTATTATGTGACTAATTAACAAGAACATAATAATATTTTTTATTTAGATTATATTTTAGTTGTGAAATTTAAAATATGTTGTGTTTAAAATTATAAAGGTTCTAGTCTAAGGAACTAAGTTTCTTATGAAATTAATGTCTTCAGGATTCGATCTTGCAACAAAATCCTTCGAGCATGGGTATACTGAGAGGCAGTATATTATTAATGTAAACGTTTTGGTAACAAAATTACGATAATCTAAGCGGCAACAGCTCAACGCGCCCTAGTGGCTAAATGGAGAACATCTTCAGTGTAGACAGTTTCCAAGATATTTAATAACAATTAGTTAACCAAACTTGACAGACTTCACGTTCAATTTACTTCAATGGTAGTTTAAACTGGAGTTTATTGGACTACACAGTGCGTGTTTACCAGACGCTATGCAGTTCCATTCAAGTTGGCATATTTAAGTTGAAGCGCCGTGTTTTGAAACACGACATCGGTGTAAGCATGTGTCCGTTCACAAACGATACGTTTCCGGGACAGTTTCATGGATTCCAACTATTGTCTTGATGGCGATTGTGGTAATCGGACAATGTGTAACGTCATGTCCAGATGTAGGTACTCGTAGGTATTTACATAGTGAGTACTGATTCCCATAGACCGGTTGTATTCTTTGATGTAAATTTTTTGAAAAACAATTTTATTATAGTTAAAAATTAAAGGATTAATTCTCCTTCATCTCTCCTAAAACTTTTTGTCCCGAAAATAGTTGTTCCTGTGAGAAAGGAAATGTAAGTAAACGTGGATATTCTTTCAAGTATGAATCTTGATTTTCGTTTGTTTTGGTATCAATTTTAATTAAGTTAGCAACATTATATCTCTAATAAGTTACAGTCGGCGACCAACATAATATGTTTTATGTTGTCTTATTTGATGCGTGTTTTTCTACTGGATATTAAATAATTTATTAGTCCGTATTTATATATATAAGTATTTATGTAATATGTAAATATTATCTCTAATTGAATCTATAATATAGCAACGAACCCTATCCAACTGCAGATAGGTGTCAGACAAGGGGATGTTATCCCCAAAACTGTTCACCGCTGCGTTGGAAGATGTGTTCAAGCTGAGGGAGTGAAAACGACGTGGCATTAACATCAATGGCGAATACATCACACACCTGCGATATGCCGATGATATAGTCATCCTGGTGGGCTCCCTGGAGGAACTTCGTACAATGCTCGGGGACTTGAACAGCGCCTCACAACGGGTGGGTCGTAAGATGCACATGGACAAGAAAATCATGTCGAATGTCCATGTCACACCCGTACCGGTTATTATTGACGACGCTGCTCTCGAAGTTGTAGACGAATACAATTACCTAGGACAAATGACCCAGATGGGTAATTCACAGAGGCAAGTAGCGAAAAGACATCACACACCTAGCAATATCCTGTATAACTTAACAAAAAACCATGATTTCTAGAGGGTGGTATATAGAATTGAAAACTGAAGTATGTCCCTTGTATAACATGACACCCTGTATATTTAAAAAGATTGACTACAGCATGGAATCGAACCCGACCCGGAGTCTATCTCCACAAGGGCCACTACGAACTGAACTCCAAGCCAGTCGGTAACATTGCATTTTACACGTAAACCGCTGATCGTATCTCAGATCGTTAGGCGTTTAAATCACGATACAGACGTATATTATTCAGTCATTACCATAATGATGGAATTAATTTTACTTATTGTGTATTGTGTATTTGGACATTGCTGTTTCATGATGACCGTTGATATGACACACAATTATATTAATCATGTTATTGCATATATCTTCTGTGGTTATTGTTGAATTGTGGTCCTCTTGAGTAAGTCAAACCACTAGTAAACCTGACAGGAGGCTTAAGAGACAATGCTTACTTTATCTCTTTCTCCTGTTATCTTTTTTTTGCAAGCCTGTGTGTAATCTAGTATTACCATTATATAAATAGATAATGTATTAGAAATAGGCCACTTAGTTCTTGAATGCAAGAAGGAATATTGTGAAGGAGTCACAGTTTTAAAGTACCAGGCTATCATATCTATTTGCAGTTCAATTGACCCGAATTCCTTCCATATAGATCTTGGACAGCTTTGGGTTCTGAGTGTTAGTAGTATGAGCGGATTATAGCCAGCAATCGCGTCAATCTAGTAACATATGATGACGCAATATATATGTAGATGTTAATCTCATGATATAGGCGTCAACTTTCTATATCTGAGACTAAGCTTTAGTTATTAGACGGGCCGAGTGCTAGATTTAGCGTTATGGCTATATTTGAGACTCTGGTCTCAGGTTGGAATAATTGCATTAATATTAAATTATTGATTCTCTGTTAGCGGATTGACTCTATTGATTAAAATATCTTTTCTTTAAGTTTAATACTTGTTTAACTATAATATATTCTACGTGCCTGTGTTGCCTTATCAGCGAGATTTTTTTATGATTCATTATATTTTTAAAGGATTAAAGATATTTTGTATTCCTATTTCTCTCTCTTCCTAGGCCGGCAAACCATCTGTGAGGCCTTTGATCTCGCTAATATCCAAAAGACGATAGCCACATTATACTCGTAATACCATCAGGTGGATCGTTAGCTCGTATGTCGGATATTTTAAATAATAAAAAAATATCCTCTTGGTGCACTGCAAATGAATGAACGTCTACACGTTGATTTAAAACAAGAATTCATTTAAATTTGAAAAACCTCAACAACTGAACATCAGAGCTCAGAAATGACCTCTGCCGTAAATTGCCGAGGGATATCCTGCAGGGACCTGCAACATCAGGTTTATAATACCAATAGCGTTCTACCCGTAGTTTTGCTTGCGTTTTTTGGGATAAAAAGTATTTTATATCCTATTCCAGAACGTGACCGATCTGTGTGCTAAATTTCATGAAAACCCGGTCAGTAGTAGTCAGTAGTTTTGCGTGAAAGAGTAACAAATATCGATACAATCTTTCACATTTATAATATTAAGTAGGATAGGTAGACTCACACAAATACACATTCACACATTAAGCTCTTTCATCGTCGGGGGTTTATAAAAACGCTAGACGCAACAAGGAATTTACCCACAGCTGTAATTGCCTGCCACTTAATTAACATGCAAATAAAATTGCCACATTAAGCAAATTGTGTACCAACATTGTAATCTTCTTAAATTTCAATCGCGTTACAACTCATACAATGTGTGACTTCAATTAATTGGTTACTGCTGATTTGCATGTGTTTGTCGTAAAGCTACTTCTTTATTGGACTACACAAATGACTTTAGTGTCCAATTATGCGTGTTGCCTAAACTAGTAGCGGTCGTGAATACTATTTGCATGGATAAAACTCATTAGTGACCTATGCCTTGCCTTGCTCCATGGCGTTACCAACTTACCACTTCATGTCATGTCCCTATCTCTTAAGGGATAATCTTCTAACCATTGGGTTAAAAGAACATGTAACAACGCTTGCTGTAACGTTTCTTCATTTCAAAAAACAAATAATAGGATACTATAGTACTATACTATACTATTACTTTCTTCAAAATTATGATCTATCTAGGTTGACCGACTGATAATGCTTATACAATTAAGTCCACCTTCTGTTACATTGCTTATGTGAAGTTAAATAAATAATTAATGGATAAATAAAGTTATTGAAAGGATGAAGGCGTGGTTCCGTTACCACCTGTCCAAGTCAGAGCGTACACAAATAGCAATAAACTGCAAACCTGCTGAAGTGTACAACATTTCGCAGTGTACACGTCAGAGCCGGTCATGTAGCGCGGCGGCCGGACCAATTGATTTACAAAGTAATCAGGATACGGTTCCAGATAAAATTGTGACTTACATAACGACCTTGTATGACATGTGATCCAGTTATAATTGGCGGGTAATGTAATTGAACAAACTGGATGTATACAGATTTCTGGATTTACAGAAGAAACTCAGAAATACGTTCGGCGGACGTAATTCTAATTATTTTGATTTCTGGTTAGGTGAAATTGAATTATACCATGATCCTTACTGGAAATAGAGGATAGTTGTGATGTAGTTTAATGATGGTTAGGCATGAATAACTAATTTACAAATTAATTTTTATCAACAAAATCAACAGTTAATCTTCTTTCATTAGTGAAATAGTTATCTACTAACTATAATAATTAATAACTATAATAATATGTAAGTTTGAATTTCAATTTAAACAGAATTACCAAATAAAACTTTAAATGCCTAAAAACATAATTGAAAATCGTATACCGATTCAATAAAACATTCTAGATTCCGTTCAACATTTCGCAGTGCTGCGTGTCAAAGACGGTTGTCGCCGATTGCTGCTAAATTTAAACCGAGATTTAAACGTGGAATTAGATTTGTATCGTAATCAGGAGATCGATTCGAGATAAAATTTAGAGCGGTTGTGCATTGACTGGAGCGTACAAGCTTATAAATAACGCCGGTAAGAAAACGCTAGTCTATGACATTAAATTCTGCTTGGCTTATTTTTCGTATTGATTTGCTTATTAATGTAATGAAATAAAAAATTCTAAGATTTGCAATACCAAAATGCTGGTACTGTTGCGGTAATTAAACTAACATCGCAATAAAGTAGGTCGCACCGAAATCCAGCAGCTACTAGTATTGAGTGTGAGCGTTTGATTAAACAACAATGTGTTATCTCTATAATGCTATAACCAAATTGCATGTAGATCAAGATCAAAGAACATTGTAAGCCTTGACTTTCTTGCACACTGTATTGAAACAGTAAGACCTGTACGTAAGTATCGAATCCAGCTCCTTTCTACAGAAGGTATCTGGATATTTCAGACGAACAATACCCAGCTCATAGTGCTTTCTTCAAACAGAAGCCACAAACTACTTGATCTATTCGAAACCGCAGTTAGATAAACTTTATGCTATGCTCTAAGGTCTACACTTATATCTATCACTTTATAAAAGTAGGTATAAAATCTCCAACTGCCATTGGATCAGCGTGTAGCATTTAAACTATTCCAACTCCTCTGGCCATATAGTTTAAAAATCTGAACATGGCCCAACACTGCCTTACATGGTAAGGCTGTCATTATTGCAGGCTTTAATGGATACGTTGTACTAAGTGGGGGGTCTTCAACATTGACGCCATTCGTCGTTCCTTCAACCCATTGGCTGATATTGTTGTCAACTTCAACTAGTGCCTGTTGATTTACATTTCACGAAGGCGCGTTTTGAGGACTTTGTTTTATCATGATTTAAAGTTGAAAATCGTACAATTTATGTCATTTAGATAAATTGGTCCATTTCCTGTCTTCTTAAGATGGTTTTGGATGTAGCGTCATTTCAACTTTATTTCTTGGGACATAAGATTAAGAATTCTGTGTCTATCTTGTTGAACGTTTAAATGCTAACAAAATTCCTTTAATATTGACGGACGAATCACAAGACATTGCGTAAAATTTTTCCGTACATTGTTAACGTGAACTACATTTTTTTTCATTATTTAATAATAATTGGTAATATTATGTTGATGAAATAACTAATTATGTTAAATTCCTATAATTTGTTACTGGGAGAAAACCACAAGACAAAATGTCCGAAATTCGGTAAGGAAATTAAAATTTGTTTCTTTTCTTTTTGATGTTATTGTGATTTTGATTTAAGTTAATGGTAATTAAATTTCATGCTACATTACCCTTTTCTTTTTTTAATTCTGTTCCATGAGTGAGTTCGATTTAGCATATTTTTTGAGCTGGGCATTGCGTAAAATTAGTTGGTTTCATACTAAAGTCCAAATTCCAAACAAATGAATTTGAACTTTTGTATGAAACTGACTCCTTTCAATCTTTCAATTGACTGAATCCCAGATCAAAAAATACGCTCGTTTTGCTTCACTTACTCATTACTAATGATTCAGTAATTCGAAATCAAAGTCAGAGTAGTTTTTCCTGGTTTAATTGTTGTCACCTGGGTAAAACATTATAATTTATGGTGTTGCATCGAAGAAATGCATTTGCATAATTGAGAAACATTAGTTTGTTATCGGCATAGGAGAAAGTGCGTTAATATATGGTTCACGACCGGAGTACTGTATGCGTTATTGGTTGTTGTCACGGAAGGTAGTCACGTTGTCCGGACGGTAGTCTGCGTTATAATCTGGATCAATTTATAGTCAGATAACAGTCGTTAAGCCATGTCGGAGGCCCTCGAGAGGCATGAAAACTTCTGACACTTGGTTGAGTAACCCCTCCACCCATCCGTACTGAAGCAGCATGGTGGAGTATACTCTAGGGCTCCTAAAGGGGAGAGATCAGTGAAAATGCTTTGTTATGGAGAAGAAATGATGAAAGAAATATGGATTTTTATCCTTTTTCTAACCCAATCTCCAATTCTTAAACCCCTCAACAGCTATTCAACACTAGGAGTCTCAGTTTTGGTTAATTTTATACGACCACACAGTTATCGCAGTACAAAAATGATTAATTATTTTCTCAAAGTTAGCAATTAATTAATCATTCAGAACTTTCAATAATTCGATATACCTATGTATAAACTATAAATCTTCGAAAAACTCATAATATATCCATCAACGAATCAGAATGATGTCCGAGCAATATTTACATTCATAAATCGATACCAGTTAACTGACGTTTGGTTAAGTGGGAAAAAATCGATTCTTAGATTCGATTGAGTTGTCATTCGGTCAATCGCATGTCGTAACTCGTATCATATCAGTTTACAATCCGTGTTTAGAGTCGGGCCATTCTGTTTGCATAACGTATGCGATGCTTGTTGTGGGAATGTCATCTTGTCGCAGACAGATTTGATTTATTTAAACATGTATTGTCTCCGTTTTAAAAGCTATGTTAAAAGTTACAATAAACGATATATCTTTTGTCAAACAATAATATTATATTTCAAACGATCGAGACCTATTCATAAATAATAAATCGAAGACTTGAGACACCATGTGATGACTTTTACTGAAATTAAGATTAGGATTCTTTAAGCAAATCGTTATTAGGCTCTTTCTACGTATCCATTATCGAAAAAAGTGTACCTAAGTACCTAATGTCTCTATAATTATGGATAGAATACAAAATTTATTCAAATGTAAGTACAAATCAACAAGTTAACCAAAACTAAATCTTTTACAACCATTAATTATTAATTAATTACAGAACGCGATCAATATTAACCCTAACTAACAGCAAATAGATTTACAAATATATTCCTGACAACTAACTACGTCCGTCACGTCCAAAGCCACACGAAGATTGAAACCGCTCCCCCCTCTCCGTTACTTTTTATACAGTGTCGTCCGGCACAGCATTATAAGTAGGGTGTTCATCTAAGACGGCCGTTCCTGATAGACGGTCGTCCTCGACCGCATTTTCATTTCCCTCAGAGTCATTCGAGTGTTGGTAAGCCTGGTCATCGTCATCATTATCATCCACTTGATTTGCTTCTGCAACACACAACATCATACATAAGATTTGGATAAGTAGTACCATACTGAATAGTCAGAAGTCAAACGTTAACAATATGAAGTTTCAAAGCTGTAGTGGAGCCAGTACCACGGGCGCAAGCGTGCACTCAAGTGCCCGGTAGTAAAGGTCCCAGTAGCTATGTAAATTGACAACATGAAATGAGAAAGACTAAAAATTTAGCTTCAAACTAATGGACAGCATAAAACAATAAAAAATAAAAATATAATGCATTGTGAATGATAGCATTCCGGAAAACCATCAAACGCACAACAATGTAATTGAAAAGAGAGATATGAAAGAAATAGAGAAAGATAAAGAGAGAAAAAAATAAAGATAATAAAAATACAATGGATGCCATAATTGAAGATGCTGTGACAAGCCCGCGTTATCTCGTCAAGACAAGCCCACGTTATCTTGCCACTAGACAAGCCCACGTTATCTTGCCTCTAGACAAGCCCACGTTATCTTGCCTCCAGACAAGCCCACGTTATCTTGCCTTCAGACAAGCCCACGTTATCTTGCCTTCAGACAAGCCCACGTTATCTTGTCTTTCAACTACTCATCCTCCTGGAAGAATGCTGAGCACGTGTCAGGAGTCCACTCGCCACGCCAGATTACCATGTGTTCGGCACCGGCTTGGGTCTTTTTTCCATACGACCCGGCCAGTAGCTCTAGCTCGTATCGGTGGTGCGGAAGTGCGTGAACAACCCTGTAAGAACCACGCATGCCGGAGTCCAATTTTCCAGTGGCCTGCGTCGCCTTATTCACGAACACAAGGTCACGAACTGCATATGGATGAGGCTGCCTGCGACCCTCGTTAACATACTCGTCCTGCTGTCGCTGATTAGCGATAAGCAACTCAGTCGCTCGCTGTCGCCTTAAAGTCAGTAAAGCTTCCCTGTTTGGATTAGAATAATCAAGGGCAACATCTGAAAAAAAGCAAAGCTTCGCAAAGTAAAAATTTCCCACTCGGCCTCCCCGACCTCAAATCTGGCTCGCTAACTGACGGTGATACAACGAAAGGTAAGGAGGGCAAAGTGTTACTCTTCTCTCGCGGTAAGGATATCGTCTGGCTTTTTCCTATCGGATGTGACGGACTATTATTTGACGGCATTGATGACGGCAATCTACTTTCAATTAATTTTAATCTCGAAAGAATACTATCGTAAGCTACGTCACGCGAGCTGTTACGGTGACCATAGGAATTATCACGACGTCTACTACGTGATCGAGATCTGCACGATGTGTCACGGTACTTGGAAGACCTACCGCGATGGTCAGGTGAATGATTTCTACGGCGACCAGATAATGGCGGTGTGTGATGGTAATTCACATTGTCATAACGATGATCACGTGATCTACGACGTTGCCTACGTGACAAATCTCGTTCCACCGATTGAGAAGAACGCCTTGACATTTTATTAAAATAAGTGGGTACTTACAGATTTTTTTTTTCAACAAACCTACACAATAAAGAAAATTGAAGAAAACCTACGAAAGCAAATGGCGAACAGTCTAATGTGGGTTGTTATTTTTTTTTGATCCCACTACTGAAATTATGGATAGAATACAAAATTTATTCAAATGTAAGTACAAATCAACAAGTTAACCAAAACTAAATCTTTTACAACCATTAATTATTAATTAATTACAGAACGCGATCAATATTAACCCTAACTAACAGCAAATAGATTTACAAATATATTCCTGACAACTAACTACGTCCGTCACGTCCAAAGCCACACGAAGATTGAAACCGCTCCCCCCTCTCCGTTACTTTTTATACAGTGTCGTCCGGCACAGCATTATAAGTAGGGTGTTCATCTAAGACGGCCGTTCCTGATAGACGGTCGTCCTCGACCGCATTTTCATTTCCCTCAGAGTCATTCGAGTGTTGGTAAGCCTGGTCATCGTCATCATTATCATCCACTTGATTTGCTTCTGCAACACACAACATCATACATAAGATTTGGATAAGTAGTACCATACTGAATAGTCAGAAGTCAAACGTTAACAATATGAAGTTTCAAAGCTGTAGTGGAGCCAGTACCACGGGCGCAAGCGTGCACTCAAGTGCCCGGTAGTAAAGGTCCCAGTAGCTATGTAAATTGACAACATGAAATGAGAAAGACTAAAAATTTAGCTTCAAACTAATGGACAGCATAAAACAATAAAAAATAAAAATATAATGCATTGTGAATGATAGCATTCCGGAAAACCATCAAACGCACAACAATGTAATTGAAAAGAGAGATATGAAAGAAATAGAGAAAGATAAAGAGAGAAAAAAATAAAGATAATAAAAATACAATGGATGCCATAATTGAAGATGCTGTGACAAGCCCGCGTTATCTCGTCAAGACAAGCCCACGTTATCTTGCCACTAGACAAGCCCACGTTATCTTGCCTCTAGACAAGCCCACGTTATCTTGCCTCCAGACAAGCCCACGTTATCTTGCCTTCAGACAAGCCCACGTTATCTTGCCTTCAGACAAGCCCACGTTATCTTGTCTTTCAACTACTCATCCTCCTGGAAGAATGCTGAGCACGTGTCAGGAGTCCACTCGCCACGCCAGATTACCATGTGTTCGGCACCGGCTTGGGTCTTTTTTCCATACGACCCGGCCAGTAGCTCTAGCTCGTATCGGTGGTGCGGAAGTGCGTGAACAACCCTGTAAGAACCACGCATGCCGGAGTCCAATTTTCCAGTGGCCTGCGTCGCCTTATTCACGAACACAAGGTCACGAACTGCATATGGATGAGGCTGCCTGCGACCCTCGTTAACATACTCGTCCTGCTGTCGCTGATTAGCGATAAGCAACTCAGTCGCTCGCTGTCGCCTTAAAGTCAGTAAAGCTTCCCTGTTTGGATTAGAATAATCAAGGGCAACATCTGAAAAAAAGCAAAGCTTCGCAAAGTAAAAATTTCCCACTCGGCCTCCCCGACCTCAAATCTGGCTCGCTAACTGACGGTGATACAACGAAAGGTAAGGAGGGCAAAGTGTTACTCTTCTCTCGCGGTAAGGATATCGTCTGGCTTTTTCCTATCGGATGTGACGGACTATTATTTGACGGCATTGATGACGGCAATCTACTTTCAATTAATTTTAATCTCGAAAGAATACTATCGTAAGCTACGTCACGCGAGCTGTTACGGTGACCATAGGAATTATCACGACGTCTACTACGTGATCGAGATCTGCACGATGTGTCACGGTACTTGGAAGACCTACCGCGATGGTCAGGTGAATGATTTCTACGGCGACCAGATAATGGCGGTGTGTGATGGTAATTCACATTGTCATAACGATGATCACGTGATCTACGACGTTGCCTACGTGACAAATCTCGTTCCACCGATTGAGAAGAACGCCTTGACATTTTATTAAAATAAGTGGGTACTTACAGATTTTTTTTTTCAACAAACCTACACAATAAAGAAAATTGAAGAAAACCTACGAAAGCAAATGGCGAACAGTCTAATGTGGGTTGTTATTTTTTTTTGATCCCACTACTGAAATTATGGATAGAATACAAAATTTATTCAAATGTAAGTACAAATCAACAAGTTAACCAAAACTAAATCTTTTACAACCATTAATTATTAATTAATTACAGAACGCGATCAATATTAACCCTAACTAACAGCAAATAGATTTACAAATATATTCCTGACAACTAACTACGTCCGTCACGTCCAAAGCCACACGAAGATTGAAACCGCTCCCCCCTCTCCGTTACTTTTTATACAGTGTCGTCCGGCACAGCATTATAAGTAGGGTGTTCATCTAAGACTATTTTATTAATATTACGATATTATTCTTTGGCCAAGAGCATACTCCATCGCTTTGCTCCAGTGCGAATTGAGAATGAGTACCTAATGTAATAATTGCTCTAATGTACGTTGTAAAAAATATTTTCATATCAATATTATTACATTAAATGCTACTTATATTCAAGTCAGTATTAATAAGTTTGAATAAATAACCAATAGTTAGCAGTTTTACTAAATCCATTAGTTTACTGATTAATGAATAGAATAATTGCACAATCCCTTCCGTTTCACATAACCACTAATCTTGGGTTAAATTTTAATTGCATTTAAAGTTATTCCATTAGGCACGAAGCACATAGGATCATTAAATATGATAGTTGGCCATAAATTTTCGATCGATATAAATTTTCCATATCATCTCGTAGAATTTTGCGTCAAATTAATGGAAATTTTAGTTGGGATGTTTGATAAATGCACGCGGTACCTTTTCACTAATGAACTTTGTCGTTTCTGTTTATTTAATTATACAAAGTAGTGTATATGAAATTAAAATGTGACATGGGTGTATATGTATTATGACAAGTACAACTTGAGGCATAAAAAGAGGCGAACTGAGAGCCAGGCTGGTCTGACTTTACGTCTGCGGCTAGGCACTAGATGAGAGAATTCCTTAATTTCAACAACACAGTCACGAAATAATATTACTTATGGGTATCAATTTTGAATTGAAGATAAAATTTACTAATAACTAAAAAAAAAGTAGAGCCAAAATTTTTAACCAAATAGGACTCGTGTAAAAAATGGAGTGAAAAATAGTGGAATGGAAAACCTTGAATTTAAGCGCTGTATTCAAATTGTTGTCAAATTTTGATATTATTCAAAATATTGTCAAATTTTCGATTTTTGCCGTGAGTTTTGTTTAGGACAACGGCATACCTAGTGAGGTCTTTACGGCTTTTCTTCTCCATGATTAAGCACTCTTCCGACAAGCTGGTAGATTAAAAAATGACGTGCATAAACGTATCAGTGATACCTATATGAATATTAGCCTATTACCTAATTACACAATGATTGCTTATGTATTTAAAATAAGTTATGTATTTAAAATAAGTTACGTAAAATGTACATTGTACGAGTATATGAACGACTCGTCGGGCATATAATAATATAAGCCCTGCGAAGTTTGCAAAGTCCGACTCTTGTATGAAAGAAAATATGTAAATGTTACACACATTTAAATTAAAAAAAAAAAACAACACAAAAAAAATAAAAAATAAATAAAAGATTTTGATTTAATTTGATTGGTGTAGAAACTCCAATAATTTCTAAAGCTTTTAACTTTCAAAACTGGTTGCTCGATCGCCATCGACACAGTCCGCTTACAACAATAGGTTATTTGCTAAACGTGAAACAATGAGCGTATTAAGGTAGCCGGTACAATCGTACAAATCACACTGGATTTATTAGATTCTAGAGATGCGACGCGTTTCAGAAGATTCGGTTTTAACTTTATCGAATCGGATAGGTCCTCGCCGAATTATTTGGTTTCGTTTACGCGGAAATATTTTGTATGATTTGTACACTTACAAATATTATTTTTAAATATGACTTGAATAGTGCAAAAAAATTGTTACCTACCGGAAAAGGCAGGAAGTTTGGGGTTTCCACACCTTTGATTTGTTTTCAAATTCAAATTCAAATTCATTTATTCAAGAAAATGTTTACATGTACATGGTGTTGGGTAATACATTTTTATAGTAAGTGGTACAATTTAAATGCTCGTCAGCTGCCTAAACTGGGCGTAAACCTGTAATATAGGCAACTGAACTCTCCCAAAAGGTATCCGTTTACTATAACTAATAGATTTGATGTGTGACACATAAACATAGTTTTTGAAGTACATTTTAGTTAACAAATAACAGTTTAACAATTTTAGTAACCAAAATTAACATGCAATAAATTAATAACAAAAAGGAAAAATCTGCAACTTAGTGTGTGTGTGTGTGTGTATGTGTGTGTGTGTGTGTATGTGTGTGTGTGTGTGTGTGTGTGTGTGTGTGTGCGTGGTGTGTGTGTGTGTGTGTGTGCAAGTTCGTGAGTGTATGTGTGTACTTGATAAGATTTGTGCAAATGTGTATGACATCGTACGTTAGGGAGAAACGAATGAAGTTATTTACTTAAGAATTGAGAGCAACTTTTCCGTCTCATCATAGTCAAGAGTCAGGAGGAACCGAGTTACAATTTTCCTCAGTGAATATGAGTTTAAGTCCCTAATTGTGTGGCTTTTCGAGATTTTATTGTAGATGAAGCTACCTAGAAAGCAGGGAAATCTATGTGAAAAAGCAGTTCTAAATGAATTTATTGTATATACTATATCAGACCGCCGTTTAGCGGTTTTGTGATCAGGCGGTAATATTTTGTGTTGTTTTAAATTACTTTTATTTAGTGTGATAACACTTTTGCTTCATTAGCAGTAAAGTCCGTATACGTTCTCATCAAGACTGTAATCATTTTGTACTCAAGGGAAATAAAAAAAATTAAACCATCTTTTTTCATCAATTAGTTATATTTTTTGTTATATCCTAATGGAGTTGTGCGCCAGTGTCGCTAGATGGCGGAGTGCTTAATAATCTGGTTCATTCACTAGTTACTCAGTTACAAGTCAGTATGTAGTCTTTAGTTGGAGCTCGGAGCGGATGGTTGTGTCCCTACATTATTGTGCCTACATACAGTGATTATTATAATATAATATTGATTTATTATTAATCAGAATACTTGTGGTTCGTTGAACATAACATTTGAGATGGTTACCACATCAATTTATTATATTAATGATGACTTTATATTTATCTATTATTGTGAGGTTCACGTATTTCGAATCTTTATAATATAACCTTCTAATTAATTTTGATTTTATTAATTTTATTTGTACTACATAGCATACTCAGTTACAAAATAAGTCATTATTATGACACCAGACGTTTTTTATCCGAGGAAAAGTATAAAGGTGCTAAAGTAATTGCCTATTTTGCCGGATACCGAGTTACGACAAGCTCGGCACATCCCTATTTTATTATGGGCCTTAATGGTTAGCATCAATAGTAGGTATGTTGGTAAATGTCTTTTTTTACATATCGGGTTCTCTGGTACAAGTGCAGGTCAAAGGTACATTACATCTATAGTATTTGTGAAGATATTTATAGTTAAAATATAAAAAGAAAAAAAATCGCCCTACTCATAGCACCACATTACAAGACACTCAGACAAGAACACTCATCATTCAAATTTCTGGATGGCTTGGCTTGGGATCAAGAATAAATGGAGCACTTTCATGCAAGTAACTTTAAATCTTTTTTAGAGGCATTTTGTTTCTTATAGCGTTATAGTATTCACCGTTTCACAGCTACGAGTATTATCGGTATCAGTACGGCAGACGCCAGACGCAACAACATATACAGTCGGAGACCACCGGCGTGGAGTGTTGCCAACATTGCCAACGACCACTTGCCAATTGCCAACTGCCAATTGCCACAATGCAGCCAACTGACCAGCAATGCAGCTTTATTCTTTATACCACTCGCCACGCCAATTAACGCGCTCTTCAATTTGATTTGTTCGGAGTTTTATGCGAATAGAAATTTATTTTTTCGTAGTAGTGCTATTATTAGTCGGTATGAACAGAGTAAATAACAGCAGAGATTTAGATTTTTTTGTAATTTAAATTTTAAATTTAAATGTATACCAAACATAATCAACAAATGGGGCCAAATTCCTTCTATTGGGTGCTGCTGGACTCTACTAAACGGTTTAATCCCAACTATAATAATAATAATAAATAAATAACGCTTCACACTCATAGCCCCACACTTGGATTCCCTGTGTCGTGGGTGCCATGGACAACACACAAGACAAGGACATTCACACCCAGACCGAGAACAGAAATTCAAACTCATCATTTAAATTTCCGCTCCGCTGGGAATCGAACCCAGGACCCTTGATGCGGCGATCCGGCATGGTGACCATTGCGCCACACGGGTCGTCGTCGGTATTATTTTAAATGTTAAGGTTCTTCATTTCCTTACTTTATACCACCTTTTGACCTCTGTCGTGAACTAATTTATATTTTATGTAGGTAATATAATACGATAATCACCTCTTCATTTTACCAACAAAGTCTCAGTGACGCTTATGATGTTACGGTTCTTTCTTTCGCTCATTCATTCACGAACACTAACCATTAGGTGGACCTTGCCGAATTCCATCCATCCATCCATCCATCAGCCCTTGGAGGTCCACTGCTGGACATAGGCCTCCCCTAACTTGCGCCACTCTGACCGGTCCTGAGCCTTCTGAATCCAGCGGATGCCCGCTGTCTTCTTCAGGTCGTCAATCCATCTTGTCGGGGGGCGTCCTGTACTTCGCTTTCCGAGACGCGGGCGCCATTCGAGGACCTTTCTTCCCCAACGGTTATCGGTCCTTCGCACTATATGGCCAGCCCATTGCCACTTCAGCCGGCTAATTCTTTGAGCTATGTCGGTCTCCCTTGTTCGTCTACGGATCTCCTCGTTTCTGATACGATCACGTAGAGAAATACCGAGCATAGCCCTCTCCATAGCCCGCTGTGCTACCCTGAGCTTGTGGATTAGGCCAATAGTGAAGCACCACGTCTCGGATCCGTATGTCATCACTGGCAACACACACTGCTCGAACACCTTCGACTTCAGGCACTGAGGTAGTGTTTTGGACGACAAGATATGACGCAGTTTCCCGAACGCAGCCCATCCGAGTTGGATTCTACGAGTGACTTCTTTCTCGAAGTTGGACTTACCCATCTGGATCACTTGTCCCAGGTAATTGTATTCGTCTACAACTTCGAGAGCAGCGCCGTCAACAACAACCGGTACGGGTGTAACATGGACATTTGACATGATTTTCGTCTTGTCCATGTTCATCTTAAGACCCACCCGTTGTGAGGCGCTGTTCAAGTCCCCGAGCATTGTACCTAGTTCCTCCAGGGATCCTGCCAGGATGACTATATCATCGGCATATCGCAGGTGTGTGATGTATTCGCCATTGATGTTAATGCCACGTCGTTTCCACTCCATCAGCTTGAACACATCTTCCAATGCAGCGGTGAACAGTTTTGGGGATATAACGTCCCCTTGCCTGACACCTCTCTGCAATTGGATGGGGCTCGTGGCTGTGTCGTGTACTTTGACGGACATGGTGGCTGATGAGTACAAATACTTCAACACCTCGATATACCGGTAGTCGATCCGGCACCGCTGAAGAGAATTTAGTACTGCCCAGGTCTCGATAGAATCAAAGGCTTTCTCATAGTCCACATAGGCGACACATAATGGCAGATTATACTCCTCGGTCTTCTGTATAATCTGCCGCAGTGTGTGTATGTGGTCTATGGTGCTGTAGCCTTTCCGGAATCCTGCTTTTTCGGGAGGCTGGAAGTCGTCAAGCCTGCGTGCAATGCGATTTGTGAGCACCCTCGAAAACAGCTTATAAACGTGGCTCAGAAGTGCGATTGGCCTGTAGTTCTTCAAAATCCTGCCGAATTACCTCAACTGAAACTCCTGAGCAATCTACTGTAGGGTACACTGTACTGTTAGGGTACACTACATTCTCTTCATATAATACATGAGAAGGCCTAGAACATCCACAACACTTCTCTAGAAGTAGAGTGCTATCACCATAAAATTCGTGTAAAAGTTATCGAGAATTTATTTTCGAAGATTTCAATATTGTAAAAGCAGGCCGTACAACTACATAAACAATTTTCCAATGGATTTTCCTTATAATAATTTTCGTAGTCGTACATCAACAGAGTATAACTGATATATCTCTCGTGTACATATTACATTAAATTATCAGGAAATACATAATGAATAATGACGTACAACCGTACAACGGTACGCGTCTCGCATGATTTACTTTGGGCAATATAACATTCGCAAAATATCGTTATGATCTTCAGTGATTAATGTTCGTCACTTACGCTTTTCTTGCTAACAGGAATCCGTTGATTGCTGTGTATAATATCAAATGATATTAAAATTGCTGTTTGTATTAGTATTCTTCAATACGTGTTGGCAGGTGACAACGGCAGGACTAGAATTACGGCGCTTAAATCTAGGTCTTTAGTCCACTGGACATGTTGTGTTACGAACGTTTTCCCTGTACCTGAAATAGACCAAATAGTAGATATATATAGTCTATGTTCGTGCTAATAAATTTTAGAAATATTTCAAACAAACAAACGGGGCCACGATTAGTGGTTATCACCCTCCAGTAATCCGCACTGGAGTATGTTCTAAGCCTTCTCTAGAGTAGAGACCCGTTCTTAATAGTGGGCCAAAAATGGGTTGAAGCCAAAGGGCATTACTGACGCGTTGCCGATCAAATAGGAAGTAGGCGATTTGCTTACTGCTTACTTACGCTTACTTGCTTATTTACGCTTCTATTTACTGCCATGCTGATAAAAAAACTTTCCTTGCACGAATATCGCTGGGTAGTTAAGAGCGTAGCGACCTACAGTTTGGTTTGTATGCGTTATAAATAGTCCAATAGATTATAGAACAGGGCAATAGTGTTGTTTGATATGTATTAGAATTTTGTTATTATTTAATATGTGGAAATTTTTGTCGGAGTTCACGTTAACCCGCCGTTAAGGCGTTTTTATGACAACTAACCGTCCCCGCTCGCAACTCCCAGGTGTGAAAGTGTGTGTGAGCAATATTATATTCTTAGATTAGGCGACATACATTAGTCCTTTTATTAGATAAGTCGTAGTTTATATCAATAAAGATGACAAGTAAAGTAGCCTTTGTACGACTATATCGTGGGCCGTATCGCGCTGAAATAGCCGCTCGTAAATAGCTAATCCCAATGCGATCACTTGCTTTGGTAAAGGATAATATCGTGAGGAAGTGTGTGAGGTCTGCCAATCTACACTTGAACAACGGATTATAGTTTTAGATTTTATACCGAGTGAAGACATTACTTGATCTGTTCGTACAAGGAGAACAATTACAGATAGCGTAACACAACGTAGTACAGATTCAGCAGAGCAGTGCAATTAGTGCAATCACGAGCGTATTTTTTTAATGGAAATAGCCGGCAAAACAAGCTGACTATCCACATGATGGTAAGTGGCTATCGTTGCCCATGGACATCAGCAATACCAAAGGCATCACTGATGCGTTGCCGGCCAAGAAAGAGAAGAGAAATAAAAAAGTACTGTGTCTTGTTATCTAGTCATTACATTAAAAAAATATTTTATGCAACCAATAAGTTAGTAAGTCTACTTTGCAACAATTCGCGGTTAACATGTATGATGGTATAGACTTCAAGACATGCAAGGCACCTTCCTCCTTCCCTCAACGGAAACATGCACTACAATAATTAACAGTATACACCAATAATATACATACCAGCACCAACACGTGTTTCGCCCCGAAACGGAGCATCTGGAACTTACCTCAGGGTAAGTTGACTCTACGATGGTCAGTCAGTCGACATCGATCGCGACGTTATGTTAACAATACAAAGTTGCAGCAACTTTGAGAGAGCAACAGAGAGAAGTACAGTGCATGTCTTAAAGTATATACAATCATACATATTAACCGCGGATTGTTGCAAAGTAGACTAATACTAACTTAGTACATAGATTTTTTAATGTAATGACTAGATAAGAAGACACAGTACTTTCTTTCTTTTTCTTCTCTTTCTTGGCCTGCAACGCATCAATGATGCCTTTGGTATTGCTGATGTCCATGGGCAACGATAGCCAGACAGTGCTAGTTGGATGATAGGATAACCGAGTAAACTACGCAGGAAAGCTGTCACGATTCCCGACATAAAGTGTTACTCTGCACCGGTTCAGTGCTGATCTTTCAAAAGGACCGCCCATTGTGACCACCAGGTGCTGGCGGCGCTCCAGTAGATTATATTTTGATAGTCGTTAAGATTAATCGCGCGATAAATTGCCGGTGCAATAATAATAAAATTTTCAACAAATCACTCGGAGTAGTCCGACGATTTCTCACTTCGCCGCCTCTGCGATACTGCGTTTTTTCTGTAGAACGTCTAGAGGACTTTCAGATGATAAATTAGCATGTTTATGAGTCTAATGTCGCTTGTAACACATATTGTGAGGTGTACTAGCGTGCTCGCGCCGTTTTGTCCTTTTTGTCTATTGTTCGGTGTATAAACAATTCTATAAATACCCCAGACTTGACGGGACTTATTCGGGTGGCGGGTGGCAAGGAGGCTGTATTCAAAATGTAGTATATTTTACAATTTAGTATCAGAAATTAACTGCTGTAATAAATAATATGTTTTCTCTATGAGTTTTTTTTTCAACCAGACAAATAGACTAACGTGGCCTCTGCTGCTCTTAAACATAAGTTCGTAACGAGATTTCTAGTAGGTATGCGTTGTACTCGTTTATGCTAAGGCTCTGGTTAAAAAGTACCTAAATGGAAGATTGCAACTGAAACTTAACTTATTTGTGCAAAATAACAATAAAAAAACACTTTAAAACATTACAAGATTGATTAGAAATTAAAGAAGAAAGCTAAGCTGTTAGCAAAGCAAATAAAACACTCCAATACATTGCATGGGTACTATAAATAGGCAATATTGCGAAAAATATATTTGTTGAGTTGGTGAGGGCTATTCTTAAAGGCGAATGAATTTAATCTTCTGTAACCTTTGGCAGTTAAATTATTACGTCTGGTCCATAAATAAGCCTCAGTTAAGTATCTAACCAACAGAATTTCAATTGTAACTACTTACCTGTTTGCAATGGGCCACTTGTAGTTAGAAAGCAAGTCGTACGAACGGGCAAACAGACAAACTGTGGGAATTTGGCATATTGATACAAAATTCGCGAACATTTCCCGCCAACTCGTCATGCGGTTGGCGCTTTCCACAATAAGTATTCATAAATCGTCTGCGCCTCTTTTAATGCGAGTTTACACACTAATTGTAATAAACTGCGCTCGGACGTTATTTGTCGTTCAACTTTATTATTATTTGATGAATGATCTATGAAAACGTTATACATTTTTGTTAATATTTTTTAAAGTGATTCTATATTTGACACAACTTTTTCTAGTTCGCATTCCTGTCTCAAAATTATTTATTTACTGTTAATTTAGGATCTTAATTTATAACACTAATAATCCATTAATAGATTTTTCGCTTTTCAGTTTTTTTCGTTGGCTTAATTTTTTGTTAAAAAGTAATTTGTATTTAAATACTAAGGTATAAAAAGAGTTCAGATTTGTCATCGCAATAGGATTTCAAATTTCTTGTGTTAGCTATTGCTGATTTAGAATAATTTAAAAAATCGGTTATGTTTTTTTTAATTTTATTTTTAAACTTCAAAACATATCGTGTAATTGTTATGATGTGTCGAGCAAATTGCTTGTTTTCGTATTACTCAATTACCAAATACAACAATGTTACGATTTTTTCAGTCAATGTGTTGATGCTCAATATGTATTCATGAATTAGACAGATTTATCGTGGGAGTCGCGAAAAGCTTTATTTCGCTTTGTTTCACATTATTTTGAAGTTGACATATTTATGTATTTTATTGCCAATTAACAAAAATAACATTGTCAAAATTAAAGTATCCAGATTATACAAGGAAATGAAGGCTTGTAAAATTGTATAAATAAAGAAAATGCTGAACATGGTGTAGGTGATGGTGAGGATGATGAGTTTTTGTATTTTTCACTAGGGCGGTATCCATCATCTATCTTGCTCTTTGCTCTATAAACTAATTTTTAGGGTTCCGAAGTAAAATCGGAACCCTTATAGTTTCGTCATGTCCGTCTGTCCGTCCGTCTGTCTGAAGCATAGCGCCCTTAGTGCTAGAAACCTGTACTTTGGCATGGATATACATATTTCTTAAAACCAAAATAGTAGAATAAAATATTAAAAAACTTTTTTTCAGGTTACCTAGGTAACGTGAGGATACATTTTTTATTCATCGCGTTCCCTATACTATATCGTTGAAAAGTTCTTTAAAAAATATTATGGGTCTTCTAAAATCACTTTTGGATTTTGGGGTCCGTTTGCGAAATAATTGACTTTAAAGTGCTATTTTTGGTTAGAGTCAATTTAAGTGTCCTGCTGGCTAAACTGTTGGAGTCGGACAAGTGAAAAAATTCTCAAAAATAGGTTATACGAGTATAATGATTTTACAAAGAAAACTATCATGGCTATGTTAGCATAAGTAGTTAATAAGTAATAGGCGGTAAACTCATTATTTCGGAACCCTACATTGCGCATGGCCTGACACGCACTTGGCCGGTTTTTTTAATGGACAGTTGCTGTAGGCGCTAGCGGCCTTTACAGCTTCCCGCGAACAGAGAGGCGAACTTGAAAAGGCTCAGCCGAGAAGACAAAGCGAAAAGGAAGGATTAGCTCTCCCTCTTATAGAAATAGGGGATACGAGTGACCTGAGGGCACCTCCTTTGGAGTTCGGACCTTGGCTTAGGATATCGCTGAGTGGAGGACTTTGGTGATGTATTTTATTTTATTGTACACATTTCGTAGGTATTCAAAACATAACTACTTACGTTATATGAATTTTAGAATCTCGGCAAGCGATAACTAGACTCTTTCTTCTTCTGCAGACTTGGTAGACACAACTGTCCATACAAGTAAATCCTTAACTATTTTATTGATTAGCTTAATGCTTACTAATAAATGTATCTAGAATATGTACCGGCGTACTTTATTAGACGTCCACGTGCATACTAAAGAGCATAAAGGTTATGCAGTTTATGTCTCGTTTAGCATAATTATTGGACCTGGAATTAATTTGCACATATGAATGACAATTGGCTAATTCAAACAGCTAAGTTCATTAAACAAGTGGTCTGCGCATGTTGGCTATGCCTGTGTTAATTAAGTATTGGATGACGAAGTTATTACATCTTACTAATTCTTCATACATTGCTGTATGAACCAGAAAAAAACGTAGATTCAGCAATGTGTATTGAAATTGTCCAATTTAGACGACTAAATTGAGTATTTTTAAATGTAACGGATACTCACGGTTCGTATTTTAGAATACCGAAATTTCAACCGAGTTACATGGATCGTAGTTGCGGTGAAAATGAAATTTAGTTTGTTAAAATAAGCCCAAGGTTCGGAGCTATTGGTCTTTAAATTTATGCGATATCGAATTTTGTCGCCTCTATAGACTTCGAATTTTCCGATACAAAAATGATAATGTTGATATTTGTTGATATCGTTGTATATTTCAAACAACAAGTGGAAACGAGGTGAAAATCGGGAAGAAATTAACTCGACTAACAAGTTCTAATCGAATAAACTCGCGAATGTTATCTAGTTCATAACATTAAAGGATATTTTAATTTATATATTACTTGAATAGATTATTAGAAATCGTAACATTTTATTTCCTTGCTTCGTATAATGTAGAGATAAGTTACCTATTTACATTCAGAATTATCATTAATGTTTTGCTAAGTAATATTGTAGATTGAAATGGCTACGTTTAATTTGATAGTGGCCGAGCTAGCATGCATTAATATCCTGTATAAATAACTTAATATGCGACTGGATAATCAGGACTTTGGTGTTTGGTGAAATGGGTCAGTTTATAAATAGGAGTGAGATAACTTTCTGCTGGTAACACAAATAAAAATTACATTGATTCAGTATATCTGTAATCTATACATGTAACAGAGATCAATAAATAAGGTAGATAATTTGCCGCCTTGTATTTGACTGAGGAAGAAAAATACCGTGCTGGATTACGTAATTCCTGTATTTACAAGCTACCGCCCATCCACGTCAAAAACCATGCCGTTTTTGTTTTTCTGTCCGGAAGTTACTGGCAGAAAACAGCTAAAAGTCCAGACAAAATCCAGACTTGGACATGTAGGTGCTTACAATGGTTGGTACTCGCAAATCCAGATCATTCCAATCAGAACCTAAACTAATAATATTCTTACCTAAATACCTACATATTATTGGCAGTATTGTCCTCAATTGGTAAAAGCAATGCGTTTGCTTGATTTATATTCTGAATTGGAAAGACACTCTTACGCCTTTCCCTGATTTATGTTGCTGGTACTGAATATCAATTTGCCAATTTCCAATATTATTCAAGGTGAAGTTGATTCGAATACAATACTAACAGCATAGATATTCGTAGTTGTAAAATAAGAACATTAGTAGTAAGTACGTCATGTGTTATCTAAAACAATTTTAACTTCAATGTTTTTATTTTTACTAGCCTTCTAGCTACAGTTGTGGGGTAAATATCAATTTCCCTTCAGAGAATGAATTTTCAGAAATTCCAAAGAAAGAAATCTCGAACTTGGAACTCGAACTACTTATATCGGACGAAAATTGTTTTGCAATAATTTTGAATAGTTAATAGCTGATAGCTGTACCTTTTTAACCCCCAATAAAAAAAGAGGGATGTTTTAAGTTTGACGTGTTTGTGTATCTGTGTGCCTGTGTATCTGTGTGTCTGTGTATCTGTGTGCCTGTGTATCTGTATGTCTGTGTATCTGTATGTTTGTCTGTGGCATCGTAGCACACAAACGGATGAACCTATTTTGATCTAGTTTTTTTGTATGAAAGGTGATTAAATTGAGTGTTTATAGCTATGTTTAGTGTAAATAAAACTGATGGGGTTTTTTTAAATTTTAATTTAATATTATTAATGATTTTCATTCCTTTAATTTCTATGTCTACAGTTCTTATCCATATAATACCTAATACCATTTACTGAAGTAAACCAATAATTATGATCTACTAGTGACTAGACTAATCGTTTATTTATTTGAAAATCGACAATGATGGAAAATCGGAGGGTAAAGGAAGTTAAAATAAGTACAGTAGCGTAGAAAAGTGATAGGCGTAAAATATTTTTTAATGAGGTACGCAATTAATTTATTGCTAATCTTTACCGATACAACCATATTGAATCAAGATTTACGGCCGCCACGGTGGAAGGTTTTATTGATCCCCTGTGAGTGTGAACCGGTTTGACGTCATATCTCTAGTTTACAGCCCCAGGGTATTGGAACTTTCCCTTGTATTGATAGCCTTTTCCTTACGATTGATTTCCCATTAAATGATACGACTTTATAATGGATTTGAATCGATCGGAAATCACTTGTATCTTGTGTACCTTGTGGTCTCTATTTTTGTCGATATAAGGTTGTGTTTGCCGTGGCTAATGTGGTCTGTGTAGCGTGTAGACGGTATGTGTGTTTTATAGGAATCGTTCCATTCAAGGAATCAGTATGCAATTAGGTCGGTAGACGGGTCTCATGACATGTATATAAATATGCAAAACATAGTTACACAATGAAACATAAAAATTTTAAAGGTAAAAATGGTTACTGTGAGTTATCCTTAGTAGATTAGATAGATATGCTAGAGTTATTTTTAGAACTTTGCAACTAAATTATATCCAAACATTATTTTTGTGTAATGAGAAATATTTCACATCTTTATCTTATCATTCGTTATATCTTAGTCAATAAACAAAACCACAATGAATTTACACTTAAACCTTCCTAATTAACTATTCCGTCTACTGATAAGTGATATCTGAAGAGTTTGCGTTACGAGTGAAATTGACGAAGCGACTTAATTTTAAAATAAGTGGAGATAAATAATCTAATCAACTGTCAAACAGATAAATATATTCGTATCACTACTAGAATTAGAGTCGTATTTAGGTTAAACAGGAAGCGGAACCAAAAATGTGCCCGCAGAGAGAATTGCCGTCGATGTTCGCTAAGACGCATCGCCTCAGGACGTATTAAATCACTGTAAAGGTCGTAGCTGACTTATACGACACCACTCCCATCCAACCGAAGTATGAGAATTCAAATATAAACTTAAAATCGTGCTCTGTAGGTGCACTTTACAGTAACAACAAAAATTAGCAGCCCGCGCGCGGGAAGCAAGCTAACCGCAACCTTGCCACTCAATAGTTGTACCTACAGAGCACGATTTTAAGTTTATATTTGAATTCTCATACTTCGGTTGGGTGGGAGCGGTGTCGTATAAGTCAGCTACGACCTTAAATCCACTCGTTATGCACGCTGAGAATACATTATTTCCAACATTTCAAGTTAATAAGGAATTTGTACGAAAGCTCAAGCATTTGCGTGCAGGCTTAGGACTGGTGAGAGTGGCGCAAGTCAAGGGAGGTCTCCTGCGAATTTTATGAGGTTAGGATGGAACTGTTAACAATGGCATAATATTTGATCTAATAAAGCTTATACTATCTATGCTAATACAGTCGAGAAGAACTGATTGAGAGTTAGAAAATACTGACCCCAATCCCATGCCGGCTAACCAGGGAGACGTAAGAGGCAACAGATGAACAGAAGACGAAGAAGAAGAAGTGATTGTACTCCACGGTCCGTAAAATATAAAGGGAATATGTCGGGGGAGATCGGTTGGTAAAGTTCCACAACAGGGTAAACTGTATGTTGTTGGTGACTTCGTGTTACGTCGTTGAAGCAGGTGACATATATTATATCTTCGAGGAATGCATCAACATTTTTTATCAACTTTCAAATGAGTGGTAAACAAACAAATATCAGTACAACAAGTAAATCATTTGTTAAACACTTTCCTACTACCGGAAATCTTATAAATAACTAAGTATATAATATTAAGTTACGAATGTTTCTGTTGGAATATTGTGGGTTACCATAATAGGAAATAAATGATGTTTACAAACAACCATATTACGGGAACTGTCGATGTACCGTATTGGTAAAATACGCACTGAGGCGGGCTCATGATTTCTTCGAACTTCATACATTTGAGTTTTCCTCAAAGATTGTTAATAGTGTAGAAGGGTCGTTGGCTGCTAGGTATATTTATTTTCAGCGTTAAGACTGTTTTGTTACTTCGTATTTAAGCTTGTTCCTAATGTGCAATTAACGTATTTTAAATTGAAATATAAGGCAAAGCGTTACAGATTATTAACCGTGAATTTCATTGTCAAATACTGGTTGCTGAAATCGTTAATCAGTTGTGGATTTTAATGAACAAATTTCTACACTCTAAGTAGTCTAAATAATGAGAAATTGGTTCTGACCATCGGTGTCAAATAAAGTTATACTACGTAATTTCACATACATAGTTCACGCTTTATAACGTTCGTAATTCGTCATGTCTGTCATGACACGTCGTCATTTTTTATTTCTTTTCGTATGTATGGAAAAGTAAGCATTATTAGGAGATAATTATAAAACCGGGCAAGTGCGTGTCAGGCCACGCTCAATGTAAGATTTCGAAGTAGGTAGTAAGTTTATCGACTATTATTTATTAACTACTTATGCTAACCTAGCCGTGCTATATTTTCAATATTTTATTCTACGGTTTTGGATTTTTCATAAATATGTATGTATATCTATGCCAAATCACAGCTTTTTAGCACTAAGGGTCTCGGTGCTATGCTTCGGACAGACGGACGGACGAACATGACGAAACTATAATGGTTCTGATTTTACTTCGGAACCCTAAAAATCAATTGACTCGTATAATACGTGTCCATATAAGTAAATGTTATACTTAACTGTAAGAATAATAAATTAAATAATAAATATCATTAATAAATTATAAATATAATAATAATAATAAATATAGCGATGCAGTAATTAAGAATTTAGTAAGTCAATAAAAAAAAATCTTACACTATAATTTGTACCTAAAAGTCAGTCTGTGACATATTGCTTTAATCTGTGACAGAATAGCCGCAGACATGCCGGATTCATCCATATATCAATCAGAGGTGATCAGCCGACATTTATTTACAACGTAACGTATTTGAACCGCGTCTATTTTGGATAGTGTAATCGGTGCTCCTATTTGGGCGCTTGTTGGTTTTGGTTAACGTTCGTCGGTGCGATGCACGATGTGCACTTGTTTTGTTGGTTTGCTCAAACTACATATAATTATAATTTAACCAAAGTTTTTTTAACTTTGCATTTTTTAATTTAAAAAAAATGCAAAGTTAAAAAAACTTTACTTACACTTAAACACCTGCTTGAACCTCCAGGCGAGCTACGGACACTAAATATTCTAAGTACTACCTGATACCTGATACTACAACAACAACAACAACGACAACAAAATCCTCTTTATTGTACACCAAAATTATAACCAAATACATTTTATTAAACAGGAACTAGTACAATAGGCGGTCTTATTACTTAAATAGCAATCTCTTCCAGACAACCTATTAAGCCAAAAAAGTGAACAATTTTGGAAACAGGGTAGGGTGCACAATTAAGGACAAATATTTGTCAGCAGCTAGTACTTAATTATGGAGACTAAAAGGAAGAGACCGACCTACCTGAAGTAGACGTCGGCCATCCGCTGGTTTCAGACAGCTCAGGACCACCGCGGTAAGAGTGGCGCAAGTTAGGGGAGGCCTATGTCTAGAAGTGAACCTCCAGGGGTTGATGGATGTATGGCTGGACTATTTTTATAGGCATATTCCATTTAGGACCCTACAAGGCGCGGGTCTCTCCTGAAGAAGCCTAAAACATACTCCACCACACTTCCTCCAGTCGCTCGTGCAGGATACAAAATGGTAACGAGATTACATTCGAAATTAATTAATACTAAAACCAGATTAAGTTTAATTTTTCACCTTATACTTTTACACAAAACACTTAATAGTAGCCTTATTGCAATACTTTAAACAGTGTGTTTAGGGTAATAAGCATTAAAAAGTTCAGACAACGTTCAGACACTAAACTTAGTGGACTAGACTTCGCCTGGTTTACAATTTATAACACCCAGTATTACCAGTCTAAATATTATTATATTATTATATTATACCGAAGCGGTTGTTGAAATGCCTTGTAGTACAATCGGACATGGCTTCACACTTAAAGAGTTACATTTGCCCACAACGGTACCGCCATATTGAGTCAACGAACAGGCCAAAACTGGGTCAGTGCCAGTACCAATTCCTGTACTTGTTTTATGCTTCACATTAAATATTATATCGCCATATACAAGTCCCCTATGTACTATAAAATTATTCCTTTATAATAACTATCATTATTTTACAAGCTTGTTAAACTTGCCATGTTCGTTAGTTTGTTAACACTAAATAGGTTGTATGGACCAAATCTTGCAAGCAGAATGAGATTACGCTCTTACATTTTATGAAGTTGAAATTTCGCACTTTGACATGGTTCCAATACTTCTGATTCATTTTTTTATTACGAAAAACACGTATTATTATAGTTTTTTCAACTATTGCTTGCATTTTGAAAAGAAACTATTACAGTAGACGAGATTTTATCTAATAATATCACTTTTGTTCACCACTGTACCTTTCTTCTTACTGATGGTATGGGTATGTAAAAAATTTTTAAATTAAAATTCAAAAACTAAAACATGTACGTCATTTTCACCGTTTTGGAAAGGTTTTATCGTGGACGAGAACTAACGGCAAAAAGCCCTTCCATTCATTATTGGCTCAGTCTTAATCAATCCAATCTCGCATTTCTCATGTCTCCGTGTGTGCGGTATCCATGAAGACCTTTGCTGAGCAAATATTTTCTAATGAACGTTAAAAATACTATTGAACGTAATATTAGCGCTCTCCAGTTTCCTGCGTCTGACAGAGAGGCATTACCCGCGCCACTAAAGAAACGAAAGTAAAATGGCGGTTCGTACTTGTAATGAAATAACAATTTAATAAATAAATGTAAATGTGACATTGCATGCTGCACCCAGCCAAATATGCTGACCTCTGACATGTTATTGTTACCACCATATTATTATGTACCATGTTTGACGCAGTAAATAATTATGATTATGATTATAATGATAGGTTAGGACTGTCAGCAAAACAGAGTTGCTAGCTGCTATTCTTTAATAGATCTTTGTTATTTGAAAATAAATATTAGCAGGATATTTAAAAACCCGACCAAGTGCTAATCGGAATTGCAAACTGCGGGTTCCGTATTTTCTTATAACGTATAAAATCTAACGCCTAATTATGTTGAGTACGTAATTAAAATTAAATATTATACTGAATACTGGTTGAAATCCTTTAGGAGAGTCCAACTGACAATTGGTCGGTTTTAGTAGGTATTATTTTAATTATTATTACTCCAGTGTAATTTAACAAGTAACAATGTATATTGCATTTATTTAACAAGTAGTGTAAAATTACAATTTAACAAGTAATAAATAACAATTTAACAATAAATTTAGAGAACAGATCCAGACTGATTATATTTTTGCGTGCTGTACCGACGTGTGTGACTAAATACAGGAATAACGTGCGAATGAGAGGGAATGATAAGTGCCGCCTGTTTAAATTCGTTTCTTTAATGGCGCATTGAACATTTTTGCTATTCCTCATAGTTCGAATTTGGCCATCTACGCCCACTTGAAACATTCACCCTGATTACATTTTAATTATTTACTTAATATACTATCCATTTTCACATTAAGCTTAATATTATTGCGATAACTTGAAAAACTATTCAAGTTGCCATTAAATTTTAACGTGATAACGTTTATAAAGAGTCAAAGACGATGAGCCTGAAAGGCATTCACGAAAACCGAGTAACGGCCGCTCACGTCACGGAAGCGCGCGCAGCATTAGAGAGAGAGGCACGCTAGACCGGCCGTCTCTCTCCCACTCAAGCGTAATCGGTCCGCTTGGAAGGCATTTTTCATTTCATTTTTATTTTATTTTACAATCTTTTGAAAAGAAATGATTTCTCGTAGCTCGTACGTATTATTATTATATGAAAACGAAAATCTACAATAGCGTCATCTCTGTTTATAGGTATGAACTACTTGAAAGAACTTTACACAGTACATCGACTCGGACTTTAGTTGTAGTCAAGAAAATCACAGATGTCGCGCAGCTCCTGATATTTAAAACGATTTAAACCAAATTTTCAACTCAAATATGTTTAAAATCGTATAGTTAGTATGAAATTTAATATTATAATCTAGCTAGATACGCGGGTCGCGGTGGCGCGTCAAGCCATGTTCAAGCTGACACAACTGGCGAGTAGCACCGCGGCTCCGTGCGTAGGGCTTCCATTACGTTCTTACGTAATTATGCAAATACGTGATTACAATATTTATATCATAAATTATTCTTCTACGAAATAGACGTTATCACGTAAAATCATTGTCCGTAAACCGACTTTACCGACAACCAATTTTTTTTACTAGGAAACGTATGCACAAGCGCAACATTAATATTTTAACATGTACTATTATGTCTTCTATGGTTTAACACTAAATGTGGAATATATGAAATGCTAAGCAGTTTCTTGCGACTTTCAGACGGATTCCTTAATCGAATATATTAGTTACGATACTAATAATAGAGATGTCGTCAAACTGTGTCTGTCTGACAATTATCAGTTTGTAGTTTACTACTGTTTGATATGTAAATACCGCTAAACGGTAAATAGCTAATTTGTAAGTTTCCATTTGATATTTGACATGTCTCATTTACCTTAAAACTCTACACAAACTACGAGTCCTGCGACACGGAAGTTCGATAATTATTATTTAATAAAAAGCTAGCGAATAAACATCCGGGCTACTTCGTGGTAAATGGTCACTATAGCCAATGACAAGCGTAATAATAAAGTCATCATAATCACCACTCCAACAAAGGACGTCTACCAGGGCAGCAGAAATCCTCAAGTCTCATGCCATTCGCTTCTAAAGTAGTGCACGCTGCTAAATAATGGATGAAGCTACGATGAACCGTCTGTCTTGGTGAAGGTCACTGGGTTCTGTACCACCCAATTCAATTTTGACAGAATTCATCCATGGTGATAAGGTTATTATTTGCCTTCTTTGCTAGCATCCTTTTATTAAAATTAACCCTAAAATGACTTCTACTTGATTTGGTCGCTTAGGAGAGCTAGTAACCAATTCAGGCCTCTTGCTTTTTTTTTAAACACTAAAAGTGAAGATGTTACGAACTCATGTAGTAACAACGCTCAGATTTGTAACAACGCTGCAACGTCAACTAGCAACAACGTTTATTTGCAATCAAAGCGTGATATAGTGTGCCCGCAACGCCAATAACAGAATCCGATAGAGAGCTGAGAGCTGCAATTCTTCAGGAGATCAAGAACAACCTAACTCCACTAACGGCATCATAAAGACCACGACCACTCTTAGTAGTGTAAGGTTCTTTAATTAAAGCTGGCAACATCGAAGAAAGTGAAAAAATATGACGGGTGGGGACATACTGGCAGAATGTAAAATTAGGCTATTAAAAAAAAAAAAATGTATCTGTGAGGGCGATGCGAGCAAAACAAGTGTTAATGTCAATGTCAGAAAAAGAAACTAGATTGGTTAGTTTTAAACAGAATGTTTAAAAATAATGGGGATATTAATAATTTGTTAAAATAGGATATACCAAGTAATTGTATACATGTGTAATGAAATTTTAACATGTGATCCGGAACAATGGAGTTTTACTACAGTAGAGTGGTAAGCGAGAGCGAGCGAGGCAGTAAGTTAACATAGTTCCTCCAGCTTCACCGTGCATTGTGTCAAACTGCAGAGTCCTACAAAACCGCTCCAAGCTGAAGTGATTGCGAAAGCCAACGTAAACAGGGAAGCAGGCGCGGACACGCAAACAAACAGCTCCGATATAAACTGGCTTCACGATCGCTCCATCCGTTTGATCTGACGTAACGGACGCGCGTCCACTTACAACTTTATAAGCCGTATTTTGTGCGGTAGCTTCATTATCCATTACGCTGAGGTGGGAGCACACTAGGAATACGGGTTTTTATAAGGATCAACCTGATGGTAAGTTTATATCGGATCGGATGTTGCTGGCAAAGAAGGAGAGAAGAAAAATAAAAAAACACTGGCCGGAATACGACGAGTCGTTAGGTGGCCCACTCGACCAAGTCCGATGGCTGGTCAGGAAATTATCGATAAAAAAACGTAAGGGATGATTTAGACTAAACTTAGCAAAAATATGAAGATGAGGATAGAAATAAGAATTGGAAAAATTGGAGAAAAAAGAAATAAGAACGAGAATTAGAAAAATTGGAAATGTTAAAAGCAAATGCAGAAAAACAGAACATTAATTACTTTAAAACGTAAATAATGAAATTTGAAATAAACATGAGTAAAGTTATCAAATAAAATAATCTATAGACCTACAGGATGAATTTTTCAAGTGTGCGTGGATTGTTTTTCCGAAAGTGGTTTGAGATTACTAAAACAATGCATTAGGCACATTAGGTCCATTGATAAATTCGATTTTTCACTTTTCCCACATAAAAATTTCAAGATAATATAAAGATGGCGCATCAACTTTAAAGTCAACAACATAAAAACTGATCTGTCATTCTCTTCAGAATTTTTTTGGCACAGTGGAACACGCTGGATATCCATTAGTAGGCGATAAATTAAGACATAATAAGACAAATGTTAGGTCTTTGAAAAATGTTATGACACATAATATTTGTTACCTATTGCAATAATAATATCATACCCATACTGTTTCATACCTGGTGACGTCCTGAGCCCAGTATACGGTCATCTTTAAATAATTTTGTAAATATCGTAAAACATGTTAGTAGGTGCAGACGGTTGCAGGAAAAGCTTTTATTTAATGGTGGCATAAACACCTATCATATCCATAAGTCAAGTTGCATCATGCGCACTGCAACGTGATTTAACAATAACAAGCTTACAACTTTAGCCAGAATACCTATTACCCATTGTAGCTATTCTAGGATCGCTAATTCTGTGTCTATAATCCTATAGAAGTCTATCCGAAATATCGACATCGAGGGGAAAATTATTTCGAGCTTGGCCTTATTTTGAGCGAGGCTAGTTACTACTTATTAATATTAAGTCTGTGATTCTGATGCTCACGAAGTGTACTCGTATGTACGTTGATATTTTGAATTGTAATTATGCATTATGATGACCACGATTCATTCGCGTCAACGATCCACAAATTATGATTGTATGCCGTCTCGCAGTAAAATGTGTATCAAGATTAGCAGCAGATACAAATGACATCGTTACTATTGTCTAAGACACAAGTCAACTGATGTGACTCAGTGTAGTTCGCGAATTAGCAATTTGTCGTGTGTCCGAGGTGTCCGGCTAAATAACCGTCTGTCGTGATGTTAACGTCACTGACTACACAACGACACGGCGACAACCTTTATTCACTGCATTTAATCGAACTACCGTCGAACTAAACGCATTCGTATGTTAGGGTTGGTTCCACTAGGTTGTGATCGCTAGGAGCAAAAGTTCAGAGGGCACGTAAAGCGGACGGTGCCGGTTGTTATCGTAAGATAACATTCGTTAAGCCATGTCGGAGGCCCTCAGGCAGTAAAAACTTAAGACACTTGGGTTGGCCGTTAACCTCTCCACGAATTCGCACTGAAGCAGCGTAGTGGAGTATGCTCTAGGCCTCCTCAAGGATAGAGACCCGTGATCAGTAGTGGGTCATTAATGGTTCGAAGCCATTTTTTCAGTATGATACAATCTAATTCAAAATAATGCTATTTAAAAAGATAGTGGAGTACCTTATCTGATAAAAGGTTTCTAAGGCATCAGTAATATCAGGAGCGATTTTGTTGGTGGTGAATTAAGCAAAAGATAGGAAGAAATGTGTGAAAAGCAAGCTAATGAAATACTTAAAACCTTTTGCAGTTTTTTTGGAAAGAGAGTAAAAGAGAAAGATCACTACTATCACTGTATTACAGTGAATTGAATCAGAAAGAATTTCGGTAAGCAATAAACTTGTATGCAATAAGTAAAACAAGTAGAATTGATATTAAGCTGATTTCAAATTAAGGGGACTTGCTGTTATAAATTCATGGATCCGTCTTTGAGGAAGCTACATAATTTAATCCAAAACAACAGTTGTTATTTTAGTCAAAAACCTTCTAATCGGTGCAGCGGTGCTGTTGGTCTTCTTCCTATCGTAGAAGTGTGTACACGCCCTTAAATGACTCATTCATCGGTATATCTCTATAATTCAAAGGTTAACCAAACCAGTACATTATGTTTGTGTCTCCACTCCATTTAATTTATTGCCGGAGCCCGAATAATGGCTTGTCTATAGAGAAAACATAAACATTGTCAGCTTATGATAAGTTTTTGACACTCTGATTTATTGTGAAAATTTTCTTTGTCAAGTGATGTGATAGGGACCGCCCCGCGGTACTCTAGTGGCCGACAAAGGGTTAATTTATGTCGGTGAAACCTGACCCACAATGATATCTCAAAGGGGTTAGTAGGAGATTTGCATTATCCCGCTAATATTGTTGTTTATACTGTCACATTTAAAATTATTTGTGCCTCTCCTATTACAATAGAAAATTCGGAAAGTGCTATTTTTATCCTGAAATATCGCTTTGGATAATCCCAAAAATGCTGTCGTGCGATAGTTATTTATAACCATCCTATACCAATAACAAATATCAAACGCATAAAATAAGATGTTTGTGGACAGAATTACTGCCAGTAATCAGACATTTTAATAACCAATCATTCATTACAGCTTGTGAAATATCTTCATTTTTTAAAGCTTCATAAGAAGGGTACGTGAAGCTCGTTGGGCTCCTGCTATAAACTCTAACATCTACTACATCATCATCATCTACATCTACCAAGACTTTTCTTGGTATATGTTACTTTGGTACAATAACTCTTATTTGTTTGAAAGCTTATTTGTATTATGGTCATAGGAAATCGATCTCGGAACACGGAATCTGATGGTCAGTAAAGCGCCACTTGTCGGTCAGTGCACGTCTTCGAACAATTTGCGAAACGCGCATAACTCGCTCCATCCCGTTGTAAAACACAAAACGGCTCGGAATGACAAATGGAAAAAGGAAAGGCTCCATTTAAATCGCCATTTAATGTGCAATTTGTATGAATGCCGCCTTTGAAATGAGCCAATATTGTGACGGCTTAAATACGGAGTCGCCTCGCGTATGCCACGGCAAAGGAAACCTTACCTGCAGTAAATTATCATCGGAGATCGATATCATTCTTATTCAGAATGTATAACGGCTTACGAACATCGGTTTGAATTATTCGAAATGCAAAAACAAGTTTGCAGGACCCGAAGTGGCGCCACAATCCAGTAAGACGTCGCGTGACACGAGCGGGCATTCTTCGACACCAAGGAATGTCGAGCGAAAATGGTTTTAATGGTTCACGTTTTAAGATCCACGAGTGGTGAACGACTCATTCCTTATTATGGTCAATACTAGCATCGGTTGTAAATTTTATATTATTTCTTACATATTTATTGGACAGGGGAAGCCGGGTCCTAGGAAGAGTGTAGGCATTATTTAAGGCACACGCGCGCTTATCTATTACGAGGGTTTCATTGAGTGTATGCGCACGTGCAGGTTTTGTTTGAGCTTGAATAGCTGCTACTTAGTCATATAAATCTTTAAAAGCTTCCTTATTAGCTGCTGCCGCTTGTCAGTTATGCTTAGGTACAGTTATAAATACTTGCGTAGAGAAATCTATTCAAGATTTACCTGCGTGGCCGAGTTCTTGTCTAAATGCAGTGGATTAATCGATTTACAGGAAACCCAACTGAAGGAAAGTAAGACTTTACGGGTACTTCGAATTCAATTGAGTGCCACTGAATTTATCAACGACCAGGATTATGTATCTGTGTAACAGATCTACATAAATTCAACATGCTTTTATGTTCTTGAGAGAAATAAGTATGATAGATACAAATCTACACAAAAACATAATTTTATGTTCTTGAGAGAAATTAAGTATGATAGATATTCGGCATTAATAACTTTAGTGAAAATATTACATAATTGATTGGTAACATTGATGAACCATATTGCTTAGAAAAATTATAGTTCATATCTGATGATAATGGAAGCCATGGAAGGAAATTGGCGTAACAAAGGAGAGCCGTAGAGGTTGACCAATGGAAATATTTTTTCTTGAACAGATTGTTTGTTTATAAATCTATGCAAAGTTATCCGAGGTAATTTTATTTTAGGTGCAACAGGGAACTGAAGTATTTACCCATTATGCTTACTTATTAGTTCAGTTTTAAGTTTTTCTATAAACTTTAAAAGGACCAACTTTTTCTCATTTTCTCAATTGTTTCTCTAAATTAGACCCTACATTATTATGTGAGCATTATCACACGCAATGATCATAATAATTTTTTTATCAGATAGGAACACCCTAAACCTTGAAAACAGATTTACTACAATTTACAATTCTGCAGGTGATCAAAACCTATCACATAAAGCTGTCAACTTGCACGCTGGTCACTGGTGGTCGTCACCGTCACCGTCGGGACTCCCAGACGCCACAGCGACGCGACCGCTCCTTCTTTATGACGCTTGCGTGAAAGGAATTCTTTTAAACTTCAATATGTTTTAATGTAATTCGTACTATCCTGTGCATACAACCGTCGTCGATTGGTGAATCAATAATTGATGGATTGGTAACCACTGAATTGAATAGTAAAAGATCGATGGTCTTTATAGCACTCAATTTAAGTCGCATAACATTAGTGTATGTATAAATTTTTACCTGCCTAATTAGGTACCACCTTCCTACTAAAATCACAAAATATTAAATATGTTCAGTTTCGGAAAATCACCAATTACCTTGATCACATATAAGTATGTACATGGACTATCTTATTGTTTCTCGACTATTGTCGTAAAATATACAATGCGACTATCATTATACCTACTATAATGACTAACTAAAAAGCAAGCTAAGATTTCGTTGGTAGTTAAAAGCATGACCGCCAACGCTTGTTTTCAAAAGATTCTGTGATGTAGAGAGTCATAACGCTGTTAGCTGACGTTCTCATCGCTAGATAGTTATTTCTTTTCATTTCTGGCCGGCAACGCATTGATACCTATGTTTTTAGGGTGAAGTTACACGAGCAATTTTTTAAGAAATTATTGCCCGGCAACAATTGCCAAACATAATGGAGCAATAAGTGGAGCAATCTGGAGCAGTCTACATATAAAAATTGCGGCAAATATTTCGGCAACTATTTCTCTAATTGCTCCATGTAATACGTGTTGCTTGTATCGCCAGCAATTGATCGCTGGTATATCCAACTATTTGGAAAATTCAAGGCAATTTTTGTATCTATCTATATGAGACAAATATTTTTAACACGGTTCAATTATTCCAATCCGTTGAGGAGTTACATACGTTTTCTTCAAGTCACGTCATCAGACCTTGAGATGGATCAGCAAGGAATTGTTTGTGCTATATATATAAATATAGCGCACTGCAAACTGCCGCCGCAAAAAGAACTTCGTCCATCGCCAATTGTTGCTCCACTGAATTGCTCGTGTCGAACATATTGCCTAGTTTATTTAGTTGCTCCATATCGCCCAATTCATTCTGGAGCCACTATGGAGTAACAGTGGAGCAACATAGGGTAATATAGAAATTGCTTGATGAGGCCGTGACGTCAAAATTGCCTGGTATTGCCGGCAATTCAGCAATTTCAATTGCTCGTTTAACAGTCAGCTCGTTTGTCGGCTTTTTCCATATAAAACAACTTGTATAATGATTGTAAAAGGTCATTGGTCATATGTTTTTTTATCAGAAAATAATTAACATTTTGTTGTTTCAGGTTCCAACGCGTTGCCATGAAGGAGAGAATATTTTGTAAGTTGAAATGGTATGGTTGTTATAATAGCTACAACATTTACTGGTGATTTAAATTTAATATCGAAATTAGTTATATTCAATATCCTAAATATGTTATTTAAATGTAATTGAAATGTCAAATAGCATCTATTTATTCTCATGATTATTATTTTGAGTGGTAGAAATATCCTAAATATGTTATTTAAATGTTATTGAAATGTCAAATAGCATCTATTTATTCTCATGATTATTATTTTGAGTGGTAGAAATTAATTGAAAATTCCACTGTTAATTGTTAAGAATTGGATTAGCAAAATTTGTTGTTTTAATCGCGGTTTCCTAACGGACCAACTAAATCCGCACAACTGGTGATACGGCACAACTAAGTGTTCCCAACGGCACAACTATGTACAACTCAGCACAACTATTTTACTATAATCATTCCTTACGACACAACTAAGTACAATCGGATAATTACGATTAATAAAAACCTCTTAAGACATTAAATATGATGTTGGCTACTAATGTCATAAATTAAATAAGAGAATTTTAAACGTCACTTTATGTCATTTCCCATATTAAAGTGAAATTAGCTCAAAAATATTCGTGTAAAGCTACATTATTTTAGATGTACTACAGAGTAGGTAAATGTTTTACTAGACATGTCCTCACCAGTAATATTCGTCGATAACAATGTTCTTAGCCGTTGATATGTGCATTATTTAAATGATTTTCCAATATATTATACCTATAAGTGAAAAAGGAAATCTGAATAACTTTGCTTTGCATTCTTTTACCAATCTTTTAAGCGTATACAGAGTTTTATACATTTCGTAGATATCTACATAATAGGAGCCTCCCCGCCTTATATTAAATTAACGCCTTATAAAGTCGAGTGTTATTAATATTTAAATGGCTAACACGATACGGTGTCAACGCGGAAAATAGTGGGTGGTTTCGTCATATATCTGTAGTTTTATTATGTCATAAAGACGTGTTTTAGCACAATTATAATATACGACACCCAGCCCTACAGGTCATATACTGAGGCGGAGTATAAATAAATCGTTTTTATACTGAACCCCACAATGAGTAATATTTTTACTCTGTAATGGACCACCTGTCTCCTAACACTTGTGACAAACTGCTTTCTTTGATCCTTGCTTCCCATCTAATTTAAACCTTTTCACGCTGTAATAAAGCCTAACTTTCAGTGACCTTGTTGATTATGTTTTCCAGTATGGAGAATTTTTCTACACAATAAATCTAATGCTAACCAAATCAGATGAAGTAATTGCCTGAAAGCTATTTCTATTAACCTACTTGTGTTGGTTATTTTAAAGGTTTTTGTAATAAATTTGGTGATTATTTTCCTCACGTCAGCGGGTTCAAATTTATGAATATCAGCATCATTATAGAAAATCAAGTTATAATTGAGTAAACCGATCTGGGGGTAAGTGGTTACCGTCACCCATGGACATTTAGAAATACAGAATATTTTTTAGTATTTACTTAAATAATTGTCGTTTATTATAATTGTTGTTGTAATCTACTTGTCGTTTTTAGGATTTCATAATTTTCTTTTACAGTTACAATTATAATATTATAATTAGAGCTATATTTTCTTATAGTATTTACAGTTCACGGATGAATGTTTTTAACGGTCCCCGAATAAACTAGTGAATACATAGTCCCTATGATCGTTTACCCAGATGGATAAACTGTGATTTTCTGATTTTACCGAAAGTTGTAATCGTTTGCTATGGTCTTCTACTTTTTAATGATCGTTTACCCAGTAGGTATCATCATCGATTATCCATTGTAAAGTAGAAGACCATAACATTTACCCATCTGGGTAAATGATCAACCATTGTAAAATAGAAGATAATAGCTTATAACAACTTTCGGTAAAAACAGAAAATCATGGCAACCCCTTATCATTGAAGAATCAAGTGAGACAACCCCGATTAATGGGAATTTATAAGAATTAATCGTATTGTTTCGACACAAAATGAGAAGGTAGGTATTAGAAATAAATCCCATTTATCTAAATTCTAAATTCATCATGTAGGTATATTTCACTTTTTGTTATTTAAAGTAGTATTTCACATAAGATATTTCATTGTAACTAACACACAAACTAGAGTGCCGGAATATCTTCGGACTATTTTGGATCTATTAATTCCTCATTAAAATCTGAATTAGAAACGTAATGGAGAGCGGAACGACTATGGCCTCTCTTCAGTCTGTGAGATATTGCGGCCAGCTATTTCAGTAGGGTGAGCATTATCGAAAGTTTATTAGAAGAATAAGGACTGGCGAAATTTAAAGGATAAAAATGACATCATCATCTGCTACCTTGGACTGCGTGAGATTCCCAGGACGAAGCAGGGTGAGTGAATTAGTTACATAGCCTGTTTTCAGCCATTATTTATAGGTCTGACGAAATATAATATATTTTTAACCGACTTCAATAAAAGGAGAAGGTTCTTAATTCAACTGTATTTTTTCATGTCTGTTACCTCAGAACTTTCGACTGGGTGAACCGATTTTGATGATTCTTTTTGAAGTGAAACTTCTTTAGAATCGTTAGTGATTTGAAACCGGATGCAACGACAGGTAAGATAATGTAACCGCTAATTTCGTCATTCAATTTAACTTGTCCGTAGCTCAATGGTCAGGACGTAGATACACAATACCTGATGCGCAGGTTCGCGTCTCACAATATTTCTTTTTTTTTGGTTTTATTTTTATACTGTTTTTAAATACTTTCAAATGCTCTTTTAAATATTTTCAAAGAATTTATCAACAAAAAATAAGAATTTCATTCTTTCATTCCTTATTATACAGACAGTAAAAATGCTAAGTTGTATTCATAGATGGCGTGAGGAGTAAGATAGAACATTCGTTTTATTGCTAGATAGATTTTTAAAAAGTGCTAAGTTGTATTCATAGATGGCACTTCGATTTATTGCTTTAAGATTCGATTTATTGCTTTTTCATCTCATTATCTTGAAACCAAAATTTTGGAAAGTTTCACTTCTACCACGTGTGAATTGCACACATTTTCTTTTTTAATCGAAAGCTGGTACTTATCATGTAGTCCCACTTAAATTTTATCGAGATCTGACAATGGCATCCATGAGAAAACCATATAAGTCTTAAATTTGCATTAAGTATGTGCGTGACAAATGTACGAATAACTCAATGTCACGTCAACCAATTTCGATGATTCTTTTTTATTGTCATTGGAAAAGATGTACTTCATTTGAAGTCGGTTTTTTTGTTAAAATTTAAGATTACAATTGCACGCAAGTACGCGGTAGTGTAGCCATTTTACACGCTGCGTTACCATTCATATAATAATATGGTATGGTCACGTGCCACATCAAGATTCTAAAATCCCACGGGATAGAGAAAAAGTGTATTGAAATGGTTGCGTCTTCTTTCTACCCTGCAAATTACGACTCTTAAGTCTTCTCTATTTAACAGACGATAAATGTATTAGTGAGCAGATTCGTCATATACATTAAAAATTCTCACCAATGATACTCTGTCCTTCTCGCTACAATTAATTAATGGAACCCCTACAAAACCAAGAGCATTCTTTGTTACCGCGCTAACTTTACAAAGATTCCGAAGTGTTCTGAAAACGAATTTCTTAGATGTTTCCATTGAAGATAGAGTGTTGACAGTATTGCGTCGAGATGGGAATCAAGTTTGAAGTTGAGGCTAATTTTGGTAAATTTGGTAATGTTTTGGTTGCCGTGTTTTAAATAGTAAGATATGCTTTTATTTCTTCCAGTGCATGTTTCCTTTGTAGGACGGAGGTGCCACGCATGTTTTACCTGCTAAAACTCACGTTCACAAAACATAGTAATCACATCTCAAGCAATGTTATTTGATTTTTAAGTGACACAATAAACCCAACTAATGGGTAATGGCTCACTCTTACCCCCCCTTCTTCCACCCCCTCCCTCCCAACCGCGAACGCGGGTACCTTAGATCTATAGTTTTACCAATATGGCAAATAAATCATTTGAAAAATGAAAAAATTTCTAAAGAGGCTTCGGCCAATAGCAAAAAGTAATTTTGTAAATCGGCGAAATATACTTAGTTCGGTAAAATAATATCTATGACATACTATAATACAACGATGATCTAAAAATATGTTAAATAATGCATATAGCAAAAAAGACACCGGTCAATAGTTTTCGGTAACATGAAATTTGAAAAAAAAATCGGCAAAGTTAGGGTGACCATCATTAAATAAATTATTTCGTATATTTATCAGTTACTTTGTAATAATTTTCGGAATTTCATTGTTATTAAATTAGAATACATAGCAAAATTCCCGAGTACAAAGTAGCTATATGGAGGTATGCACTATGTATCATTAGACATGCGTTGCATCTCTCTCAAAAGCGGTATTCTACGGTTCTTGATAGTCTAGTCAATGTGCTTTGATGATGTTACATGGTGGATTATTTTTCTTATGAAGAAACAGAAGGAAATTTCAATACACTATTCTCATCATACATTTTCTTCTTATATGATTTATTCACAGTATCTAATCTAAACAAATCCTTTTTACCCGATAGATTACAGGAAATCTAAGCAAGAAGCTATTTTCTAGAATTACTTTAGAACTTTAATCAATATTATAATTATGTTAATTATTTAATAAAAAAATATACGTAACTCAAAATCACTTCTCGAAGGTTTTTTGCTCATTATTCTTCTGTATGATAAATCATCTTACCAAAATTATAGTAGTATAAAAAAATCCATGCATAAGAATATCGTGATATTCATACGAAAATCGATTTTGAATTTAACTAGGAACCGACCAGATATTTTGGAAACCAACATAAATAAATTGGTGAAATAAAATGATATGATGATACATATCTTTCAACCACTATACGTACGGCACTATAACGAAACACTGCCCCTATAAGCCTGCGAACACAGATGTTTTGTTACGCCCGTATCGTTTACAAACCACAACTTGCATCCACTCTAGCGAATATTAACTGACAAAATTAATACAAACTAGCAATAACATAATAATATAATACTTACAAAATATGAAAATGTATATGGAGTGTCATATATTCTAAATTTGTGTTAGTCTTGATTTACTTTGCTAAAATCTGGTACATGTAGCAGTACATACAACAACACGTACGTACACGTTGGTACAAGTAGCAACATATTAAGCTGAGTGGTGTGATATGATTTAGTAGAAGAAGTAAAAAATAATAGTTGAAATCTAAACGAGACATGCACAATGCACATAGCCATGTAGGTTGTGCTAATTAGTTACGGAACCCTAAAAAATACAAACTAAAATGGTTTGTATAACAATAATAAAATTGTGCCTTTACACAAGAGAAACGTTGCAATTTTGAAAACAACCACCTATTACTGAAATTCGATAGCGTGTCCAAATTAGTGTTATTATCCAAGTCCGATCAATAAATTTCAATATCCACTGCATAAAAGATGACGACTTTGATCGATAACCTCAGATCAAAGCTGTGTTTAAATTGAACATTGAACACAAACAAACAGTGAAAAACAAAGCATCGTACGGTAACATTTAACAAACATCGATCCTGATTGTTACATCCTCGTAAATTCAAAAGAATAGTCCTTACCGATTGAGATATCAGAGATTTTGGCAATACTATGTTTGAAGGAAACTCAACTTTAACTCGCACTATTCTAAAATCATTATCACTTGCAATTGTATTCGGGTATATGTTGTTTCGAATGGCTTTACCATCTTCCGTTGTTTCAAGTTCTAAATCTTCACAAATGAAAGTGAACTTCAGTCCATGTCGACTGAGTTCTATTTGGTTTGGCAGTTGTTATTAAAATTTAGTCCTGGATGTTTCAGGGCGGTCTCACACGTCGTGATCGGCATGGAACTCGGTAATCATAAATTGAGGGTCCAATAGTTAGTTTGCATAGCCCCGGGCTAATGAGGAGTGAACGAACTCGTGCAACTGATTCCCTAAACGTTTTTATTTGTTCTTTTGCAGTACCTCGCATCCTCCGCTCGCTTTCTTTTGAAGTTAAAAGCGAATATTTAATTTAGATGATTTACATCCGACAATCTCCAGGCGGGATTAATTTGGCACGTGTTTTTAAGTAAGTGATAGCTGCCATCCTGAATTCTAATTATGTGTGGTTATCGTAACTTCATATTTTTAAACATTAAACATTTTAAAGGACGTTAAGCCTGAGTACGGAGTGAAGGGCCTCCAATTTTAGTCCCAGTTGGGATATTAATTAATGTGACAGATAAAGGTTTTTCTCAGGTCTTGACGGTTTGTGGTATGTCTTTTGTATGTGTATGCAAAAGACGCGTCAATCGCGAAACAGGAAATCTTGGTGCAATAGAATTAGGTACAGTTTCTCTTCTGTGTAGCACGAAGAAATCGAAACCCGAACGGGCATTTTCTTTCAAACGTAACAAGATCATGCGACTCTTTGAATCCTTAGTGTCCTTTGAATAAACATCAAGTGTTTTTACTTGATAGGTTTATTGGAACGAAGTTCCTTATCGCGCGTTGTGAATGAGGGCTAGACCGAAAATTTCGACACTTTTTGATTTTAAGAATGACCATACCTCTTTTTGAAGTGATTCAGACAGTTTTACAAGAGATGGCGCTGTAGTGTACAACTTTCTGAATCACGCAAGCGTGATTCAGCAGAGATGGCTGAATAAACCCGAACCGAACCGACATTCATGTCATTAGGTCGATTACTTATATGTTTTATAAAGAATCTCAACAGCGTGATTCAGAGTACATTTTTGTAGCGACATCTATTATTATTTGTTAAAATGCATTGAAGTATAATGACATAGAACAGACATCTGGAACAAAATGTGTGTCCCGCCCGGGAGGTTCGAATTTCAAAATTGAGCCTCCGTTCTCCTTTCAAAATCGAACGAATTCATTGACGATTGAAGCCACGTGGCGCCAATGCATTGGGACATACATGGTGTTCGGGGTGTCTGTTCTATATGCTAGTAATAGTACTTCAATGTTAAAATGATATATTATGTTCTATTTACAAAGTATTCTTTATTATTTGAATTCAAATCATATTTGACATTCCAAGTTTCTACAATGGCGCTGTACAACAAAACAATACTTAAATCGAAAGGAACTTCGTTCCATCCGGGTATCCTTTGACACCTCTCATTTTTTTTATAATTACAATGGGCTTATACACAATTAGACATTTTAACTTTTATAATGTTACCACTTCGATTCGTTCTTACAACAGATGTCTTTCCATCGCAGAAATCAAACTAAGTAGGAATCTTTAGATAAATAGTTACCAACTTCAGATTCTCGAATTTGGCAAATTCTCAACAATTATACATTTCATGCTAGCGTAATATTTGCCAAAACCGCATCATTGAACTTGCTAGATACATAAGATATCTAGGTTCGTTGACTCCCATATCGAAGTTCCAATTTGTCTAACACATGGTTAGCCCGGTTTATCGTGGCCATAAAATCGTCGTAAAATCCGACACTTCGGATGATACGCGTGCTGTGATACGTCGCAATTTAATTTTAAGTGATATACGATTGGTATCGGTAATATGACAAGTATCTGTCTATTTTACATTAGAACTACGCGATGGAAAGCAATGACAGCATATTGGTTATGAAGTCTTCCGATAGCAAAATCAGGTCTATAAATTTTTGAAATTGAGTCGCGAGAATTCAGTGATCGCTTGCTTCTGTGAATCTTCTACACTTGAGCATTCAACGTAATGTTTAAAGTATGATAAATCTTCCAACCTGCTCTTTTGCAACATGGTGAAATTCGACCTTAAACCCTTTCATTGTTCGAGGTAAGCCTAGTCTATATCAGTTATGGGTAGTAAGTGAGGACGTAAGTTATTCAGATTTTAGTTAAACATGCATAGACCTGAGGCATAGACATACATACTCGTATTTGTACATCAGGGCATATTATGAAAGCTTTGTAAATATTTAAGTAACAGTCAATATTACAATGTACAAATATGTACACTTATTTTCCGTTGAAACCAACCACCCAACCAATTGAAATTCAATGCGGAACCAAATATCTCATTATTTACCAATATTAAATTAAAGCGCTTAATATCGGCATCATTAATAGCCTATAATTCTTAAAGATAACATCGTAATATAAACATGTCATAAACGCGATCGTAAAACTCGATCCCCATAAAATAAAATTATAATTTTCAAGTAGGATAAAGAAAATCAATCGATATTTTCAACAATTTGAAGAATGTTTTCAATATCGTAAAATGTAAATTGTGAACAATTGTATAATACCTATATTATGTATAAAGTAAATCCGAATTTCCCCATAAGATGTTGCGGGAAAGATATTGAGGACCTATTCCACCACAAGCAATTACTCAAAATTAATTACAAAACAATTAGTGATTACTCAATTAATACATAAAATGTGTAGGGCGCCGGCCACACAGAAAAGACGCAAGACACGGACCCGTCGCAGTCGCGGCGCCCGTTTAATCTACTTTCATACAAAATGTATGCAGCCGTCGCGACGTAAAACATACAGAAAAGACGGGACGCCGACACGACGCTTTCTCGTCGGCGCCCTATTGGAAAACATACAGAAAGGACAGGACGCGGAGAGCAGGTCTCTTAAAACGTAGTGAGTAAGTACTCTGTGGCCGGGAAAAGCCCAGTGTGCACCGACCGTCACGCCCGTTCCTTGTCTTTTCTATATGTTTTAACGGCGCCCTGTCTGCGACGGGTCCGAGCCCCGTCTTCGTCTTACGTCTTTTCTGTGTGGACCGCGCCTTAGAGACTCAACTATTGATGAAAAAAATATTGTCAAATGTGCGCATCGTCGCGTTTGCATTTTTTTTGCCTATTGCCTACGTTTCATTATGAATCTTGCATGCAATATGAATGCGTATTCAAATCAAATGAAACGCCGCGTCGCGCCGTGGACATAAGGCCTAACTAATCATACCCTACTTTGCAAGTATTTGAACGACCAGCGACTGTCATCTGTCATAAAACAGTTTTACACGTTGTATTATGATAGTGTTCAGTAGATCGAAAAACCGGATGATTTTCCTCAGTCCGGACGTAAATCATTCTGGGCGGTCGTTAAATGCGAAGTCGTAAAAAAGATTTGTTTTTAAGCACCGTTCAGGAAACACTTGATGAACAAGAGTCGTAACCAGTAAACGATGGCCCTAAACGGTCGTAACTTTCAAAATATTTTTTTAAATAGTTGGTGTCAATATTACGAATAATTTGTATTTTAATTTACTTTTTAGTGTTTTAATACATACGGTCAATTATTATTATATATTGATTAAAATTCAGCTTAATAGCTGAAACTGATGATAAGTGATATATAATTTAGTTACTTGAGATTTGCCTCATTTCTTTAACGAAGGAAGTGAAAAATTATTATAACAGGTTTTTGCACATAAGATTAAGAAACAAGAAATGTATGTAGAGCGGCAACTGGGTTAAACCTGGGTTAAGTCTAGCAGTTGAAGTAAAAAAAAGCCAATGAGACTTAAAATCTTTGAACAAAATTAAAAAAAAATTAAATAACATTTAAATAACGTAAGAATCACAAATGGACTTAGTTTTGTTTGTAAACAGAAAGCAACTAAAGTTTCATAGACGTAGAAGGAGCGGCGCCACATGCTTAGAATCTCATAAAACCGCGAACACTCGATAAGTTTTGATACGGTTGAAAATAAAAACCTTTTTATGACCCTCAAATGAGGTGGGGTGTAAACATGTCGAGAGATTAAGTAATAAAACATGAATTTTATTGTAATACTGATTTTGATACCGGATTAGCAAGACTGACATTTGTAGTCCGTGTTGTTGTTACTGACTTCCGAAGAAGTCCATTCTTGTCCGTGGGTTTATGGTTTGTGAATAAGGTCTTCCATATGTTTTAAATTTCTAAATGCTATTTTTGTAATGTTAGATTCTATCGACGTCGGTGTCAGTCACTGTTTAAAAAGAAAATTTACAAAGTTGTCATTTAATTTCGTCTTTAATTGGTTTTGTACAGTCAATAATTATTAGCTGATAATTTAGTAAAAGTAGAAATTATTGTCGCCAATTACCTAAAGTTAAAGATACACGGTGAAAGTCTGAGCTGAATACAATATCTACATTTCATAAATTCATGACAGAACATGAAAGCTAATACATATACTCATGACATTGAAGTATTATTACTAGCGTATAGAACCGACACCCCGAACACCATGTATGTACCTACCAATGCATTGGCGCCACGTGACTGTAATCTTCAATGGATTCGTTTGATTTTGTAAGGAAAGCGGGGGCTCAATTTTGAAAATCGAACCTCTCGGGCGGGACACACATTTTGTTCGAGATGTCTGTTCTATGACATTATACTTCAATGACTCATGACAGAATATTAATACATATACAACTGACATTATGATACTGATTCACTGATACTGATGCTGACAACTCATATGCTTTCTGACTGACTTGAGGGCTGTTCCCCTGGAGTAGCCACTGCTATACTGATACATGAGGGTCAGAGTGCCCAGAGTAGTCTTTCAACCTCCCCTTACCCCAAGCCTTGCATACTGGTCCTGGTCCTTCTGTTACTGGTCAATCTGTTCTCTGATTCTGAATACAGTTTGCACACAGGCCGCCCGACTCATCGGTAAATGATTCTGAATACATCATGATCATGTACTACTTGCAAGCAGGCCATCCAACTCATTGGTAATTTATTATAATTGTTGATACACAAACGATTGCAATATCTGGTTTTGCATGCACTGATAGGGAATAATATTTTTTTGCTTACACAACCCGCGTGGGAACGTAGTGATTAAGTACTCTGTGCGCGTGGGTAAAATCCCTCTGAAAAAACTATTGACATGTTAAAACCAAAGCACAGAGTACTTAAACTCTATGTTCACAGAGTACGTAAAACTACAGCTCTATTCAATAGTTTGCATTCGCGACAACTATGGCCTGTAAACAAGACGGTTCTGAAAACATGAAAAATAGTCCTTCCAAAGTTTAATTGATTGATCATACCAGACGAAAAATTTCACCAGGATACTTCACAGTTTTATGTACTAAAATTTTGTTCTTTCTATTTTCTTTAAATATATTGGATAGAGCGGCATGTTTAGAAATATTCTATACTATCTTCATTTTCACTATAAAAGCCATTTAAATTTGTTGCTTATCATATAAAAAACCAATTTTCAAATCCCACACAGCCATCACAAATACATTTTATATCTTTATCAAGAAGGGATTAATGGATGTAAGATTATTCTTATAAGCCGGTACATAAATTATTATAATATTTGTATTGGAAAATGCAATTTTATTTTCTTACTAGCTGTGCTCCGCGGCTTCACCCGCGTTAATTTGTGGAAAAAACTAACAACTAAAAAATATACGATGTTATACATGTAGCCTATAGTCTTCCTCGATAAATGGACTATTAAAAACATAAAGAATTTTTCAATTCGGACTAGTAGTTCCTGAGATTAGAGCGTTCAACCAAACTCTTCAGCTTTATAATATTAGTATATTTATGTAGATAATATTATAAAAGTTTATGTATCTGCTTATAAGAATAATCTTAATGGTTTCACTACTCTTATTGTAATTTATAGTTAAACTAAATTGCAGGGAGTAACACTTGAGACATACACAAATCTGTGTACACAAATATATGTATGTACACAACGGTGAAGCAGGTGAAGTATAAACTATTAAGTGATATTCAATTACATTCGTATATTTTTATTTTATTACTGCATGCACAGAATATGCCTGTCAAAGAAATTAGGAGTAGGCGACTATTCCTATGCAATATTCCAGAATTGTTCAGCCTCTTTGGTGTAAAACGATTTAGATTTCCATATTAGATTGAAACCAAGTAAGTTAATAGAAGCTTACTAAGAACCGGCCGCAATAAAATCGGTTACAATTTACTTAAAACGAAAATTTACAAAACATTATCGATATGTATTACGCGAATGTTTCAGTTCAATATATTCGAACTAGTCATTAGAACTCGTGTTTAACATCTAGGATTAAGCAATTGTTACACTTACTTTGTCTAATTACTAACGAGTAGCTTGGAATTTCTAATACTTGATGAGCGGTAGGTACCATTTATTAGTGTTCTCTCTCATTCGCTTGCTGTATTTTACAATAAAAAATCAGGGGTGGTCTGTCCATAATGCAGTCTATTTCAGGAGTTCATTCATCCATCAGCTTTTACGAGTAAACTGCTGGACACAGACCTCTCCTAATACAGCGCCACTCCGACCGGTTCTTAGACTGCTGGATCCAGAAGATACCCGGTATTTTCTTTAGCCATTAGTCCATTTAGTCAAAGAGCATCATATGATCCTTTTTAAGAAGTTTAGGGGGTTATTTAGTGAATCTCCCCTTCATACACTGGTGCATTAGCATTAGTCTTTGTAAAAATGGCTACTAAATATCATTGTTTGTTTTTGCATAGCTCTGTAGATCGCTCGGGTACTTTAGTACGTTGATGAAATTTATAACAAAAAACTTTCCTCTGACTAATATTAACCGTAAAATGTTTTACGTATTTTGGTTCCAAATTAGGACATTTTAAAGAACAGGGTCATTAATAACTTAATCTGATCTTGGCAATGCTCATAAAAATCGTGCTACATGCCCAAAGCTATGCTAATTTAAGCTTAATCGAAATTTTAACCGTATATGAACAATTGTTTTCGATATATCTCATGGAAAAAGTTGGTAGAAGGGGCTAAAGGCTAGTTACTTAGTTCGATTAATCAAAAACCTTTGGGGAAAAAAGACGCTCAAATATCCCACGAGAAATGAGAATTCGCAACCCGCTATTTCTCTGATGTCATCGATTCATTTTCTAGATGGTCAACCACGCTTCCTTTTTCCCGTAGGCCCCGTCCATGTTATTACTCGTTTGGTCCACCGAGAGTCTTCCATTCTGGCCACATGTCCTGCCCATTTCCACTTTAATGTCATAGAAATATAAATTATAAATTTCATTAATAATATAATAATAATATAATAATAATATATATAATATAATATATAATTTATAATAATATAAATTATTATTATTATTTTTATATATAATATATAATTTATTTAATTATTAATTTCATTTTGAAATAAGCAGTGCCTATGTACTATAGATTTATATGACGTGTTAATTTAAGTTTATTCGTGTACATAAAATTTTTAAATAAATAAATAAAATACAATAAAATAATTCATCGGTCTTCATCGCTTACCTATATTCTTTTGTAATAAGAAAGGGGATTTATGTCTTCTCAAAGGCATTAAAGGCTTCAAATGTAAACTTTGTTTTCAATTACGAATCATTATGTCGAAATTTAACTCGAGTTAGTATTCATAAAAACCAATTATGGTTTGTTTTGTTCTGTTTAGTTTTAAAGCGTAGTCAATTCTCGCTGATATATTTTATTATGGGCTGGCCTAGATATCGGAGCTCTGATTCAGTTGCTGGGGCGGATGTTTACCCGAGTCCATAAAGTTAGAGTTCATATTTTTGTTGTATGAGGATTGATTTATATGGTAATGAAATGGGTTGTCTAATGGGAAATTATCGTCGTCCTTTGTATCACGACGGTCGATAACAACTTATGGACACTCCGATTACTAGTTAACTGGAGGAAAATTTAAAAACAACTGAAGGTATTTCATATCAAGAACAAAAAACGATCCAGAAGAGTTTTTAATAACAAGTCACCGACAGTAAATGTTAATCAATCTAATATCGCAACAGATGAGATAGCCTCGAAGCTTGAATGTCAGTTTTCAATTAGGGATACCTACACATACATACACTATTTTTTTTATGGAAATAGCCGACAAACGAGCTGACGATCCACCTGATGGTAAGTGGCTATCGTCACCTATGAACGTCAGTAACACCAAACGCATCACTAATGCGTTGCCGGCCAAGAAAGAAACAAGAAAAAGAAAGAAAGAACTACCTCTCAAGCCCCCAGACGGAACATGAGTCGTTTGGCGGCTGACTCATGCTCAAGGGTGCAAATTTCGTATTATAGTGTTAATGATGTCGTCTAGTCATTAATTTATTTATTAAAAAAATAATAAACTGTAAGTATAGATGAAATGAAGTAGCTAAATAGTTATTGGCACTGACTTCAGTAACGTGAATCATGTAATTGTGTTCTCTCATAACTAACGCAGCTTCCATAAACATAGCCGCGAACTGCGTAACTAGATAAGAAAGCAGATAAAGAAAAAGCTTTTGTTCCTTATAAGTAGAATTATGGGGAGCATTTGCAATATTGGCAGCATTACCAGGAGAATATAAATTCAAAGACGTTATACCACGAACTATCATAGTTTATCGTGATATTTATATCGGTTACTTACGAAACCAGTTGAAAGTTTATGTTCCGTGTATTTTATGAATTCCAAGTTCAACATATCCATCTAGGTTAAGTATATTCTTGTTTTTAATTTTATTTCAAATGATAAAAATGTCGACTAATAAAGAAAACACTCATTACATGTGCTATCTTTGCGTTCACAAAGTGGGTTTTGCATAAATCTCACGAGTTAATTAAGGTTCTAAAGACCTTATCCTCGTGCTCTACGTGTTAAAATGTAAGACAGCTTAAAGATATAATTTAACAAATTATCCCTTTGCAAAGCAGACCACACACAAGCAGCACCCGTCCTCCCGCGCAATGATCTATTGGAGTATTCAAGGCTTGTAGGAGGAATAGTGCGTGGGCAAGAATACTGCCTTGTGGCACGCCTCTGTGGTAGCGGTATTCTTTACGCTCTAATGAAACGTGTACGTACGCTAATCGATTACAAAATTGTACAGTGCGTCTAGTTCTTTAATGTTTCTCGGTAGTCTTTGTACACTACAATGCGAAGACTACCTAGACACGAAAATAACCGCTGCCGAGAGATGCTACGATCTTAATTTTCCAAAGAAATTGCTTACGTGTTTAGTTAAATACTATCTATGTCTGTGAGTTAAATGTTCGTTTAAACTGGGTTGTAAACTTGAAGGACCCCATAGATCATTATTTATAGGACTCAAAAACTTTTGATAGGAGGGATGATTTGGGACTGCTTCATTCTTTACTCGCAAGGGCCACAACGAGCAAGGAATGATTAACTCATAAATACATAGATGAACACCATATGCAAGTTCAGGAGCCTTTATGAAAAATAAAACAAGCTATCAAAATACGAAATACGGAGGTCAGTGTTTTATACTATAAAACGTACCTTGACAATTTCTGTTTGCGTCGGGCTGTTAATTCCAAAGCTACAAAACAATTTACAAACAGTATCGTTAAATTCGATGTCTTTACCGATTCGTTTTAATGAAGTTACAATCTAATAGATACACTGACGCGACAAAGTATTCCTGACGCCACATATGCCGTTAAATATCTATAAAGTAGACGTGAAATCCAATGAAATTAATTTTTCTTCTCATAAAATGACATCAGCTGTGCTCCAGACAGGCCAAACGGAGTCCTAGAAGCCGTTGTCTGCGAACAAACGACTATTAGGTTTTATGTCTATCATTTGATATTTTATAGTCCTGAATAAGCGTTTCATGTTTTATAGATTGGGAGTAATACCATTGTACTCATTGTAATTGCTTCGATATTGACCGACATGTCTCCGGGTGGTCATAATTTTAAATGAATGTTAGTAACTATTGTGACAATATGAAAATCTTTGAGTTAAGGATTTGTTTCATCGAGAGAGAATATCGAATGACACGACAGTTACGAAAAAAAGGTTTGCAAATTGCTCTACAATTACAATTCAATTCAAATTACAATGAATAGGAATGGTAATAGGTAGGTGAATATAAATCGCTTTTATTTAACGTCTTAATTTGCAAACTGAAGTTTAAATATATTTATTTTTGTTATCTTTAATGGAAAATAGTGCATCATCAAGAAGAAATGCGTAGAAAACTTTAGAAAAATGACCTGCAAGTGTTTGACAGTTTGTAAAATTGATAACTTTCATGCGTCTTTATCCATAATTCTTAAACTTTTTTTACATGTCATTTTTTTTCTTACATAATAATTACCAGGCTTATCATTGAGGTGTGTGTTAGTACAATAAATAATAAAATATATGGTTTTGTATTTTACAACATAGCTATTTATTGGATTATAATGCTTATTATATGAGTTGCTCATGTTTTTGATTATATTGCATTAAATTTTATATTGCATACTATTATGTATTCTATAATAATACCTACATTATCTGCGGCTGCCCAAACCCGCTTGCTGATGTCTATCTTTTGTGATGCTTCTGGGAAACAAAAAAATATCTTTCTTTTTCCTGTAAATAGCAGCCAAGGTGTTTTGTCGATGAAATGACGTTTCACGGCATTAGGGTGCTTTTCCACCAGAGATGTGCTATGCAACGTTGCTATGGATGCGTTTTATATCCACCAATCATATTCATTGGTAGAAATCAATCAATTTATTGAATCAATCATATTTATTGGATTTCACATCTTCGCAGCATAGCTGCATAGCACATCTGGTGGGAAAGCACCTTTATTCGATGATCATAGTATCAATTGTGAAACTATTTGAAAATCGCATTTTGATTCGAACTGAAACATAATTGCAATTTTCGTAAAATGCAATTATTTTGCGGGAATATTGTGGGCACCGTTAAGTGTATGATATACTATATTAAATGTTTTACTAAAACGTCTACAGTACGCAGTAACTTTAACAATGGGATGTTCGCTAAAAGGATCGGTAAATCAAACAAACTTAAGAGCTTAGATTTGAAGGGAGCCGTAAAGTGGAAATCTTATTCTCATTGAGACAGCGCAGACGGTTATTGTAGTTGAGTCTTTGAAAACCACCGTTATTTCTGCGTTTACTACACTTTTATCACTTGTTTTATTTTTGTAGCACACTTTCAAAATAGTTGAAGCTAGCTAAGATTGTTTCATTAAATGTGTTTTCAGTTTGCTGAAAAATGTTTTTGATACATATGTATGCAAAAGATTTAAATGTGGTTACACCATCTAATTTTTATAATAATATGTACTTGTGAACTTCTCGAGAGTGAGTCTCTGCACCCTTCCACCGTTCCTATATTTCAGGTGCATGCAACAGTGATTAGCCCTAAATTAGATGTGTTATGTTGTGGCTTATAAGTACCTATCTGCTATTTAAAATCTTTATGTTGATGAAGTGTTTCCATTACAACCGTCTCTTCATAAATCAAATGCAAATTGATTTTCTGATACTTGAGTGTTTTGACGCTAAATTCCACGCTTTACTAATTACTATGCAATCAACTTGTTGCTGCGTATTATCTTTTAAACATTTTATTTGAGACAAGTAACAACTTGTCTGGAAACAATCACAAATCATACGTCTTATCATTCATCATTTATAATGACTGGTACAATTAATTGCCTTAAACAATTTAAATACTGAACCATCTAATAAATAGCATAAATTTTCCATTAAAGTTGACGCAAAATCTACTTGGACTCCAAGATATAGTTATAAAATTATAATTCTTTACAAAAAACTGCTTTGGCATTACTCCAGTAAGAATTAAGAATAATAAAGTTATAACGCGAGAAGTGTAAAAGTAACTGAGAAGAGTAATAAATCTATTATCTCTATGGCGATAAGAGACCGCAAATGAACCAGTACATTATGATGTGAAGTTATTATAATTTCAACACACAACTCCTGTTTCCCAAACTCATGTCATAGTGTGAAACAAGGATAAATAAATCTCATAGGATTTCTATAATAAGCCGGTTGGTTTAGAAATGGCAGGAGAGTTACAACCGCCCACGCCCCACACCGGTCGCCGGCATCACAGAGTACTGCCGTCATCACAATGAGAGCCATGAGAGGACTCATTATATCTGCCTGATTGTTCTGGTATATGACATGCTGCGACAATACGAGTATATCCTGGTTTAATTGTAGGTAAATTACGACAATATTGTAGTGAAAGCTTCGTGGGATTAAGGACGTTCCTGCAGCCTATTTGGTACAGATAGTTCGCCTCTGAACCGATATTTATTCGATGTAAAAGTTTATTCTTAGGTCTAGTCAATCGATAAATCGATAGTAAATCGATTAGGTATTTATTCTTTGGCTGTCGAAAATATCGTGAAAATAAAATAATTATTACCGGCCTTTAGACTGATCACCAAGTGGTTCCTTGATCCACACGGAAAAGCTTGGTGGAGTACAGACGTACTCCACCGCTTGTAGCCGTAGCTAGACGCTAGGCCTCTCCTGTCATGATAATCGAGATACCTTAGGATCTAGGCTACGGCTAGCCCTCTAATGGGCCATATATATCTGCCGATAATAACAATTTGTTCATCCTATTCAAGTTAAAATGTAATAAGACCGTGAGTAATAAATCATTTATTGTGATTTATCCTAAGCCCTTTGATAACATTTGTATACCAATTCATCTTTTATCTAACAAACCCGCACAAAACACAAGGCTTTACAGGAATTGTCTATAGCAATTAGAAGTCTGAATTAATCAATTTAATCACATCTAGTATTTCTTTCAAAGGGTACTGTAGTATTTAATAAATCCAATCGCCTTTGACACGCCTACGTTTGAAGTTTATCTTTAGCTATTAATTGATCACGGACAATACACGGCGCCATTTGATGCGACAGGCCTTATTATACGGCGACGAGTGTATAGATCTTTGTTTATTTGCTCTTGGTCATCAATGTGTGATTCAGGAGGCTTGGAATTGGAACCTTCAGTTTCTCCAGTAAGAAACTCTAGTCAATTAGACTGTCGGAAGTTTTGACGTCAACCGTTGATGAAACATGGCTTGGCTTACTATAAGAACTGTGAAGAATATGTGTTTGCAATCTACCGACAACCGCCGTGACTCATTGCTCAATTTATATATTTATTTATTCTTTATTGCATTCATCGTATATCAGGATATACCTACAAAGTGGAATTTTATACCAGCCAACCCAATGTGATGGAGAGAAATGCGAGGTAGGCGTACAAAGATACATAAATAAGAAAAACCGCACAAATTAATGTGCTTTCTTAATGTGCTTTCTGAAATAGAAAAGCAGACTTTCTTGGTCAACGCATGGCGAAAATTCTTATAGGGTTTCATTATTTTACCGAACTACATGATAAAAACAGGGCACACTGAAAACCAGCGGTTGGGGCATTCCGCCGCAACTAAAGCTGAGTGTGTTCCTTTGTCGTCATGTATCGCAACATAATTTAATTCCTCATGTTTTGTTTTATTTTAAATAGCAAAAATTTTGGTAATTTTAGATAAATTTTGTTGTGAAAACTGGCGAACTAAAATTTTTTTTATTATATTTTTACAATGTGCACGTATATACTTGTAATATCAATAAGACAGCTAATTAACCATCGTCCATTTATGCAATGTTACATAACGGAATAAAACCCAAACGCATTAGTGACAAAAGAAACAAGACGGCGAATTAAACGGTTGCTTTAATTGGTTTATAGCGTACGACACGACACGGCGGCGATGCGATCCAGGTACGATAAATCTGATGAAAATGTTGTTAGTATTACTTATTATATTAGTATCAATATTGAAGAAGACCAGAGCATACTCCACCATATGATTTTAGGTACTAGATGTGCAAAGTATCGATTTGCTTCTATGTTGATTGACAAATGCTATTACAGTGTTCAGGAATATTTAAATGACAAAATAATAATATAATATAATTATATTTTTATGATACGGTTGGATGGTCTGATTTAAATTATTGTAATCGTAAATTATTATAGACATACATTTAATTGGTTTTAATTTTTATTTATTGAATTGTAATTTAAAATTAACTTAATTTGGATGGGGATAGGATTAATTTCATTTAATTTTAATATTATCTATTATATAATATTATTTAGTTTATTATTGTACGCCTCAACGAGTCAGAACATAGAGACCAACATACTAATTATATTACAACTAAAATTGTATCATCTATAGTCCACAATAAATTGATTAATTGATTGATTGATCGATAGTTTTTATCCTAACCTAAGGACTGTGACATGGACTGACGACTACGATGTAATGATTAACTGAACCCAACGAAGGTTGGATACGAAAACAATCAAGAAATTTTGTACTAGATTTTTCGATTACAACGAAAGACCTGTCTTCCATAGTTTGTCACAAATGGGTTTAGCCATTTGGGTTTTATCTTTACAAATCATAACTTAAGAGAAAAACTCTTTTGTTTTATTTGTTTGTATTACTTGTTTATGAGTGCGTAACAGTTAAATATATTAACAGTTATTAGTTATATGGTCTCAACCTTATTAGTTATATGGTCTCAACTTCCGAGACCATATAACCGAAGTATGCAAAAAAGCGTACCGTAACCTCGGTTTTATATTAAGGCAAGCGAGAAGCTTCACTAACTTCGATGCTTTGCGTGCCTTATATGAAGCCTTGGTGAGGAGTCATTTGGAGTGTAATTCGGTTATATGGGCTCCGAGTGAGATCAAGTACAAATTAATGTTGGAACGCATCCAAAATAAATTTACCAGGTTCCTCTACCTAAAAATGTACGGAGTTTATCCGGGCTATCCTTTGCTGTATTCAACCTTGTTCGTAATAGGCATGGTTGGATACAGTAAACTGGAAGTACGGAGAGAGCTGGCCCTGGCGAAGTACCTTTTGAGGGTACTGCGCGGTGAGTTGGATAATCCTGCTATTCTGGAGGGATTAAAGCTGTGCGCACCCGCTGACAGCGTGTGGCGTCGTCGTCGACCACCGCTTCTGGCGCTGCGGCCCGCGCGCACCAACCTGCTGCGCAACGCACCACTCACGCGGGCACTGCGGGCGCTCAACGCCATGGCATGCCATGCAGACCTTTTTACTTGTAAACTGGACGAGTTTACTGTAATTTTCTTGAAAATGTTCTCTGATTGACATTTATTAATAAATCACATTATTAAATGATGACATATTCTGACGATTAAATTATTTTATTATTATTAATTAATTATTTACTATATTTATTTGACATAATATATTGTTTTTTAATGACAAAATTTGACATTTATTTAATTATCAAAATTTGACATCATTTATTTAATTACATAAATATACATACATAGTGATTAAGTACTCTGTGCTGACATACATATATAATTTAATGTTGACATTGTATAGTGGTTCCTTTTGGTTATAATTTGTATATTTTTTTTAACTACTCTATCGAATTGGGGACACCTGTAAGGTTAGATGTAGTGTGACTTTAATAAATAAATAAATAAATAAATAAATAAATAAATAAATAAATTAAATCCTGCAGTGTAAATGTCCCTGAGTAAATAAATTGCTCAAATCAGCCGTGGACGATCGGTCCTGCGAGACTGCCCAGAAATAACTGCACTCAAATAGACCGACTACGAGTCGTGTTGTATCTGAGAGTTAGCGCCGCGGCTTGAGCTGTGAGCTGATTGTTTATAGGTCTCCAAGTAGTTAATTCACCTGGGTGCATAGGTGGTGGGACCTGGGTGAATTTACCTATTGACGGCACGAATAATACGGATTATCGATTATTGGGTTCCAATCCTGCGCGTACGTCTTGAAATCTTTCACTTGAGTCGGTGAAGAAAGTCGTGTCGTCTTGAAGAAAACATGGCCTGAAAATGTTAATTTTAGGCTAATACCACAGAGTTTTATGTAATCTGTGTATCATATGATCGCCATTAAGTAACTCATATGCAGTCACAATATTCTCATCAATAAATTACATTCAAAACACTACAGACACCAAATCTAATGTCATAAAATACAATATCGTAAATTCAAAAACATTATTCAAAGAGATATGTTTAATATGCAACTTTTATTCATCGACAAATTGCATTTTGATTTCCAGTACGCTGTTTGCTTACACAAACAAATGGGTCTAATATTTACGTCATTTGTTTGTCAATTGCAACTGTACTTTGTCAGGTTTGTCATAATAACACCGGCCATGAAAGAAACTTTTAAATTGGACTTGGAATGGAAACTTGGAAATGGGCTGTGAAGCCGTGAAGGATTTCCAGGAATAAAAAATGTTCCAATAATTTGTCTAAATGAAGTTACAATTTTACAGGGCTGCTTGGCAAAAAACAAACAAGATTTGATTGGTCGAAGAATTGATCCCGACTGTTAATCCTTCTATGGTGTAGTTGTTCAGTATTACTTTTAACGATATTCAAATTTTTTTCTGTTTAGTTTTTTTTACGCAGTCGGTTTTTTTATTAAGTTTTATCGTGTAATATATTCTTTGTACCAAAAGCATGTTGTAATACACTTACGGGAAACTTAAATTGGCGTATAATTATAAACTTGTAAATGTAATTCCGACGTGTAATTGGTGTGACCAATAAACGCGTTCATATTAAGTTTAAGGCGCATTTCACAAGAGACACGGGAGCGGGTATGGCTTAAAATATTAAATTTAATACAGATAGTAAAAGATGGTAAAGGCGACGATGACTATATTTACATCAGAAAGGATCGATCCGACTCCTTTTCGCCATGCTATTTGAATTAGCATACCTACTAGAAAGAAATGGCTTCAACCCATTAATGGCCCACTACTGAGCACGGGTCTCTTCTCTTAAGGAAGCCTAGAGCATACTCCTCCACGCTGCTCCAATGCGGATTGGTTAGTGGCCAACCCGAGTGTCGGAAGTTTTCAAACCGCCCGAGGGTCTTCGACATGGCTTAACGACTGTTATCCAATGATAACAACCGGGACCGACGGCCTTACGTGCCCTCCGAAACACGGAAATGCTCAAGAATTTTTCGCCACTACCGGTCACCCATCCAACTACCGACCGCGCCCGCTGTTGCTTAACTTTGTCGATCACAGGATCGACGCAAGCCGCCGGGCTAAGAACGCTTCTAGAAATAAATAGAGAACACATAAGTCCCGTCACAGATTTTACGTCATTTATGTGTGTTGCTCCATCAATCCGCACTGGAGTAACGTGGTGGAGTATTCTCTAGGCCTCCTCAAGACGAAGAACCAGTGCTCAGTAGTGGGCTGGTAATTGGTTGAAGCCAAATATATCGTGCATTGTACCGTGGGCTTGCAAATAAAGATAAAGAAATCCAAAATTCGGTCAAACTAGTAATCGCAACGTTCAAATAACAAAATGAAATGCAGTTAACATACAGATATTTATCGAACGAATTCTAGTTCAATCGACTTAAATTTAGTATCCAATTTATTCAAATCGAATTAATGTAAGTATTAACAATCGTGCAATATTTTCGGTTGCAGCGGGAGCTCGGGAGCTCGTGACTAGACGACAGGTGATTTACGTTAAATGCGCTGCGAATGGCGTTACTAATCATGTTACAGTGATGCATGTATGTCGAAATTACGTGGTATTAACTTGTACAGTCAGCAAAAGAGATAGGTACAGGGCACGATGCAAAAAAGCGTAATGTTAATCACAGAATATTTGTGTTATTCTACTTTAAATCATACATTGTATGTAGGTAGCATTAAGCATAGATAACACGAACATTCTGTAATGTAAAAAAGACAGAAAGTTGTATATTAATGCCCTGCCCTTTTTTGCTGACTGTAGGTACATAATTCAGTTTAATATACAGTGAACCTCGCCTTATGTTAGCGATACATTAAGGTCAAATTACATAGTGTATAAGGAACTACTCATCGTTGTCCTAGCCTAGATTCCCAGTTTATGCTAGACCCCGATAAACGACTGACGACCCTAGAGCCTATTATGAGCTTTGAAAAACTTAAGACATTATGCTTGACTGTCCACGTGAACATACATTCCAGCATTGTAGTGTACACGGTAGTGTAGTCCAGGGGGAATCTGTCCTGTCCTGACGGCGTGTACTCGACACCCAATCTTTTTTTTTTGTTTTTTTTTTTTTTTTAATATCTCATATTTGCGTCCGCGACACATAAATAATGGACAGCTGAGCACTGCGTGATCATGCTAACATTTATGTACCTTTTTGTATAGTTCAAAACAAAGTATGTGCACTGTACATTTGGGGCGTTATATAACATACAGTAGATAAATATAGTTTTACTTTGTCTCAGCAAGAAGATTTGAACTCAGGCTCAAACTGTTTACTCAGACTCAACTTTTATTTTATGATAACAACCGGGACCGACCAAATCACGGAAGCGCTCAAGAAATTTTTGCCATTACCCTTTCAACTACCGATTGCGCCCGTTTTTGCTTAACTTTGTCGATCACACACAAGCCACCGATCTGTTACGCCGTGTCCTACGTGGGCGACTCAACGCGAACGCGAAGCGACGCGGCGCGATGCGAAAACAACAAACAGTTGAAATGTGTTGAAGTGTCCTACGTTACAAAACGCACGTAGAGTGCGCTGCGGCGCGGCGCGATTTGACGCGAACGCGATCAGTTGGTTTGATATTTTCGCGCGAACTTCAGCGGCGCGGCGGATGTCAGTGGCGGTGCAGGGACGATTCGCGTGCACGTAGGACAGAGCCGCCGCATCGCACCGCATCGCACTGAAATCGCACCGGATCGCTTCGCGATCGCGTTCGCGTTGAGTCGCCCACGTAGGACACGGTGTTAGCGCTTCACAAGTTAAATTCAACTTCAGTTGTTTCAAATCCCGTGTACGGCGGCGCCCAACAACCAAACGTATTGTACGTTGGTACATTGTATGAAGTGTGGCGAGTGGCGCTTCCTAAATATCCCGCCGGGCGCCAATAATAGCGGCACGTACGTAAATGTGACCTTATGTTGATACATGCAAATATGCCGCGACACACGGACGGAAGGATCATCAATAATTTTCCAAATACATTATACAACGATAAGCATGTGGCAGTGTGAATAAAAAGTAAAATAATAAAATAAAAATAAAATAGTAAAATAAAAATTATTTATTTCAGGCAACATGAGCCCATAGAGTTAGTAACAATTTTTACTTATAAATTATGTTATTATAATACAACAATAATTTTATGTCAACAATTAAGTCAATGTAATGTATTGTTTATGGAATGTAATTCTGAATTAAAATAAATAATAATAATAATAACTCTATTATTTAATTATTAAACAATTAATCATATACAATTAGTTCAATCCATTAAGCAGAGTTGTGAGTATGGACGTGCAAATGCAGAAACCTTCTGAAGAATTCTGAGTCCATTGTATCAGATATCATCTTCAGGATTCTGTTGCTGTAGAGTAGGAACTTTTTAACGTTGTAACCCGAACTTTATTAAATTTACACAAAAGTAGTAATGTTTTAATATGTATGATAGAGGAGTATACTAAGTTTTTTTATGTATATCCGGTTTCATAAAATATCTATGTCAATAATGATGTTCAGCTCATCACACTTTTCGTAATAGAAGACAAGTCTTTTGCAGCCATACGTCTGTTACCGTATGCTATTACCGACGCTTTATCGGCTAAGAAAAAACTGCTTTCTACTTGCTATCCGTCACTACAAAAGATAGATAGTAACACATACAATGACATAGGCATACGCACATCTGCTAACACTGACACACACATAAAGAAAATGTGTGCAATTCACACGTGGTAGAAGTGAAACTTTCCAAAATTTTGGTTTCAAGATAATGATATGAAAAAGCAATAAATCGATTCTTAAAGCAATAAATCGAAGCGCCATCTATGAATACAACTTAGCACTTTTAAAAAATCTATCTAGCAATAAAACGAATGTTCTATCTTACTCCTCACGCCATCTATGAATAGAACTTAGCATTTTTACTGTCTGTATAATCGGCTGGTCGATCGACAGAATGAAAGAATGAAATTCTTATTTTTTGTTGATAAATTCTTTGAAAATATTTAAAAGAGCATTTGAAAGTATTTAAAAACAGTATTAAAATAAAACTAAAAAAAAGAAATATTGTGAGACGCGAACCTGCGCATCAGGTATTGTGTATCTACGTCCTGACCATTGAGCTACGGACAAGTTAAATTAAATGACGAAATTAGTGGTTATATTATCTTACCTGTCGTTGCATCCGGTTTCAAATCACTAACGATTCTAAAGAAGTTTCACTTCAACAAATTCACCTACACACACACCTACACAATTTTTTTATAATTTTGTCATAGTGTAAATAATAAGACAACATGAAATATTACGTAGCAGCAGAAACCTGGTTTCCTGAAATACTACCCACTATAGCGATAAGACCGCCTTTTGTACTACATGCTATTTATATTATGTTCTAAATTCTAATGTAGGTTACTACTATTTGGTGTATACAATAAAGAGTATTCTATTCTATTCTATTCTATTCTACCCAACAGCTTTTTGTAAACACCAATTACAATATACAGATAATAATTATAATCGTTATTATAATAATAACAACAATAACTGCAATCTTTTCGTCCGTGTGTAAAATGGCCCCCATAATAGGTTGCTATTTGTCGCCGCATTAGAGCAGCTCGATAAAGCCACTTAGCTAATTTAAGAGCGTCATTTTCACACCTATCGGCAAACTAACGGTGCTTAAGCAGCTTACCGATAAATCCATCTGTATGGTTATGCAAAACTATTGGACCCCTGTTTACATTTACACGGGAAGGTCAGGTAGATTTAAAAGGTCAGCCGACGATTTAGTTACGATTTATGTTAGGGCAAGATTTGTGAGTCGTTGCAAGCTTCTGAATTTATAGAGGTGCTAACTGTGATATTTTTGATGTTTAATGACACAAAAATGTGAGACAAATTCCGTGTGATAATACCAGTCGAAGCGCTTATCGCCCGGCGGCTTGCGTCGATCCTAAATGATTGAGAAAGTTAAGCAACAGCAGGCGCGGTCGGTAGTTGGATGGGTGACTGCTAGTTAGAAAGATTCTTGAGCGTTTCTGTGCTTTGGAGGGCACGTAAAGCCGTTGGTACCGGTTGTTATCATAAGATAACAGTCGTTAAGCCATGTCGGGGGACCTCGGGCGGTTTGAAAACTTCCGACACTCGGGTTGGCCACTAACCCCTCCACCAATCCGCACTGGAGCAGCGTGGTGGGTCTAGGGTTCCTTAAGAGGAGAGACCCGTGCCCAGTAGTGGGTCATTAATGGGTTGAAGCCAATACCAGTCAATCTTCTCATAGTACCTAACTCTTGTAATAAGGGAAGCATTTTTTGGAGTTTACTCCTCCTTGGTGGTCACTCCTTGTTGTTGTTGGTATTTATTGCACCTGGTCTTAAATTTTTACTGTCTGACTATAAGCTAGTCAGACATCCATCATTATAATTAACTGAATAATAGTTTGTCATAATTAGGATGTACTGAATCTATGCTATATATTTAACCAAAACTTCAGCTCAAGCAATTGTAAAGCAAGGGCCAAGAGCAAGATTTCAGATCTTGTAAATGTCACTTTTCGTACGATTTCACATATTTCACCGTCTCAAATCAAATCTTGAGATTGCAGAGATCCTAAAATAGGTTTACTTATACGGGCCTACAAATGCGCTGGGTGGAAAACAGTCTTAAGACCTGCTTTCCACGTGTTTAGTAACTAGAAACTAGGCAATATTGTCTAAATTACGTCACCTTTCTCAGAAAATCAGACAACCAGCACACACACAGACAGTAACCGCTTTACCGGCAACTTTATACTCCGAGACAATAAGCTGTCAACGGTCCCATTAATTAGTCAAAGCGCACGCACTGAAAGCTAATGCTCGACGAATGGGTGCGTTTATACAGATACCAGATTTAAGGCATCAAGTTATTATTTATTTATTTATTTATAAGCTTTATTGTAAAACCTACAAGCTAGGCTTACAAAGGGCGGACTTAATGACATGGGGCATTCTCTCCCAGCCAACCCATGGTGTAGGTGAGAAGGTGTGGTAGGCGGTAACAATAATTATTGAACGGGATAATATGCTGTATTAAGCTGTAATATGCTGTAGTTACTGCGGTTTAAACTGGTTAAATTTTAACAAGCCTCTAAACATGAATCAAACTATTAAATTTCTACTTTACACGAGTTCCTTTAGCACAGGAAATCGAAAACAGACGGTTGAGATGGTCTCGTGTTATTTGCTAGAAATTCTTCCGCCATCAGTTTGGCTGTAACCACGATCCCTGCTTTAAAATACATATAGTGGCGAAGAAGAAAAAGAATATTTTCAAAAATATTTATCATCTACTTTCATAATTTGCTATTGATGTCTCAATTTGTCAATGATATATGTATCTACAATAGTTTGACAATCGAGTTCGTTTGGTGAGCTCTGTCAGCAGTATACAAAGCCGACCTCTCTACAAAGTGTCCAATACGCATAATAAACAATCAGAGGTGTCGCAATGAAATCGCAGACAGGGCGTTTGGAGTAATTAGGGCACTTCGCAGCTAACTCCCCCCTCCTCCCCCCGCTGGTCAGACGCCGCTATCGATCCTTGTAAATCTAACACGGCTGTGTTTTCATAAATCGAATGAGGCTTACTGGTAACTGCTTCAGAATAATCGTTTATCATGCTCTAAAGGTGTAGTCATAATTGATTTATCTTATTCAAGTCTTAGAAGGTATTAGCGATAAAGTTCAGGATGGTAAGCAAATTATCATTATGAATTACGAATAATACGTGGCACTTGGGTAAGTATGAATGAGTACCTATCTCATATTTAGGTATTAGTCTACTTTCAACAGCTTTGCAAGTACATATAATGTATACTTGCGCCCTCCCTCCCTCCTTTAATCTATGTACCTTACGAACTTCCATAGCAAAAATAACGAAAAAATAAATAGCGCCAAATACTCTCTAATATAATATCACAAAAATACGATATATGATACTCAAATTTCCGGACACTTACTGAAACCTCTTACCGCTTATTTCCACAACGTGAAACATTGAACGACTCGACCACACAGCTCCTTGGGTGCAAAAATTGCAACATTATAGCACTTAGTTATCAGAGCCGAGTACAATAATCGCATCAGGAATGGAGCCCGATGGAGCACGAGTGCCCATGATGGCCAGTGGAGCTCGTTGGAGCCTATCCACCCGATTAACGTCAATCGCGTCGCCGCCTGCGTTCCCAAATCGAATACCATACACACATTTCTCAATATTTCAAATACATTTTCTAAGGAATTTTTAACCGACTTCAAAAAAAGGAGGAGGTTCTCAATTCGACTGTATTTTTTTTTATGTTTGTTACCTCATAACTTTGGACTGGGTGAACCGATTTGGATAATTCTTTTTTTAATCAAAAGCTGGTGTTTGTCGTGTGGTCCCACATAAATTTGAATGAGATCTGACAATGGCATACTTGTCAAAATCATATAAGTCTTAAATTTGCATTAAGTATGTGCGCGATAAATGGACGAATAACTCAATATTGCACCAACCGATTTCGATGCTTCTTTTTTTAATTGAAAGCTGATACTTGTCGCGAAGTCCCACATAAATTTGAGCGAGATCTGACAATGGTATCCATGTCAAAAGTACAATGTACTTCATTTGAAGTCGGTTAATTTTTTGTTAAAATGTTAGATTATAAAGGTCTATACTACAGAACAGAAATGTACCCCAACGTAAGATTAGAAGAGATTCGACTCGACCCCATCCCTCCCGAAAGCATCACGTAATTAATTGGCGTCACCTTAGAGGAAATTGCTACGTGCAAGATTCCGGCATCGCCAAAATATTGCGGTTCGCGGCTGCAGTGGGTAAAAGCCCTTAGAGTTATTACATTTATCATCAACCACCTTGACTCCGCACCTTACGTAGCTTAACAGGCTGATGAAGAACCTTTCCATCACTAAAAGGAACCTGATGAATTTAGCTTGGTCATTAGTTTGCTGCAGAAAACTAAATTCATACTCAAGGATATATTATGTGCAGCCTCACGATTTAGGCTTATAATTCAATTGTTTAAAAAACCTACATTATGACAGTTCTGTTCATTTTTGTGTATAAGTATGCCATACAATATAATAATAAAGTATGCCAGAATAACCTCACATTGTACTATTAACCTATTGATATTAAATGAGGATTACACTACGTTAGCGATAACATCATGGACAAGCGTTTGAACTAAGATTCGGGGCTTAAGGATCTGCTTTGGTTTTTAGATTTACTGTAAACCATTCCAGGTTTACGATATTTTAAGCTAGAATTACTGAGGCTAAAGATGTTCGTCGGAATTTAAAGGTTAATGTTTCCTGACTTGTGTTTGCGTCTAAACGGGATATTGGGTTAATCTTAAACCTTGTAACGTGTATAAATAACACTGAATGAATAGTCCGTCTTCGGTGTAGCTTAAACGAACTACATACAGGTGGGATTAGATAGTCCATTTGAGGAATTAATTTACCCAATAAAATATTTATTTAAGGTTTTGTAAAACCAAGGCATATGATATAATTACGTATTTTTGCAGAATATAGAAAATTTTTTGAAGCCGATATCCTTGGTGTTTATTTCATTAAACACTAAGCCAAACACTAGACCTAGGTCGATTATTATATTATAGTTTTTAGCACTCGCTCTTTACAAACAAGTAGAGCAGCAGCAACGTTACGTGAGATCATGCAAAGCCACTTCTTGTACTTTATGATTTATGTTAGACGTAATATACCTATGTATATGCTGTTCATTAAAATAATATGACCACCAATTAACGGCCCTTCAGAAACGGGCATTGCTCCTTTTTCAAAATTTGTTGTACCAAGATACACTATACTTGAAAATAAGTAACACACTTGAAGCAAGTGTCAATATAATTTAAATTGGCGGTGTTCGGTGGTACAGACCACAATATATTATACCACTTTCAATGTGTCATGAGTTCATTTAATCTTTCAATCAATATTACGTATTTGGGTTATGTACCCAAATTCCGGCTGATAAATAAAAGTTCACCGAGGTGACAATCAGGCTCAAGTGACAGCTGTCAGTTGACTGATAGTTTTTGAGAATAATAATTATGATACACGGAGGGTAGAGGAAGGAGAACAGTCTCTGTTGTTGAAAAGTGTCTGACAATAATTCACTTTCGTCCGGAATTCCGAGGGTATTTCTCTGTGTTTTCTCCATGTATTAAGATATCTATTTATAATCTCTGGATGTTTAAAAAAAAAACAATAATAACAACTAACGCTTTACTACGTATTTGATGACTCTGTAGCCTAGTTGGTAGCGACCCTGCCTGCTAAGGGGTCCCGGGTTCGATTTAAAGCCGGGGCAAATATTTATGTGACAGATAAATATTTGTACTCGGGTGTAATTGTTATGTGTTATGTGTACATGTCGTATTGTAGTCCATTTCACCCGCAAATTCTGCGATACAGGTAAAAACCTACTGCGGGAGTATGAGTGTGAAAGCAATTATTTATTTTTTATTTATTTATTTGGTGTCATTTTGACAATTGCTAGGCAAAATATAATAGACTCAGTTATATTATTACGCATATTGTATGATACAGTAGAGGATTATGGATAGAATACGAATGGCGGTAAGAGCATCGGATCTTAGATCAAGATACATTTAAAGGTATGAGATCGTGCAGTAGTGATGTAACTAGCAGTTCTGTTGTATTGTAAGGCATGTGGCGGCGGATCGCGTGCGCACAATAATATAATTTGCGTTCCCTAATGGGTCCAATTGTAGCTTAACGTATTGGCTTTCACTTTTGTCAGACGATTTTGGACGATCCGGGTTCGATTGGGGTTCCGTATTAAGATTTCTTTTGTAAACAGCTATTAATCAGATAAGTGAGTGATGGTGAGAGGTCATGATCCCGTGATATGCGCAACAGCAAAGCATTGCCGATGCGTTGCCGGACAGGAATAAGAGAGAAGAAAGAAATATAAAAGAAGATAATAATTAAAAGCTGCTATGGTTGTATATGTATAAAAAAATATACTTTAATGTATGTAATGTAGTTAGTTTAGTATAATGATATACTATTTAGTAATAAGTGTTTGATAATATCACTGACGCCATGAAAGCGGCGACGCGCTCTCCAACATTCCAAATAGGATGATTATTTATTATCTTACTTATTGAGCGCTACTTAGTAAATTGTGGCTGCACTGCAGCCCCGAGCCCCGAACACACTAGCGTTTTCAAGCACTCGCGGTTCTAGATAATGGCCCGGTGCAGTTTTTATTAACATAGTGCTTATAACCTTTGTGCTTTTAGCAATAATTGCGCGTCAAATACCAGTAAGCACCTAGAAATTATGAAGAAATTAAGAAAATAATCAGACGTTTTAAATGTGTGCAGTCCTTGAACACTGCAGAGTATTATATTGTAATATATTGCACCACAAATACGCAAGAATGCAACGAAACAATTTTATTGTTTAGAGGATTCGCGAACGAGTCTTGTTACTTTTCTTTCCTTCTGTCAATAAAAGGTTCGTTGTGCTGTGAAAACTTACAACTTTTTTGCGACCCGCATCTTTTAAGTTTGGTGCTACTGATGTGCATTTGCGGCGGTGATATCTTACCACGTGGATCGTTTGACTTCTTCTTTTTTCTTTCTTTCTTCTTTTTTCTTGCCTGCAACGCATCAGTGAAGCCTAAAGGTGCGTCCAGATCTGACGAATGCGCCGCAAATTCACCGTTTGCGAGCCGCTCATAATTATCTCTAGCGCAACTTACGGGAAGGCTTGCAGTGCGCGGAAGTTACAAGTCACCTGATCGATTAAATCGTTGATTATCTCCTTATGCAATTTTCCTTAATTAAAAACTAAATAATTTGTCGTACTTGATAAACAAGGAGTTAATAAATTAGCGAGAATGGTTTTTAAACAACTTTAAATCGTTATACATATCCTAACCTATTCAACGATACCCCACCCCACTTGACTTAGTTCGACGATACAATTATATATTTTTTTCATTTTGACAATATAACGTCTGGTTGTCGCTGTGATGAATTTTGATTATTGTCATGTCTTTAGTAGCACTCGCAAGGTTAAGACGAATCGACTGACGTAAGAATCATCAAAATCAGTCAACGCGTTTGGTCTCTACAACACCACAGGATCTAACATACATAGACTGATAAATACATTACTCTTAGCGTCGCGCAGTCGGGTAAAAAGCAATATCTTATGAGTTAAAACGCTCGTGCAATCGCGGCCTTACACTGCCACCACACAATACAATTCGAAGTAATCTCCAATGAGGACATTCCTGTAATTGTGTTTGAATCAATCCAATACACTAATCTGGTGATAAATAAAAAAGGAAAGTAACAATGTATGGAACAGTACGAACTTTGTCTTGTAGTCACGTACACAAGGCTGGTTACACACGAGAGCTTTTGGAACATGCATAAAAATATTGATTGCGTAATTGAATTGTTGTTTTTGTTTACCTTTTGTTTGTTTTTTAGGATAACAAATATTGTTTTTGGAATGAAGTTCCTTATCGCGCGTTGTGAAAAGGGGCTAGACGGAAAATTACGACACTTTTTGATTCTTACGAATGACGACACTTTTTTTGAAGTGATTCAGAGAGTTTTACAGAGATGGCGCTGTACAACAAAACAATACTTAAATCGAAAGGAACTTCGTTCCATCCGGGTGTCCCTTGAAACCTCTCATGTTTTTTTGTATCTTTATGGTCGTTTTTATAGAATATAAATACATATAAAAGAGATTTTAACTTGGAGAAACAAGTATTCTCTCAGTGTGATTTTGAATATTACTAACTATGAACTAATAGACTATCAAAAAGTCAGTATCACAGAACAAACAACGTTTTTCATGTGATTTTAATTGGTAAATTTTCAATCAGTACCTACTTTGAAATAGCAATCTTGTTATTTAACTTCTACTACGATTTATCGAGTTACATTTTATCAATTGTATTACGATTGATACTACTAGCACAAAGTAGGCTACACGCGTATTACAGTCATCCATATCCATAAAAATCCCTACAGGGTTCTGTGCGCAGCTTTATTTCACTTCAACCTATTCCCGTATTCAAGGTTCAAATCTTTTCATACCACTCGCTGGCGGCCGCTTTGATCCTTGTCGGTGGTCACACATAAATTATTCACTGACAAATCGCCGAAACAACGATCGAGTTTTCTTTAGCCGATGGACTTCCGAGTAAAACGTGTGATTGCGGTCGCGTATAAGGCATGGTTTTTGCAGCCCGTTTAGGAAGGTAAGTAGTTGCACGTTTTATGGATGTCAACGAACTTGAAAGGTTTAAGGCCTATTCGCATTTATGAGTGCAGTACCGTTAAGGGTAAGAAAATATCATTGTTTCATGAATTTCTAGAGACATAGAAGTTACTTGAAGTTATGCTCCAAAATCCAACGTGACCAATGATTTTTTCGGAGTATATTTACGGGCCTTTTGTTTTTGGATAGACATTTGCCATTTATTCACAAAAACATTTATGTTCATAAATAATTATTTACTATAATATTTTATATTGTTTAAATATTTTAAATACAAAATCTACGTGTCTCTTATACAAATTAATACGTTTGTGAAACATTGTTAGAAAGTGATCAACAACAGGGTTTCTTAATGAAGACTACGAATACGTTTCAAATAATTGCCAGTAATTAAAACAACTTTGTTCATTCCTGACGTAATACACTCATACTGTAATTAATTAAATGCATATATATTTTTATCTGTTATTCGTATTTCGTAGTAGTTTGTTGTATTACATTCTAAAGGTTGTGCGGTCTGTAATAAGTTTAAGAAACACTTCTCTGCAACAATCATAAAATATAGCATTTAAAAAACACCTGAAAAGGAAACTCATTTCGTTATTTGCAAAACATACACGGCGACATTTCTGGCCCATCTTTGTTTTGATTTGAGTGTCCAATTCCTCCACGCTTTGCCGCCGTTGCAGGCAGTCGGCCAGTTGCACAAATAAAACATAGGTACAGTCAGCAAAGAGCACGTTAAACGTTCGTTATTGCTTAATGTTACAAAATATTTATGTTATTATAAATGTTAAAAGCTACCAATATACACGTAAGGTGATTTAACATGGATAGTATACAGACTTCTGTAATACTGTAATAGATAACTAATATGGAACGTTTAAATCATGCCCTGCAATCTGCAAATCTACTCTTTTGCTGACAGTACCCTCTTTCATTACCATATTAGCGATGAGCAAAAAACGTCAGGGTCTCCTTATGGGATGTAAATGAGAAAATGAGTGTGTCGCGTTAGGCAAATGAGCCTGATGTCTTGTTCCGAGTAATGTGCGTCCATAAGAGTAAGTTTTTGTAACGACCATTTCTTTACAAAAATAAATGCTAACTTCGTGATATGCAAGATAATAGCAATACAGAGAACGTGTTCAGACAAGAATCCAATGTCCTTCAACTAAAAGTTAATACAAATGTGGCATTGATTTAGGCACTGGCCCTGATGATACGAGTAAGTGGTTAACTTTTCCGAAGCCTTGTGTATGTTGTGTGTTGCTAATGTGTACGACCTGGAACTGATGCTCTAGGAGTCCAGTTTTTTGGACTCTACTGTGTAAAAAATAAGATTTATTTTATAAACACCCCAAGTTAAGCTAAAATGCTTAGATGTAATTTTTTCTAATTGTATAGTATAGACGATCTACACACGCACCTTTGCCAATTGCACCTATGTAGGCTATGTATTAATATAACTAAAATATCCATTACGCTGACGAGTTCCTAGAGCCAGTTATTTATTATAAGTAGTGATTTCCGGCCTCACTCAAGTTCAGTATGAAAACATTGGCGGTTAAATTCGCTGGCTGATCTTGGCTTGCTAAAACACCACTTGTTATTATAGAAGGATCGTTTGCACAAACAATAGTGCCGCATTATTACTAAAATAACGATTTCTATATCAGCTACGAACGTTCCGACCCGGTCCGGCACGGAGCAGGTGTCTGTAACAATTTGGTACAGATTTTGTAATAATGAGTATTAGTTTTGTTCTTTTTTGGGGTTCTGAAGTAAAATCCCTTATAATATTGTTTCGTCATGTCCGTCTGTCCGAGCTAGATAGCTGTAATTTTGAATGCATATTTATTAAAACTCCAAAATCGTAGAATAAAATATTGAAAAATATTTTATTTTCAGGGTATCTCCCATACAGGTAACATAGGGTGGTAGATGGCAAGACTGAAATATCTGAACAAAACTTCAAATAGTCGGGATATGTTGGGACAAACATTTTTTTTTTGAAATAGCCGGAAAACGAGCTGACGACGAAAAAAAACGGCCAGAGCGCGTGCGGCAAACGCGTTCTGTTGAATCGAGTAAATTGTCGGGAAATTTTGTATTTTGTCGGGACTCTGGACATCATGTGAAATATCGGGACAATTCAGATATTTCATTTTAAAACCTTGGTTTAAATTGTTAATTTAAAAATTAGCTTTGTTATTTGTCCTATAAAGAGTAACGACTGCTAACGACACCAGTCTGGGCATTGAGTCGAGTTTAGGAATAAAACGCTTAAAAACTTTATTGCCAAAAACGATAATGTATCCAGCTTCTGAAAACCAGCCAGGGCTATAGTATAATGTTCATAGAAACAACATCAGAACTTTCAAAAAAAGCTCCAACCACAACCACTCGGTCAAGAATGAACGAATTAGTAACGAACGTGTAATTTGGATTAAAGTTTTGACGATAAAAAAAATCAATATTTAAGCTCAAAAAACAAAATGTTACCCGCCCCTGCATGCAGTTATAACATTATTATAATATTGCACGCGACGGGCCAGTCAATGAACTCGAAATTTCAAAGTTTTGAAAACACTACAGCTGTTTATTTTAATCCCGGGGTTGTGTTATAAATACCCCGAAACCGATGATGAAATTGCAACTATTCTACGGGAAGGACAAGTTCATAGTCTTGAACTGTTTGATGCTGTGTGTATGCAAAATTTTTTACTTGAGAATATAGTGTTTTTTGTGAGAATCGTTTTCAAGTAATTGTAAAGGTAAAGATAAGATAGTTGTTGGTAGTAACTACAGCTCATCTCGAGGCAATCAAAACCCAAAAAGCACGTTGCTTATAGCAATTTATTACATACAAAAATTGTCAGATATACGAGCTGTGTATACGAGTATTGTAGCCGGGGCAAAACTGCCCCTCTGTGCCAGAAAAATGGATAGTTTTTGCTGACCTAGTTTCGTATGGAAATACATAACCGCAAATGAGCAGACGATTCACCTGATGGTAACTGGTAAGTGGCTATCGCGATCGTCACCCTAGTACATCAGCGATACCAAAGGTATCACTGATATGTATACCGGACAACAGAGAAAAGAAGAAGAAAACAAGAAAGAAATAAATTCATCAATTATATCCTTCGACAACACGATGAACCCTCAGTATGCTTTTCTTACGCCGCTTTTCTTTACATGACGTGTTAATTAAATTTATTATGAGCATATAACTATACCAAAAAGTTGTTACCATTTGAATAACGTTCTTATCACTATACTAAAATACAACAAAATATTAGGAACAAAAATCTATTGAACGGGCCACAGAGATACATGTCTGTGGAACGGGCTGCCTGTACGATACTACGAAAGAGTCCATTAGCCTGTGGTATTAGTGGTCTGCGACTGCGACATTGTGCCGTGCGTGGCGGTTCCTGTACCAATGCATTAAGATTACGCGGGACGCGTTATCAGAACAGATCTTTGGGACTACGTAGGGCTGTCAAGTGTGTATTTTTAAATCTGCTTTTAAATTTATTGGTAAATAGGTAAACGCTTACACATTCACACCCCCACATTTTTATACCCCTAAGGAAATGCTGTGCCTTGGGTGGCATACTTAAACACTTTTATATAAACATTTTTTAATTAAATAACAATCAAACTTTTTTGCTGCGACCAGTAAATGTCTTGCTTTTATGACACAAATGTGATAATACATTGTTTGACGTTAATAACATCCCTATGGCTTACGTCAAATTTTATTTGAACATTGCTTCCGGTTTAACTACTACAAATGTAATTATTTATATTTAACAACGGGTATACAAACCAATTATTTCAAATTACATTCAGCAAATATATTCCACTTTCGATTACTGTTACCGAGGTGCTGGGATTAAATTGTGAAAATTTAATACTTATAAGAAAGCCGGATGCAGCAGATTGCAATATATGAACTGATGCAATTATAATCTGCTTCTAATACAGCAACAAGCTGGCCTTGCACTGCGATTTCGTTGAGGATAATGTAAATATGAATGAAATTATTCCTCTGTTTTATAAATATACTATCTCTAATAATCTATCTAATAATCATCTAATGATAATAGTCCACCTACAACGGCACCTATGAATCCTTGATTAGTATAAACTTCAAACGTAGTCATAATTTTATTCAAAATTGGTTGTATAAAACATTTTTTGAATGTCAATATACGCCATTGGTTCAACAAAGCCAATGAAACAACATTGATTGTTACTATAAAAAAACATGAGAGGTGTCAAGGGACACAAGGATGGAACGAAATTCCTTTCGATTTAAGTATTGTTGAATCACGCTACTAGCGTGATTCAGAAAGTTGTACAGCGCCATCTCTGTACAACTTTCTGCATCACGCTAGTAGCGCCATCTCTGTAAAACTCTCTGAATCACTTCAAGAAAAGTGTCGTCATTCGTAAGAATCAAAAAGTATCGTATTTTTCCGTCTAGCCCCCTTTCACAACGCGCGATAAGGAACTTCGTTCCAAAAACAATGTTTTGTGAGGAACTGTACTTAGATTATGGACACACAGAATCAGGAGATTAACAACCCAAAAAAAGTAAAAAGTTGCTAACCCTAAACCTTAGAACTCTGTCGCAGGCAGCCTGATTAATTTCGGGTCATGACACGTGAACACGGCATGTAATATGAATAATTCATACGGAATCAATACGCGACTGTGTCAAATTCATCAACTAGGTATTAACATTGTACCGATTGTGCGCACCGTAACACGCACCATGTTAAAAGCGGAAAGCGGATTTCAGGTAACATAATGTTGAGCCAAATAAAACAAATAATAAATAATTACTGAGAACGGGTTTCTCCTATAGAGGCTGCGATTTCAGATTTGAATATTAAATTAAAATTTAAAAAAACCCCTGACAGTTTTATTTACACCAAACATAGCTAAGAACACTATCGATTAAATCTCCGTCCGTAAACTTGATTGTCTATGGCCACGGTATGGCTATCTGGCTATATGTATAGCTATCTCATGCAAAAATCCGCATCAAATCAAACTGCAAACTTGACAAGTACACTTGATCGTGTATGGCCAGCTTTACAAGTATCTGTCTCATAAATTACACATAATAATTATATGAAAACTGTTTGTCTGTGAGTGTATCAATTGAAATCGAAATAAAATCGCTAATCGTTTTCACGCGACGCCGCCATCGTGACAAGACCGTTAATTTCGTCGTAGAACATCGCCTTTTGCTAAGTCTCGTATATTCGCTAGGGAAATCAATTTACTGTGATATGATGCTTACCGGTGCCCGTAGCGGTGTCTGTGAACACGATTACAAACGGTTACCGATTGCACCAGAGATAGCTTAATGGTTTGTTACCAGGACAGAGAACTTAGAGTTGGAGTTCTTCATAATTTTAGGATATCAGAGGTGCGTAAAGTCTATCTATCTGCCCTTGGCTTGTATGGACAACCATGGTCTGTAAGCAGGTACACGTGCTTCTCACTACTCTCACATTATGCTAGAAGATCGCGGCCTAGCTCAGACATTTATAGGTTACAATGATTAGTGTTATGATGTAGGGATTTGAAATGATTAATTATTTTAATAATTCAATTGGGAAATAATCGATGACGCACATAGTGTTGATGATGGCTCGCCTGCTTGTTTGATGGCTATTTACATAAAAAAACTTGACAAATGGACGGACACGTAAATAATCTTACGTCTTAAATAAACTGCAAGCTCAAAATAAACCAGTTACTCGTTAACCATAAGTCGTTAAGAAGAATCACTAACTGCAATTTTTACGATTACCATATGAATAACTTTTGAATTGAATGTCAGTCAGGCACACCCCGACTGAAGGACACGCCAAAACAATAATCTGACTGCCAATACCCAGAGACCTCCACCCAGACCATTTGATTAACAACCGTTTACCCTTGCCTCAAGGTCGGTTTTACGAACTTCAGGGTTAATACCAAAGACAATGCAGCAACGACAATGCACCAGGTACTCAAATCACACACAATGCTTAGGTAGTTAAAAACTGTGTTACCATTTACGATGCAAATGATGCGCTTGAAAGATTTTAAGACGTGCACTCGGCCGTGGCAAAGCAATTTCTTCGTATTGCCTTTTGGAGTTAATGAATCATTGCTAAAAATATGTATTGTATACAAAGTATTTACAATTTTACTAATATGACGATCCAGTGGTATCCTAGCTTAACTGATAGACAGCCAACGACCCACAATAAGGATAATTATTATCCTAGGGTAACCAAGTGTGTATGGCCTCTATAAGCTAGCTTACCCAAAGTAATACAGCCTCGTATAACAAAAGTACCATTTAAGCTATGTAGGTTAAGTTAGGTTTGTCACATTAGTAAATTTAATGAAAATTTAAATATTTTAACATAAATATTTTGAATGAATCAAATTTTTGTAAAAACTGTTTTTTTATGGTAAACGTGAATCATTTTGTGTTTCAGATCAAAGTTTCTAGATTTTACAAAGCCATTCACTGTAGCTATGAATCTATTGTGGACAATAATGGCTACTGGCATAATAAAATTGATTTATAATGCCATGAGGTAGTCTACTCTCGCAGTAGCCGATAGTGCTGTCCTTTACGTTCGTTTCAAGTCCTTTCAACGGTTAATCTGAATCCGACACTTAAAAAAATAACTCTTACTGGATGAGTCATACTATTCAGGTACCATAAGAGAACTGACAGGCAAATTGTTTTGTGATTGTATGCATTCATTAGGATCTCATTGATCACGGGAAACGGCTAAACTAGTTTATTTTGTTGCTTCTTGCATTCTGTACTCAATTATTATTTAATACACACTACTGAATCAAGTCAATAGCATGCATCTAAATAATAGTAAAATAATTAGTAACAATGTTTTCAAACAAATGTACAGTCGACAAAAGAATGAAGTATGCAGGGTATGTTTCTAAAACCCTCTGTAAATATTACATATTGTTTATGTTATTATAAATGTTAAATCATACCTTATGTATACAGGTATTTAACATTGATAATAACACAAACAATCTGTAACATCAATAATTACAGAAGGCTTTAAAGTCATGCCCTGCATACCTAATTCCTTTGCCGACTATACCTGATTGTTATTCGAGTAAGTCTCAAACATTATAAGGTTAATAGGAGATAAGCGATCGGTTTAACGTAAACCAACCCATAACCTATCCTAGATAATCAATCGTAAACAGACCTACACTTGAAAAGCTATCTGCATAGGTCTTCAATTTTATAACGCGTTTTATTAATAAATAATAATCCTTGCGGTACTTTAACGTCCCCGGTATTATCGGGTGGCCTGGTGGGAAGGCGGGCTCGTAAAACAATTGATTGCGAAAGCTCTAGCCCAAGTTCAATAGCAACACGAACACGCGAACAAACGCAAGTCGCAAGCAACCAGCAGTGCAACCCGCACGCGCCCGCTGTCAACACGCCGATGCGCACGCGCACCTATCGATCGATTTCAAACTACCCTTTTTAAAAAAGAAAATTTAACGACCGCGATATTATATTTTATGTCGAAAAATAAATACATTATTTTGTGATTTTTTTTGTTGTGGCCAAGTGAAAAATTTTGTGATTGTGCAAGTGAAAGTGATTTGTTTACGTGTTGTCGACGATGGATATTCGCGAATTATTAATTTCAGGTGAGTCCATTTTTCTCATCAAAAAATAATTGCATTATTACCAAGTAAAAATTTCGTAAAAATTACAAACTGTATACTTGCATGTAAAAATAAACAAAGCATAATCTTCACGTTCATAAGTGGGTTTTTAAGCCGACAAGACAAATATTTGTTCAAAACAACTTGCGAGTGAAATACAGTAGAAACTTGGCGTAAATGTATACTTACGGTACACTTACTTCAGGGGTTATACGTTTTAATATTTCAAGTAAATATCATAACAGTCTTAACTTTGAATTCTTCCGAATTATCATTACATGACTTAGATTTATATTTAATCCTTGAACTCATATTAAGGTAAGGTATATTTGTTTAAAACGGAAACAGACCCAAAATTATCGTCAATGCTTTCAAGCATTTAAAATAAGCTACGACTAGACAATTTCAAGATCAAAATACCGATAAATCAAGTTGAGGTGCGTACGCGCAGCCGCCCTCTGCTGAAATGTTGATGACTGCGGTAGCTTACGACTTAAGAGACAAGAGATAGCGATAAAAGTGTTTCTTCGCTTGGTAACTTGGTTTGCCTTTAAACAACATTATAATTATGTCGGGCACAACTTGTTGCTTTGTGGATTGGTAATTTAGAAAATAAATTATAGCTTTAAATTGTTTAAATCTGCAATCAAAACTTTGAATAAAATCCTTTAGATATTTTGGTACGTAATTTGGCAGAGACCAAGTTTTTTGAAAACAGGTATTTTTCTTAGCTTTCGTTATGCTACAAATAACTTCAAGACATCCATCCATCCTTTATGGTTGCAAATTACTGAATCAGGTAGTTTATTTATAAAATATGTCCAATGCGAGCATCGAATTCACATCATTTTATTTCATCGTACGTATTATTTAATAAATATTATATATTAAAGCATTAATGGCAGCTTATGTCATGCATATACGCATAATTTTATTACCCATCGTGTTATAATTATGGTATTATGCAATAAGTACCTATAGAAGTAAGAGTATACCAGATTAGGTTTCAGAAATTGATGTTTAATCTGATAAAAAACCTTACTCCCCTGAGTAAGGTAAAATAAAATAATAAGGACGAACCCCTGTTCGTCCTTATTATTTTATTTACATTTTACATTATGATATTCGGTATGATGGCTACTTCACAGTAAAACTAGCTGAGCTCCGCGGTTTCACACTCGTTAATTTGTGGGAAAATCTATCTATTAAAATATGTTATATAGAAAATATGTTGATTTTATATAGCCTATAGCCTTCTTCACACAAAGAATTTTATATTCGAACCAGTAGTTCCTGAGATTAGCGCGTTAAATCAAACAAACTCTTCAGCTTTATAATATGTTTTAGTATAGATTTATCGTTCACGTACTACTCGGAGAACCTGGTATATTTAATGGGTTTACCTTAATCAGGTGCTAGTCAACGCCATATAGCGATATCTTATCTGATAAGTAAGCTTGTTGGTTCTCATTGCGTAAGACGTTGTATTTGCACACTGATTGTCTGGAAGACCAGTTGTTTCTTTATTTGATGTAGGGCACATGGATAGTTTATTATCCAGTGGTCATTGCATTGTGGTGGCATCCATGTTTAAATATTTGATTTTGTTAATATGTGGCAGATTAGCGTAAATAGTACCTGCTATTTATTATTTAATGTGGAAGTATGTTACCTACACCGCTTATAGGATACACTTTTATATTTAAATGATTTATAATTAGTACTGATTGTGTTATATCGATTTAATTGTTAATATTTTGAAAATTAAAAATTATGTAGCAAGTATTGCAGTCGTTAAGATTCACCCGATAATTAGATAGATGTTTATTAAATGTTTACATACTTGAGCATAATATTTCGTCTGTGCAGGAAGAAAATAGGGTAACCAAAAATGTCCAACTCGTTAGTAAAACTGGTAGCTGAAATAAAACCATAATCTATAGTATCTTCTATTACTATTAATCTTTAGGGTCACAACCTTGTATACCGAATTTATTTTCTTATATCAAACATACTAATTTGTAATATATCAGTGATACCTACACGAAAAATATATTTTGAATTTTGTAGAGGTGTCCGCTGTCTCTCATACTTTAGTCCAAACGGTTTAAGTAAGACTGAAGTTTGTACGATGACATAGTAATGTGTGGTTTGTCAAATCGTAAGCATTTCTCGGCCACTCGGCATCAGTTTAATACTTTCAACCTGAACATTAACTTTGTCAACCAAACGTATACAAGATAGGAATAATAGATCGCTGTTCTGGAGGTCCATGTAGCGTCAAGTAATCACTCAATTCCTGATTATGAATGTCTTGGTTCGTTATAAGTGGATTTGGGAAGTTTGGGTACATCGTCTGCTCTTACCGGTTATTTACTAAAACTACTATAATTACAGAGACATGAATAATACAGGCCATTGAATTGGAGCGCAGGGGAGTTCAAAAAATAACCACACTCCTGGTTGATAGTATAGTAGTTGGTAGTATATTCGGCGATAGCTTAGGATTGCTTGGTCAAACATTTGGTTACAAACCGCTGGACTGTTTTTTTTTAAATATTATCAAAAATGCAATTCCGTTATTCCAATAACAGGTTATTCGTGATAATCATAATTGACTTTATTAAAAGCTGCAACATAAAGGAAGTTTTATATTATCTGTAGGTATGCATCAATGATAGAAAAGCAAGTCTTATCAAAATATTTTAATTGGCTTCCGCGATTGCCAAAGGAAATGATATCCAAGATCTCTTCGTTTAAATTGATCAATTTCAAGTCAAATGAATGAAAGCAGTTTGTGACGCCTACGTTAGTTTGGGGATAACTAGTTTTGAACCGTGACATTTCTTACGAATTTTTACTATTACTTTTAGGCATAACGCATAGATTAGTCTTAGGTGTCATGAAAAAATATGTTGACGGTGATGACATATCTTCAAGTAGCATAATAAGTTAATCTGAAGCATTAAATTTATAAATTTCAAGCAAAACACCCTCAATACATGGAGATATGATGATAATGCGATTATCATAAGCGCTTCGCACCCAGGAAAGCTTCATAAAGCAACCATGCAAAGATCACTCGAAAAAAAGAAAGAAGTAAAAGTAAAACAACTCACTGAGGAATTCAAAGGATATGACTGTGTACTTCCAGTATTTTTTTTTCAACAAAAATTTTAAATTGGACTCAATTGTTTTACACAACAAAAAAGAAAGGGTCAAAATTCACACCAGAACATTATTTTTCCAACGAACGACCATCCATTGCATTACAAAACGTTTAGATAAGTTCGTAGATAATGTCTCCACATGATGTTCCGATAATCGTTGGAGATAAAACTCATACGGCCAATATCCATGGCGTGGACGTTGTCAATGAAGACAGAATAGATAAAACATTTACAATTACATACCTTCCACTTTTTCCATTTAACTACGAGTATTTGGTTCTACTTTAAGCGACAAACTATAATATATACATATTGTGTTATATTTGTTACAAGATAAAATTGAACATCAAGTGATAGGTAGTGATATATATTGTGTGTATAAGTATGTTATAGTGTATATTACATTTATATTATCTGTGTTACATAGTCTGTTACTTGGATGTAGAACGGATATTGTACGTATGGCAACTCTGTCATCTTACTTCCGCCCCGTCTCCATGTTGAAGTTATGCAGTCGAGTCAAGTAAGGTTAATATTAAAATAAGTTTTGTAATTGTGCACAAGAATAAGTAATAAAGGAAGTGTTAACATTTTGGCATTTTATTGGCGTCCCACCCATTAAGTACTTTAATAAAAATATATGTGTTTTATTACTACCCCATTGATGCTCTTATTGATCGTACTCTAATATTCTATATTATATTGTATAACTACTTCCTAGTAATACCTTGAGCCTGAATATGATTATAGTATAGTTCGTTTAAATAATGACGCGATACACAATAAGGAATAAAGAGGATTATAGCCACTTAGAAAACCCACACGGATTGAAGAACTAGTTATGTTTCTGATGACAATGCTGTACTCGTTGAAGTAGTTAGAATTCTAATGGAAGTACCATTACATGGTACCACTTTATAAGGTTTTCATACAATAAATAAACGTGTAATTACGTATCAATGATGATTCTAAGATTGCATTGTGTGAAAAAAAGATAAAACAATTTTTAGATCTTGGTGATGATTGAAATTTTGTCAAGTCAGTAACTGATTTTGCTAAAGAACTTAGTAAAATAAGTTTATTGTCATCGTATTATTTTTTTAGATTACACTAGAAGATACTAGATAGAAACCCCCGACAAAAATTTTAGATCAAAGTAAAACAGCTGTTTGAGCAATGAACGGATATGAGAATATTGTTCAAAACGTAACTTACTTAAAGAAACGTAACTTAATTAAAGAAAATGCCACAGCAGCGTACCAGAAAGAATTTACGATTGACGTTAATTAACCAACCAAAATGCAATAACTTTTGTAACAAATTAGTATAAACACGTATTACACAACAGTTGAATCTCGTGCTCTAGAGAAATTCACCGCATGTGGCCACAGCCTATACACATAAATAGGTCAATGTATTTAAAATCTAATATTTCATTTTACGTGATGTCTGAGCCAGTAAAGGAAACCTGAGGTTGTTAATGTTGAAAGAAATGTAAAAAAAGAAAAATACTGACCTAAACCTAAAAAAAAAATTACGATATTGAAGAAAAGTAGAAGACACGTTCAATCTGACGAAAATATTACAATTCTTCAAACAAATAGATTTAAAATCAGATTTTATTACTAAATCAAATTTTATGACTAAAGAAAGGATGTAAACATCATAATTAAATACCAAACTGCACGTACTACTTATAATTTTTAGACCTTTTATGTAGACACCTACATACATACATGTTACAAAAACACCAATGAATGACACTACTGTGAAACTCAAGAATGTAATTTGATTTGAATACGAAATGACTAGTAAAGAAGTTCATCTGTCAAGTAGTAATAAACACAGGTCCATAAATAATTATATTTTACATGATGTTAAACTAGCTACCGTTAGTAAGGTAATAAATATTGAATAACCATCAAGCCAACTCAAAAGTATTTTGAAATAAAATACTTGAATTAAAATAATTCTATGAATGTAATATTGATAGTTTGGATTCAACCCAAATGATCAGGGCATCCGGCATAGATCTCTCGCTGTAACATTGAAGGCATAGAGCCTCTGCTGTTCCAACGACGATTAATGAAGATTGGTTAATAGCCTGCAGCTTATTCAAAGAAACTTTATTTTGTATATTGATAAATTTTTCCCACGCAATTTTATACTCCTTGTCTTAACTCCTTACATCGTGAGAGGAGACCTAATTGCAGCAGTGAAATATTAACGATCTATCGTAATTATGTTTCAAAAAAGCAGACTTTCTCAAGATAGTAAAACAATGTTGCTTGATTTAATACCCTAACAAGACACCTTCACAAGCGTTACTAAATTATGTTCAACTTTCATGAATTTCTTCTCCCTAATTTGCAATAACAATGCTGCTCAAAGTCAAAACATCGCACTTGAGTAAATTATACGACAAGCAGAAATAATTTTATCATCCGTTTACTCCTGTCACCGTCAAGTTAGTTACACTGAACTATAGAAATAAAGGTCGGTATACACTATTCAACTTCAATTTTGCATTTCACAGGTTTATAACAAAGTTTGATGAGGATGTAAAAAGATTTTTTTAAATTCCTTCATTATGTTACAAAATTTTGATGAGCATTCGTTAACATCGGACCTTTTAATACATTTTGACAACCCGCGTGGCGCAATAGTTTCCATGCCAGATCGCCGCGCCAAGGGTCCTGGGTTCGATTCCCAGCGAGCCGGAAATTTTAATGATGATTTTGAATTTCTGTTCTCGGTCTGGGTGTGAGTATCCTTGTCTTGTGTGTTGTCCATGGCACCCACGACACAGGGAATCCTAGTGTGAGGCTATGAGTGTGAAGCGTTATTTATTTATTTTATTTATTAAGCGCCTAATATCTGATAGTTTTTTATGTAAAGTATTTTAAAGGCTCTAAATATATATTTTAGTAGATTCTACACAAGACCAGCTTCTTATCTTTGCAAAGTAGTTTAGAGAAAACCTGCAATAAATTAATAAACGACAGACATAAAAGATAATTTCTATAATTCCAAAAAATACGTGACAAAGGAATCTGCATTCTGCGAATCGACCATTCACAATTGTAAATCACTGTTCCCAAAATCATAAGCCCATAAGCACATTTCACCATAATCCCGACTGCTTCTGTTATGCAAACACGAGTGCCACAATTCTCTCAACACTAAAAACCTTACCTTCAACCTCTGGCCAGAACAATAAATAACTTTTTTGTTTTCAGTCCGTTCCTCGTATTGTTTACTTAGTAACAGAGACTTGTGTGGGGTCCGGCGGCGCTATATTTGCATTCTTTTTGACATGCCTTTGTATCGATAGCATCGACAAATTGTACTACATGCTTCTTTTTTGGTAGACACGAGAGACCTGTTGGGTAGCGGAACAATCTTTAAATCTGTATATATTGGTTTAGATTGAAAAAATGGTGGAAATTGATAAGAAAATTTACTCAATTTTATCTGATAGTATAGTATTACATAATCTAATTTTAATTCTGAATTTCACAAAAGACAAGTAAAAATAAAATGTTAAATGACATATCTTATGTAACCATGTTATATTTCATGAAGTAGGTAGTTTCAAGTAAAAGGTTTATTTTTCAGCAACATATTGTTCGCTAATTGTTTTCACAATTTCATGCATGCACTGTGTATACAATCTCCTTAATTTTTGTTATTTTTGAAAGCAACAAATCCACACATAAATATTAGTATAAATTATTTAATTGATGTCATACGACCACAATGAAATAAGAAAGAATCTTTACTACGAGTTAAAATCATTGTTACTACGATGCTTACAGTTATCATTGACGTCTCAATTACAAAAGAAAGCTTCAATCATTATCCACGGAGCGCCCTAAGTGGCGGCCATTTACTGTTTTCATTATCTTAATGATACTAATTTTTACTTCATTGGTATTGGGAAGGTGCTCAGTAATGTGGACAACAAAGAAACCTACTCATTTTTTGATGACTACTCTACATCAATTATTTTCGTAAAGTTTGAACTAAATTATATACGTAGTTTCACTACGTTTTACTCTATAAATAATTCCAATGTCTCACGAATAAAATATTTAGGTATTGGAACTATGTACATATTTTAATTATTTTTTTTCGCTAAACGTGACTTAGGAACTCTAATCTACGCCAAAAGACTCGTATTACGATTGGGAGCCTGAGAGCTACTTTTATCTCTTCTTTCTTGACCGAAACGTTTGTTGTAGCTTGTAGTGTTTCTGATATTTATGGATGACGGTGATCTCTTATCATCAGGTGACTCATCTGTCCATTTTTATTTACATAACGAAAATTGCTGTATGTAAGTACTTATCTTTTAAATAGCACATTCAAAACTCCTAAAGTCAAATAAGTCATGACTATACAAAACTTTGTTTATGGAATTCGAGTAGGCGTCATCTATGGCCTATTTTCTTAAACTTTCCGCCTCATTAAGTGTTTGTATACACGCATTCGATACATACTATAAACGGTTACTCAATATAAAAGCTGGACGCCTTATGGGAAAATTATCGTTATGTTTACTTACTTTCTAGTGGTACACGCATAGGGCGACGCAGGTTTTGTCATTTACCTTTTCAGCTACAGATTTATTACCGCCTTTGTAATACAGGCGTTAAGGATGAGATTTCAATGGCCAATTCAGAATGGGCTGGGCATTCTGTGCTATCGATCTTCCTCGATAAATACAGGAAGCAACACAGCTCTAAAATTTCCTTTTTGAAATGCAAGCTATTGTCACTTTTAAGTGCTTTTCATTGAGTCGAAATTCTTATGGTTACATTAGGAGCCAGCAACATTCTGTGCATCTACTTGTATGTTTGTTATTTTTCGTGCTGTAAAAGGCTTTCTTTGGAATTGTTCTGCTAAACAGTGTTTTATAGAATCTGGCGCCGGGATTGAATTGAATCACTTTGAAATGGTACTTTCTTGTACGTGTTCCCACGTGTCGAATGTATTGTAAATAATAGTATAGTCATTATAGATTTTGACTTATGCAATTGAAACTAGTAGTTTGGCTGTTCTACCATGGGCAGATTAAGAGTTGAATTCTTTATTCAATTCTTTAGTTCATTTGTAATTTTCTTGTATGTGTCCCAAACTTCCCAAAGCACGAGTATTATAAGTATCCTTGCACGTACTATTTGCTATGTTTAGTGTCAATATCGTTATCATTTTCCACATTTCTCAACAAGTCATCCACCTTTTTCACGCTTTTGATCAAGTGGCTTCAAGTATCGCCACTAGCATAAGGACTCTTGGAGGCGCCAGGCCTTGGCAATAGTAAACCAAGAGGTTTACTGCAAACTAATGTAGTATCTCCAGTGTCTCTTATTACTTTATGTCAAGGTCGATAATATAATGGCATTGAGTTTATTACCACATGATATTTTGGTGATTCTAATTTCTACAAAACTTCTAAGTAGTGTTTTATCAGTAAGCAGTAGAGTTCAAATTGTGTTGTAGGTGCAATGACTTCAAAATTGCATTGTTATTAGTTATTGCGTTGGTATTTTTGTTTGTTTGTTCTTACGCATTTGAGGAAAAGTATTTACGAATACAAATTGTTAATGCACTTTTGTGTTTAGACATTATGTTTGTTTGCATTTCATTGAGTGACTGAAATGAATATACAATTTTTGTTTATGAATAATATCTATTTTATTTTTAGTCTTGCAATTCATGAAGTCTGGTATTAACCCACTGACATCCAATTACTAGGTTCTGTATAAAAATATTCCACAGGAAAATGGAGGATATCTGAAGTGTATTCCAGTAGGTGTGATCGCAAGTTGACAAAAATAGGCTATACCTCAGACCAATAAAAAAGTATTTATTGGTCTAAGGGCTAGGCCTACCGAGTCCCGAATATTTTAAAATCGGCTGAATATTTTCGAAAAAAAGGAGGCGAAGACATAACTCCAGAGAAGACACAAATACTAGCTGAGAAGCAAGATATGGATCATCTTGAAAGACCTCTAGTTAAAGCAAATTGACCTCAGGCCTACCTGAAGGCCCACGATAAGGCAAGGATCTCTCGCTCTCTCTCCTGAAAAGGAATGAAGCATAATTCATCGCGCTGTTTCAGTGCAGATCCTTGCGTTGACTACTAACTTTGGAGGGTCGTGGGAACTGTCGGATGTTTTTGTTTCGGAGTCTTTAAGAATACCGGAATAGCTTAACGACAGCTATCTACTGAACGGAACCGAAGACTTTCAAAGCGTGGAAACCTTCGATCAACAGTTGGTATTATAGATCGAATTGTGGAAACACTTAAGTTTTTTTGACACACAGAACTCGTGGAAATTCATTTATCTTGCCAGAATTTGAGCACTAGAATTAGAAGATTCAAACGGATTTTGCTACTGATAGCACAGAATATTTAATAGTACCTATTGGATGATAGTTAGACCGTACCTTAAAGTTCTCGTTGGACAAGTTACATTTATAACATTTACATATTCCAAACAACAAATCTTGAGAATTACCTTTTCAGGCTCAAGCGCGCCAAGGCTACTTATTTATACAGCCATCCGTCATTTGTCCGTCCGTTGCTGCACGTTGTTATCGTCGGACCAAATACAACGTTTGCACGGCTATGCAAATGTAACATACATACTGTATGCTCCAATAATATTGCAATACAAAAGTCTAAGGCAATGCTTGACAATGATCCCGCCAGTTGCGATATCGTCCCAAATAGCAAGTGACTAACTTAGTGAAAAGTAGAAACCACGGGCTAGATATAGACTTGTGTATTCTATGATTACTGAAGCACGGATAAGCTCAAAAAATTGAAACTGTATTAACCTGAAATAATAAATAAAAATGTAATCTAAAACATATAACTTGATCAATTGCTTAAAGATGTGCTGAGAAACTCTTGAGTTTATTTGGCCATTTCTTCTCCTCTATGACAAAGCAACTTTCAAAAAATATCATTCACAAATGTCTTGAAAAAATACCAACAACATTAAATGAGTTTGAATTTGCTTTGGTCTTTCTATTACTATCCACAATGGGTCGTATGGATATCGGCAAAGCTCATAAACCATGCAGTCCTAGTTGGGCTCAATCCATAACGCTGACACCTTAGGAGTGAGGCATAATGCCTTAATCGTAAACCTCGATTGCCCTAAATCCTAGAAGCGACACGCGATGTTGCCTAAGGCCCTTACCTACTTGCGTATTCCCACCCGGACTATAAAGTACTTGAAAAGGTCTATTGTATTATATAATATTATAGTTATTTATTTAAATTTATGTCACCTCTTAAATTAAGTAACAAAGGGTAAAACTTAATCCCTAATGGCATTGTCCACCAGTCAACCCTGGGTGGATGTGGAAAGAGCTGATAGTAGGTGTTAAAACAAGAAGAAAAAGAGACGTATATGACTCATACGATCGATTAAATCATTTCCAGGTCACACGATATGGCTTAAATTTTTTAGTCATAGAAGACCCCGATATGGAGATGACGTACGCTTAACGAGTAACTCATGGGATATTCCTAATGTGATAGAGCACTCTATACAGCGGCTGCTTTGATAGTGTTTTAAGTAGTCCGGGCCCTGTCGAAACGCTGTCAAACAACGATAAGGGCCTAACTTTTTCACTGGCTGTACTCCTATAAAAAACTGATTAAGCACTCTATTCGCTCCTCTCAAAAGCCCAAAGTTGAACGAGCGTTTCTGGATAAAAATCCAAGTACCATTGGCGACATAGATACGCGAATAAACGACAAGTATATAGACCATTATAATTGTTATTGCTCGGTAATAATGTATAAGTCGGCGTGCATGATTTTTATTTCCGAATCAATCGATTTGTTGGTGCAGTGTACATAGTTGTGAAGTATTGAGGGCGCGTCAGCTGGATTGTTCAAGTGGCGAATATTGTGATTCTTTACAGAAAACCACTTAAAGTGTCTCGTGAGATAAATGGGTACAAATAAACAATTAGCGACAAACAGGAATGTCTGAGTGCTGTCTGTCTGTACTCCATAGGGAACATAAATAATACGCTTTTAAATTTACGCTACAATCTTGTTTGAGTTACGAGTATATACCTATATAGATTCAGCTTTAGTATAGATAGGTAATAGGCACTACACTATTAATGTAAGGTGTTAATATCTATTCTGTGGTCTGTGGGTGGTACTGTCAAAATGTACAGTCCTAAGTCGATCACTGCTCCAGAGAGTCCCGAGATGAAACACTTAGGTATTTGTTAGTAAGAACCTTGGACGGTCTGGATAGCTGAGTAGGCGTGCCTCCAGATGGTAAGAGGTCACCGTCGCGACTATGGACATAGGTAACACCAAAAGCGTCACTGATTCGTTGCCGGCCAAGAAAAAGAAGAGAAGAAAAACTATTTGGTTGCATCCATTTCGAGATATAGGAATATGTGTATCTCTCCTATTCCTATCCCTGTTCTTTAGTTGTGTAACATTATACGTTACTAGTATTGTATATCTCGAAGGTAACCAGCCAAAAAAAAACTTAAAGAAATAACTATAAATAGCGTCAAACACTCGTTTAACAATACAACTTGTCACCTTTCGTCACAGCTTTACAAAGGAATAAATAATGTACGCACTGACATATTACCAAGTCTCAACATTCGCAAATACATTATTTCCAACGAATCCGAAAACAATTACAGTGCATTTAAAAACCACTTATTTCCAAATTCCAAATACGCCATTGTTGTGACAAAACCACGGGATGAATAAGAAAACAATAAACCGCGCCGACGCAGGCTGTCAACATAAATTAAAAAGTTTACCGATTTTAAAACTCGAACAACAGAAACGATCGCGGGTGCGCGCCATTTCTTTGACGCCAGCAGATGACAGTTGAGTGATGGAATTGTGCATCAGTGACAGTTGACAGTTTTTTGTTTCGGCCGCTGGCTCTTTACAGACGACCTTATCAAAGGAGTGTCGTGTTACTGTCACGGCTCCAAACACTGGCCAGACGTTTATATGGTTGTTACAGCCGGGTTTCGAATGAAATATTAAGAGAATTTTGTCACATGATTTCTGAATTGGTCGACGAAATGATACCGTGAAGAACAGTGAGAATTCTGACTTTCAGGTATCGAATAATAATAAAAGGAGGCTAAATTCGAAGGCATTATTCGGATAACAAATTATTCATATTTACATTAGTATTTATATTAGAGTAACATACAATAAGCTAACTTTATATTGACGAAAGTTGCGAATATCAAAACGCCAATAGTAATTACTAGTAGGTACTTACAGTGTATTATATAATAGTTACAATTAGTTAGTTGTCATTCGAATACAAATTTAAGTTTTAGTAAGTTACTAATATAGAATTCGAAAGTATTTTTAGTTTCTTTTTATATAATAAGCCCACCTGATGATAAAAGGACACGTAGTATTTTGATTCGATGATTTGAAAGCGGCATACAAGCATGCTTTTGGTACATCACCATATTGATTCCATGCACACGAGTAGGTACTTTCCCTTATTATGAACTTGAGAGCTTTGAATGAACAAGATAACGCGAAGAGGCTCAGTTAATGATGTCGATTATAAACACCTTGTTGTCTAAGTTGACTTGTAATTTGTAACATTAACCACATTACGTGGTAATTTATGACTCAGACGTGGTCGAACCATTTCGTTGACAAAAGTTTTAAAATACTTATATTATAATTTTAATGACTGGTGGAGAAGTTGGAGGCTATATATTAAAATAATCTTCCCAAAAAGACTGCTATCCAAATATGTATTAAATTTAGAACAAATGACAAGCCGATAGCCTTATGTGCTCTTGGAGTTCGGAAAGTTTTAAGTAATTATGCCACTATTGGTATCTTGTTTTATTTTATAACTATTTCGATTCCTTACAAATCTTAGGATTGATTCAACCTATCAGACGATGAGCTCCTAATGTTATCCGGAGATGTTACTTAATGCCACCGAGAGATAAGCAGAAAACCTTTCATTTCATTGTTTAATGCCAGTGTTAAATTACTTATTTTTCGAAGAATTCATTTCTCTAAACTGATACATTTAGCGCAAAAATAACGCAATTCATAATAAATTATTATAAAAAATTATTCTTAGCTAAAAATTCTATGATTTTCACCAATTCCTTAAATAACTATTATTATTAGAATGAAAATGTATTTCAAATGGAAGTGCAATGATACATACTATTGTTATTATAAATTCTTATATAACATCAACACTACCGTTTCTATTAGTGTAATCGTTTTTAAATTACACGCTGTAAGAAGTTTTCCCTGATGTATTGTTTGAATCTACATAACTTTAGTCTTTAAAGCTGATGCGATTTTAAGGGATGCGTTTGATCATGTTTAGTGTCCTTTGTCAATTCCAACTATAGAAGAAACTATAAATTACTCATGATGAAACCAAAGCCACAGTCGTTGGTCAATAGATAGTGACGCAAAGTTCGGGCCAAAGCATTGAGGAAAAGCCATTTGTTGCCCGTGGTCCTACTTCCGATTTACCAAAGATTGATGGCAAAAGCGCGTTATATAAGCTGCACAACATTAATTTTTATAACACTTATTAAAGTTATGTTGAAACAACATTATATTATTACACAATATTTCCAATAATCGAGACATTATAATCTAAAATTTTAACAAAAAACAACCGACTTCAAATGAAGTACATCCTTTCCAATAACAATAAAAAAAGAATCATCAAAATCGGTTCACCCAGTCGAAAGTTCGAATATCGAATTGATAACCTCCTCCTTTTTCTGAAGTCGGTGAAAAAGTAAAGAATACATATGTGCACGGTCATCTTTTGTTTGCTATAACTGCAATTAGTGCCATCGAATTCTTATAAATGTGAGGGTCTGGAATGTTAAAACTTTCCAGACCTTATTGCTGTTTTCAAGGTTCTTGGATGAGATACTGCTTTGGTGGTCAGTCTGAATCTTAAGTCAGTCGACGGTAAACATTTAATAAGACAAATCTTAAAGATCTATTAACACAAACCGGACAAAGCACTCAAGAAATTTATCCATTAGAAGTCCATCCATCCCATCAAACATTGTTGGCCCCGATGTTGTTTAATAAAAGCACTGCGTTGTTAGTAACTGTTGACATAAGAGGTATTACGAAATTCTTAAACAAATGTACATTGATGCCCAAAGCACGACTTCTTAGAACAAGTCTTACAAATAGTGACTAATTCGTTTGAAATTTGCTTTCAATACTACTTCATGGACTGTCATTTCTCCATTCGCAATGAAACAAGATGTATCAGGGATACTACCAGTTGATCTTAAACGACTCGAATTATGGGCGGGGATTAATAAATCAAATAAATTATCAATTACTACGCCGCTGGCGATACTTCTATCGGCGATTTATGAGTTAAATCTTGTAAAGTTGGCATAATTTTCTATTAGCCGCAGACATTGTGTAAATTGTCTAGCAATTACTTCTAATTCATCATCTTTTCCTGTTCTCTGTTTAGCTTTAACCTTCAGGTTGTCTGTATCGCCTTCTGGGCTGTTAATTGCATTCCTTTCGTTCAGCAATATTGATTCTTATTTATAGTGACAGTTGATACTTAGCGTCTGTAATTTTAAGAGTTTACACGGTTTAGGAAACGCTACTAGTAATATTATTAACAGGTTATTGCCTATTTTATCAACCGATTTGTGCAATATTACAGTAGGTTTCTCGTGGGACCAGCTGTGTAAGAAATATTTCGAAAAGGTATAAGCTTAAACCTAGCTCTTTACTTAGTTACGAAAACAAATTCCCAAGCATGCTCTCTTATCTATATCTTTACTAATAATAAAGAGGAAAGATTTGATTGTTTGCATTGAATAGGCTCCGAAACTACTGAACCGACTTGAAAAATTCTTACACTGTTGGAAAGCTACACTATCTCCGAGTAACATAGGCTATATTATATTTTCAAAAAAATATGGGATTCTTAATAAAACTCCAATAATATAACCCAAGGTGTAAAAAATAAAGAAAACCGAAGCAAAGCGAGGGCGGTTACTCGTATGTTATACAGTAATATTAACACTAATGGTAGGTGTCTATAACTTACCTATCTCTTACTATGGGGAACGATTAGTTTATTTCTTGTATGGCTTTACTTATTCTTAATTTTCTTTGATAAACAATAGACCTTGGAAATTATGACAAATATTGATATTCGCGGATAGTTTAATAAGTGATAATGACTGAAAGGTAAGTATTAATAAAGTGTCAAATTTTGCTGTTTATCGAATTCATATTTTCGTAGATATTTTGTCAAGATTTATAAGAAAACTTCTGAGCTGCCTTCGCGTAAGTCAGTCGTTACATTCCACCACTAGAATCGTCAGTATCAGTTGTGGTTTATCGCCACGCGGTTACGATTGTGTTCAAACTTCAAAGAATACATTCCGCACTGTGATTGTTTTACTATCACCTCGCAACTCGGTTGCATTTTGACTTATTGTTAAAAAAATACAAATACTGATTATTTTCATAGTGTTCATAGTATTAGTTTCATCTGCATTACTAGAATCCATGATATGTGTGGAATTTTGATTTTCCTCTTTTACAAAATTTTATTTAAGTAATTTAAGTAAAAATCAAACGATAAGAAGGACTCATGTGGTCAGTATTTATTTATATCTGTTTTATTGAATTGAAATTGATTTAAATTTTTGAGTGCTATAGTCAAACCTTAAAATGCAAGAGTGCTATTACTATGATTGGCTCACTATGATCAATTTTCGTTTCAATCTTTCTTTTGTCATTTAATATTATTTTAACGCGTCTGGTAGAACCCATTATCAAACTATGCTTGGAGAATCATGATTCATGATTCATGACGAATGACGCTCACGCCGCGTCGCTATGACGAAACCTGATATCAAACAGATAAACACTTTCCCATAAAACGTTTTAATTAGCCACTCAATGGATATTGCTGCATATTTAAAATCGAATTAAAGTAACTTTAGTATTGGTACGTGACGTTTTATTACACTCTTCACCGATGACGGTATCTATGACTTTTTATAAAAATAATATTAAATATTGGCGTGAGGATTAATGAGATTTTCATGGCGGTTTCGAAATCTTTTTACCAATTTTTATTATTCATTAGGTGATCGAAAGACACCAGTCGTTGCTTGTTTTCTCGACCTCTCGAAAGCGTTTGACCTGGTATGCTATGACATCCTGTGGAAGAAGCTAAAGGCCTCCACGATGGCCAGTGAGCTCGTAAACATTTTAAAGTTTTGGTACCAAAACCAGGTTAGCGTTGTTCAATGGTCAGGAGTCTACTCAGCGCCGCGGCCGTAGAGATTGGAATGTGGAGTGAGGCATGGAGAGTTGACTTCGCCCAAGTTTTTCAACCTGTTAACGACCTAATCGAGGTGCTCAGCAGCACTCATGTCGGCTGCCACATTGAAGGAACCAGTGTAAATAATATTAGCTATGCTGACGACATGGTGCTGCCCAGCGCCTCGATCTGTGGGATGTCTAGACTTATAGGCATCTGTGAAAAGTATGTTCTAAGCCATGGCTTTCTCTACAACACCAAAAAAAGTGAGTATATGGTGTTTCGGGCCCGACGGGAATGTCCAGGTAAGGTATCAAATTAAATGGTAAGTCATTAACAAGGTTAAATACCAGCAGTTTAAATACCTTGGACACTGGGTTACCTCCGACCTGAAGGATGATGTAGATATGGAGAGGGAGCGTAGGGCGTTGTCTGTAAGGGCTAACATGATCGCCCGCAGGTTTGCACGCTGTTTTAGGGATGTCAAAATTACTCTTTTTAGAGCGTTTTGTACGTCACTGTACACGAGCAGCTTGTGGGTGAAACCAATGAACTGGTGAAACAGTTCAACGCCCTGTGCGTTCAATATAACAATGCTTTCAGGGTGTTGTTGGAGCTGCCTCGATTTTGTAGCGCATCAGGGATGTTTGCCGAAGCGCGTGTAGACTGTTTTTACACGCTAATAAGAAAACGATGTACGTCCTTGTTGTGCAGGGTCCGGGGCAGCCCGAACAACAAATAAATTAATAAACTTGTATGAGTATAAGTGCTACAAAGGTAATCGAAACATGGCCTATTTAAACATGGAAGTACTTAATAACACAAGGTTATGATAACTTACATCTAAAAGATACAAATCGGCACTCAACGAGAACGCAACTTATGTTCAACAACCAGCCGACACCAAAGCATTATTCATCATTGTCAACCCTAAACCTCGGTAATTTACACGCTTGTATCTACGAAACAAATCATGCTCCTTATCAAAGAAAACATAATCCTAGAACTACAACGTAAAGTATAATTTAGAATGAAGAGGAGTTTCCAAAGGTCATTTTAGTTTTAGTGCAGCACAGTTGTATTCACGTGACAAATACAGTGACAAACAAGTTGAACGGTGGCTCCGTGACAACGTTGTGGTCCTAACGTTTAAGTAAACATACATTGTCTGGATATTAGCGTGGGAACCCGGCGACACAGGCGATTCCCTTCCAACTACTGTTTCTGGGCAATTAAATCTGGAACTGTTCAAATTAAGTGACTCTTGGTGTAAGTTAGGAAATACTGTGGGTAGCAGACATCAGACATTTATTTAATTTGTATATTAGGATTACTTTTTCACTTAGCTAACTGACTTGTTTGGATGTAATAAGTAGGTACAGAGCTGCTTACTATTTCAATAGCTGATAAACAAACAAATGAACTTACTGGTGGTAAATTGGTAACGCCATGTTCACCAAGGCATTACAGACGCGCTGCTAATGTTTTCAGGATTCATTTTAGAAGTAACGTTATCCAGGCTAATAAATACCATAACGACATACTAAAGTACCGTCAAGAGAAAACTGAGTAGAGCCCAGCAACCTTTAACAGAAGAGGCCAGCTCCTACCGATGTTTCGTGTAATATAAAATCAGAAAAAGAGAAATGCAGTTCATGCTAGTGCTTTATTTTATTTATTTAATTACGTATTGGTCACACATTGGTCTTTTTAGCAATACTTAGGTTTCGGCTACTACGTATAAAGACGATGAAGATGATATTCCTCTTTGATTAAAAAAAATATCCACCCTGCACCAGTGTTGCCAAGTTAGCCACTTTTTGGCTAGATTTGGCTACATATTTAGCCACAATTTTAGCAACTCATGACTTGACAAGCTAATAACAATGTTATCTATATCTATCAGATCTAGCCAAAAAATGGCTAACTTGGCAACACTGCCCTGAACCGCATGCCCAGCTGAAGTGTATGTATCTATGTGATATTTGTAAGGAACGAAGCAGTAAAACAAAAACCATCTATGCAAATTATTATGGTAATTGCATACCAATTAAGCATTTAAAAAAATGAAGAATGATGAATGATGTTAAATGAGTGAATAAGTGGATATGTGATACCTTGTGTTGTGTATACGAATAAGTACGATCACGGTAAGACGATGATAACACTCACGAGTTAATTTAAAACGAAATGTTTATTTGCATGTGATTAAGTTAAAACTGTAACCAACGTGTAACTTCTTCTAAGAAATAAATTATTATTATTATTATTTCTGTTCTTAAATCAAAGTATCCTTGTCAGCGAATAAGAGAATACGGAAACACAAGCGTGCTTCTTCTAATATTTGGCTCCAGATAGTATTGTTGTTTGCCGTTTCACGCGGTTGGACATTTCCTCGCATTGTTGGCTCGCATTGTCCTACTTAGATGTCACTTTGCTTTTAAAGTTCATAAGGTTGTCAGTGTTGTCTCTCAGTTGTCAGCTTTTATCATTGAAATTAGTGAACTAAAATTAAAATATCTGATTGTGTCACCAATCCAACTACCGACCCCGCCCGCTGTTGCTTAACTTTGTCGATCACTAAGGAGCCGCCAGGCTATGAGTTTTGTATTAGTACAAATGTTTAACCCCACATATTAGGCTGGCATGTAAGTGCAATTCCAAACCATGTCTCTTCCTCGTGGTGTATTCTGCTGAATAATAGCCGAGACTATGGCGCCAGATCTCTTTGATTGCATAAAAATTCATCGACCTTGTTCTTGATTTCATAAGAGTAAAACCTACGGAAAACATAACATATAATTAACTAGGTATATTGCTACGAACTCCACTTTTTACGGAATCAGCATGATGAATAATACTCCTGGCCTCATCAGATGCATCTCCAATTGATTATTGAGCTATTGCTACAGCTTAGTAAAGACGCTTTCGAAAGAAAGGCAGGAATAAACCCCACAAACTCACAGAGCTTAACCATAACAAAATGAAATAGTTAACAAAGCCAGCAAGACCCAAATATCCAATTACAAAACAGCACTTTCTTAGCATTTCGCAATACAATACTCAGGTAACGCTTCCTCTATTAAACATTAGGTTGGTAGTACTTGGAACCTTTCCAAGTAGAATGAAGCCAAGTGACATGTGGAGCTTATCTCAAATTGTTACGGGCAAATTAGCATTAAACACATCTGCAAATCTCCATTGTCAGAGAGGCTTGACAGAACAAAGATCGTGAAATGCCAGCTAACTTCGTAATTTTGAACAAATCCTTACACCGTCACGTATTAATGACTTGTATCACCGTAGCCGATTAAGATATTCGAAGTTATTTTGATTGATTCGTTTGATCAAAGATATTTCGGCTAAAGTTCATGCAGATAAAATCTCAAGTAATTCAGTAGACTTTTTTTATAACAGAGCAAGTATAAATATTGTACATGAATAAGACAATGCCTCATTGACTTGGTGTGCTGGTGATACATTCTGGCCACAAAATTATATGAAAAAAGGAAGTGTATAAAATGCCGCAAGCGGTAACATATTACAGTAGGTTACGATGCCGTAAGAAAAAATATACTGGACATAAAATGTCAATTTCTTCATGAACTACAACTTTTAATGGAAACATTTTCCCATGCATTCTACTCCTTAAGGCAGATTAGGTTTCACTATTATGCAGCAAAACTACTACAGTTCTTGAACCGAGTGCAATACAATTCCGCTTGCGGCACTCTCAGTCTCTATACACTTCCTGAAAAATACGTAAAGGTGTTCTTTTTGTAAAATAATTTAAAATTCTATTCCCATTTTGTTTTTATTAATGTTGTAAAATACCTATTGAACAGAATCATACCGACGCTTGAAAGGAAAAATTGACTAAGCGACATTGAGCTAACTTTACAGGACAGCAGTTTAAAGTTTTAGAAAAAAAGTCATGTATATTTTTTGGAATCCTCCTACCAACTTATTCTTACTGTATTGGAATCCTTATTTTATCATCTATATTGTGGCATATGCAACAACTTTTCTAAAAATTCCAACTTTAAGCTTGCTCTCAACTTGCTCAATTTCTTTTAGTCAATTTTTTCTTTGAAGCGTCGATATGTTTTATTTTTATCTTAGTTTATTATCGCTTATCGTTCATTAACTTGAAGTAAGTCACTTCTGCAAGTTCACCTCAAGACAAGAGTTCAAGTTGGAAGAAGGAATTTTGGGGCTTAGTCAAATGGTTGAAATACCTCATCAAATGATAAATTATCCTGAATCAGAGAAAGATATGCCTTGCCTCAGCTGCATTCATTAGATTTTACTCACACCTTATAAAAGTATGCAATGATTTTAACATGACAAATAAATCATTAGCCAATTATGCGTAGGTATCCACTGAAAATGACATTCGGACCCCCTAAGGGAAAATAACTGGGTATGCAGGTTATACTTGAGTTATTGTATTATTTGCCACTAGTTTTAAAATAGCCATATTGATGCGGCCTAGTATACAAACCCCAATCACATGCCGACAAAGTACAATACGCTATCATAAGTCCCACCCAGAATTGGCTGCTTTCTTACAAAAAAACTTCTTTTGTGCATCTCACCCTATTTGGGGAGGTCGATTCTTTTATGTTTACTAAGCTAGATCACTTCGGAAAAAGCATGTGTGGCGGTTATGGTATTATGTGTAAAGTACACTTGGTAGGTTGTGACTGTGAGCCAAATGTATCAAAGTCAAAAATTCTTTAATGAGTTCTTGTACCGTTGTTAGGACAATGTGTGGCTCTGTTTTATCTGTTATTTTCTAAGTTCCATAAAAAATAGTGGAATTGCTACGGAGTGCATGTAGAGACCCGATGGATATTGCACCTCGTTAGACACTCTCACTACGCTTGCGCGCTCGTGCGGTAACATTATACCGTGCAATAATAGACAATTAAAGTCAGAAATCTTGGCTACGTGTAAACATGGACAACTTTATCATGAAAAAACCTGAGTTTTAAAAGCGGATTTAGGTCACACTTCTATAAAATAATAGGTATAGGATACTTGTGACGTATTCTATTATTGCACGGCGTTTAACGCCCTCGATACGCTCGGAAGCCAGCTTTACGCCCGTGCAATAATATACCACTTTATGCACAGTGTCGTAATGTACCATTAGGTATGTCCTATCTGACCATTGAAGTATATTGTCATAGAACAGACATCTCGAACAAAATGAGTGTCCCGCCGGGAGGTTCGATTTTCAAAATTGAGCAACCGTTCTCCTTTCAAAATCGAACGAATCCATTGAAAATTGAAGCCCATCGGCGCCAATGCATTGGGATATACATCATGTTTGCAGTGTCGGTTCTATACGCTAGTAAAAGTACTTCTGACCTACTCTACAATATCGGTTACACTTCTATTTCAATATCCCACAACTAAACCAGCATCAGATAAGCATTTTCATAACAATATTCATATTCAAGATACCTTTGGTTGGCTAACCCCGCTTTCTTCCCGGAAGGTCAAACAGAAATGTTTTAAACCGATCCCGATAAGAGTTACGTGTTCATTTCACAACTGGCTTTCCTATCAGCGGTTCTATCGGTAATTTAGCCGTGTATTGTGGCTGCAACTGATCTTCGCAGGAAGCTACAGCACAGGGGTTAATTGCTGTTATCGTGAGGAGATGGAATTCGCAGGAATCTGATTCCAATGCTCCTGTACTTGGATGTTTAGATTTAATCTGTGGAACGATAAGTTCATTGTTTGGTTATGTTTCTATTGACGACAGTGTTTTATCGGTGATGATTTTATTTCGGGAAGAAAGTAATAAGGCGGGTGCTTGGCAACTGAAGCCTATTGGCGATATTATAATCGTATGGCGAATGGTAAAATTAAACAAATAAATAACTAAAAACAGTCACAACATATCTTATAAGAACTATACAAGAATAAATACAGAAGCTTTATATCAAAAGATAGAATGGTGTAATTAATTCGAAACAAGTCTTTAGATAAATCGCTAGAGATTTTCATAATGGCAACAGGTGTAACTGCTACATCGGGTAAAGGTCTTGGAGAATACTATGAGTTTCAACAAAACAGCATATTATTTTTATAATAATTCATAAATTTTTCTCATAAATTTTTAATTGTTTTACTAATTCACAACTAAGCCATCACTAACTAACGAATAAGGGAAATATTTTCTTTCATAATGACGTACATACATACACGCTAATCAAGATACATGGGAATTCTAGAGCGTTAATGTCAGTGAAGGATAATTTTTGTGTGTAAGAAAGGAAACATATTACACGGTTTAAAGGCTGTGTTAGGGTGGCCCAGATTATTGACCCCAATTCCATATCGGCTGATCAGGGTGTCGTAAGAGGCGACCCTCCTCTGCTTGAGTCTCTATGTCATTAATACTATTACTGTACCTATCCGTGTTATGGATGGAAGCTTGAGAGCCAGTTCTTTCTTTCTTCTCTCTTTCTTGGCTGGCAACCAATTGCCTTTGTTATTACCTTTAACAGACCGCTTATCTTATGGCTCATGTGATGTCGGCTATTCACATATAAAAATATATTGCTGAAATATTTAAATTTTACTAAGATGTTAATTGCTATTTGGGGAAGCGAAATTGAGTTGTTCTAATTACAAGTTGTAACACTGGACCTACAATACATGTTACAAGCAACAACCCATGATTTTCCTACTGCTGGGCTCGGGGTCTCCTCTCACAATGTGAGGAGTACAGGCCTTAGTCTACCACGCTGGGCAAGTGCGGATTGATAGTCTTCACATACCTTTGAGAACTTCATGGAGAACTCTCAGGTATGCATGTTTCCTCATGATGTTTTCCTTCACCGTAGCAAGTGATAATTATAGTAATTTGTAATGTTACTTGAGTAGTAGATAAATATTACATGCCCGGCTGAACAGTGCTCAGTGAAGATTATAATCTAAGCACCTAAGATAATAAACAGAATTGGAATAGCTACAAATTGTACTGCAAAATGTCCACTTGAAGTTACTCCGCAAACTACATCTATTTGAGCAAATAATAGAGATAACAAGGCTTAGACAGGATCATCCTACGCAAAGCCCACAGGCCGTTTAAATGCAAATCCAAGATCACAACAAAGTGACAAATAGACAGACGGGTGGTTTCAAGTGCAAAATTAACATTACATAACATCACGCCAAGTTAACGGGGCCTGAACCTGTAAGTCATTAGCAGCCTAAAGAAGACAGTAAACAGAACTTACCAGTCGTAGAAATGGAAGGGCTTAGTGAGATTATAATGTTCCTTTCTAATTTTAGGTTTCAAGATCTTTGAAACTTGTCTTTGAAGAAGTTTATTTATGAGTAAACTAGCTTCTACTCCCAATTTCATCTGCGTGGGCTTCAGAATTGGGTCTTTAGAGGAATGAAGAGTGTGATTAATAAAAAAGAAAATATCCATGAATTCTATGCTACTTGCACATACTTTATTATACCACTTATCTTGAAGGAACAGATCCATCCCCGATATAAAAAGCACCCTATCCTAATCCGTTTAGCAGTTTAAGCGTGAGTGAATAAGAAACATTTCTTAGTTGGTCAATGATAAGCTGGTGTTACAATGTCAACGATAACAAAAACAAAATATAATTCTTTAAACACTCCATTTATCCCTACCATTGAGAAGATTCACTCTTTGTCTCTAGAGCCCATGATCAGATCCTCACTGAATTTAAGTAGGATTCACTTGACACAATACCCAACATTATACATAAAAGAATCATCAAAATCGTTTCGTACACGAATACAGTGAATCTATTAACTAAAATCTATACTGTATACCAACGGAATTTTCAAGGTTTCTAGTGTTTGACCAAAAACCAATGTTTTTGAAAAATAAATCAATTTTGACATTAGGCACTAGAATTTATATATATATTTATATAACTATATATTTCTATTTTTTTTTATTTTCTTGTAATTTCCCTTTCTCTCACTGGTACCGCTTTCATTGTTCTCTGCACATTCCTAAGGTTGACTGGTAGAGAATGCTGTTTAGCATTAAGTCCGCCTTTTGTACCACTTATTTGTTAAGGGTCAATAAAGCATAAATAAATAAATAAATAAATAAATTTTAAAGGCGTACTCGTTCATCCAACATCCGAGGAAAGTTAATATTTCATACTATATAAAAAATTGAAAGATGGATAACCAACTATTGTCCATATGCTAAAAAAATATTGTGCTACCGATCTTCATACAAAAGTCTTACGTAGGGTTACGTGGTGATACGAAAGTTGTGATGAAAATATTCGTAACTGTCGATTTTAGTACCATTTACGCACGACAGGGGCGCTATTTCAATTGCTTACGTCAAGATTCGCAGGAGAAAACGGGCAGACAATTAAATAATAACACCGAAAATCTTGATAGCGCCGATCGTGACCGCCATTTCGCTCCTAAGGTTCCATACTGGCTCGATCAGATCAATTAAGCTAATCTATCAAACGAACACCGAATAATGTTCGATCGATCGCACTGTCGAATCGATCATATTGCTTAAACATGCTTAATCGGTCTCCATTAAGAAAGTGATTTTCGGTCAGAATTAATTAAGTAATGACGATTGTGAAGAAATTCATTTAGGTTTAAGACTTTGCGTATATTGACATCATAAAATTGAAAGCTAAGATAGATATTTCATAACTTACGAGATGAGTAATGAAGCGTTAAAGCAATTGCGTTTTGAAAATACCAATTAGCGTTAAGGTTGTTAAGTAATTATTTAGTAAATGTCGATCAGAATTAGTAATAGAAAGTGTACTAGTACCATTGAAGTATAATGTCATGAACAGACATCTCGAACAAAATGTGTGTCCCGCCCGGGAGCTTCGATTTTCAAAATTGAGTCCCCGTTCTCCTTTCAAAATCGAATGAATATTTTTTAGCGTTATTGCATAATTATGTTAGTACTTTTTCATTGATAGTGCTTATTCAGTGTTAAATTTTGACCTTTTTTAAAGTCAAAGTCAAAGTCAAAATATTTTATTCATATAGGTATCACTGATACACTTATGCACGTCATTTTTTGGCTTTTCGGAAGGTGCTTTATCGTGGAGGAGAAGAAAAGCCTAAAGAAACTCCTCAGCACATCTTTTAAAAAAATATTACAAAAAAAGATAATAATACAAAAGTATTTACTATTCTGAGCGGAACTGGTTGCAGAGCTGGTCATTTCCATGCGTCTTTGTCATTTAAATACTCGTCTACACTATAATATCCCTTGCCTAACAATTGTGTCTTTACACGTTTTTTGAAAGTTTCTATTGGCAAGTCACGTATTAATTTTGGGATTTTATTATAAAAATGTATACCAAGCCCTATGAAAGATCGCTGCACTTTACTTAGGCGGAACGAAGGCGTAACTAATTGATGCATTCTTTTCGTATGGCGATTATTAATATCAAAATTTTGTTTATACGCGTTTATATTCTTCCGTATAAAAACTACATTGTTAAAGATATACTGGGAAGCTACTGTAAGTATACCTATTTCCTTGAACTTTTCACGCAAAGATTCCCGAGACCTAAGTTTATAAATAGCCCTAACTGCCCGTTTCTGGAGTATGAAAATTTGTTTTATATTGGCTGCTTTGCCCCACAGCAAGATGGCATAAGACATAACACTGTGGAAATAAGCAAAATAGACTATCCTAGCAGTTTCGACGTCTGTATACTGCCTTATTTTCCTGACAGCAAAAGCAGCCCTACCGAGTTTTGTCGCGAGATTTGTTATATGTGGGCCCCATTGAAGTTTACTATCTAAGGTCACCCCTAAAAAGACCGTCGATTCCTCCATATGCAATGTTTCGTTATTTAGTTTAAGAGATTTGCTGACTTTTTTAACATTAGGTAGCACAAACTCTATACATTTCGTTTTTTTTTGCATTTAATAGTAAATTATTGATAGTGAACCAACGCGATACATGCGAAAGAGCACTATTTACGTCGTCGAAATTTACTTTATCCCTTTCACACTTAAATATTAGTGATGTATCATCAGCAAATAGTACAATATCCGCTTGGTTCTTTACATAATGTGGTAAATCGTTAATGTATACCAGAAAAAGAAACGGACCCAAGATCGAGCCCTGCGGTACACCCATCACAGCCGGTGACCCCGATGACTTAATATCGTTTATGCTGACTTTTTGTATTCTATTACTCAAATAAGACGCGATCAAGCTAAGGGCCTTGTTTTTTATACCATAGTGGCCAAGTTTAAACAGCAATGTTTCGTGCTCAACACAATCAAATGCCTTAGATAAGTCACAAAATACTCCTATGGCATTATGTGACGCCTCCCATGCTTCAAATATATGCTTTAATAGCCTAGCCCCGGCATCGGTTGTACTACGGCCTTTAGTGAAACCGTATTGCTCAGGATGTAATAATTTATTATTGTTGAAATGGGTTAGCATTTGATTCAATATTATCTTTTCGAAAATTTTACTAAGGGTTGGTAAAACAGAAACTGGTCTATAGTTATTAAGATCAGTTTTTTCACCTGTTTTAAAAAGTGGAATGATTTTGCTGCATTTCATAAGATCTGGAAAGATACCTAGATCTATACATTTATTAAAAACTACGACCAAATATGGAGCTATAATACCTATAATATGCTGTATTATTTTCACCGAGATGCCCCACAAATCACCCGTATTCTTTACCTTCAGAGACTGAAAGGCCTTAATTAAGTCTCTAGCGGTTATATGTTGAAATTCAAATAAAATATTACATTCATTAATATGATTTTTTAATATAGAAAGTGCTTCCGTCGGTGAAGAAGCTAGTGAACTGGTTAATGTTATAGGAATATTACGGAAGTGATTTTCAAATTCGCTTGCCACGTCTTTATCAGCACTGATTATATTATTATTAATCAATAATTCGTAATTGAAATCACAGGACTTTGCGTTACCGTTCTCACTGTTAATTATATTCCAAGTGGTTTTTATCTTGTTATCCGAATTAATAATTTTGTTCTTTATGTACATTGATTTCGCCTGAATACAAACAATTTTAAATATTTTAGAATAATTTCTCACGTGCTCCTGGAAAGTTGGAGAAAAATTGTATTGTTTCTCGGCGTAAAGGTCATACATCCTGTTCCTACTTTTATAAATACCTACAGTAGCCCAATCACTAAATTTACTATTTTTAGCTAGATCTACATACTTAAACTTGAATATTTTATTAAATTCGTTATTTATGTTATTAGACAATGTGTTATATAGTTTTATTGGATCTCTTTGTTGTAATGTTAACTGCGTTTGCATTTTCGAGTGGATTTTTTCTTTAAAAGTTGAAATCTTATTTTTAGTTATTGGTCTACATTTTATTATTTGTTTTTTCTTAGTGACTGAATTATACAACGAAATTTTTTGTCCGCAGTGGTCTGACTTCAACTTACTGACAACAACTTTAGCTAGAAATACTTACATTTAATAATTATTGCAGAAAAATAGATGCCCGAATGACCTTTTTTTAGGTATATAACATATTTATTATAATATGTATTAATTATTATTGTATTTATTTTCTTTTTTTGAGTTGTTCTATTATACAGTTTTTGTCATGAAGACAAAAACTGTGAATTATTCTGCTTACTATTGAGTAAATCTTCATTCAATACATTCATTCACGTTCACCATTCACTGATGTAGTATTTCACAAAGTTAGGTAAACTGAATCACCAGCCATTAAACCTACATGAACGTAATTTACCGAGATGATATCTTTATTGGAATTACTTGCGGTTACTATAGGATTGCAATATATTTGTTATACAATTTTAAGGCGTACCTAGATTGCTGTTAATATATTAGTAGGTACGCTACAACAGAGAATTTTATCATTAGCTAATAAACGACGACTTGACAGCTAGTGTCAGAAGTCACTCCTGAAAAGGAACTCTCCTAATACCAGGCCTGGTGCACTCCGAACTTTTGGTATGGTGTTAAAAGTACGTGCCGCGTTCTACGTGTCGGACCAATTTAAGAAGGGCTGCCACAATGTCATACATTCGTAATCTATCACACATGTTATCACAAAAAAGAAGACAACCCTGATGTTGTCAAAAAGGACAGGAGTTACGATCAGAAAAAGGAGCAACATCTAGATGTCAACGTAAAATATGTAAGAGTCGCTATTTATTTAAATGATTATGCCGAGTGACTCTTCTGTACCAATAGATACTACCATATTAATTAGTATTCTATGCTAACACCAAAGATACTGCTGATTTGTTGACTCATTTTTTGACCAAAGAGACGGGGTACCCGTCTCTGAATCATTGCGAGTTTTACGACTTTTCGTTTAATCTACTGAGTATTTAGAAGAATGGTTTAAGCCTCGTTCAGGAAGATACTTCACTAGCAGAAGGATTAAGAATTGTCACAGAGCCTCTTAAATCCCCGAATGTACCACTTAAATAGGTATCTTAACAAAATAACTAAGAGTGAAATGAAAAAAATCTCATGTTCCTGTTTACAAATTTTAAAAACTCAATAAATAAACATGAAGTACTTACTCTATGTTCGATAAGATAAATTAAGTCACTAACCTTTCATCATTATAGTAATTCACATGCGCATTGTACCAAGATTTGTTCTAGCAAATAATCGATTTCAAACTCCATATTACCATACAAGTTCGAATCGCTGTAGTATATCCGAACCCTTAGTGTTGGTCGTAAACTTGTATAATTTGTTTCTACCGCCATAATCACAGGCGCCGCCGCCTGGTAAAGACAATAAAACCGTAATTACGAGGCGATCAGATAGTTCTTTATTTTGACGATTTGTGATCGTAAATAGATAAATAGATTAGGGAACACCATAAAACAAGGTCAAGCACGGTGCTGTTGATGAGAGGGTTCTGTATACGGATTCTTAATTTGAGAGTTATATCTAAAATTATACGTGAACAGCAAACCTTATGTAGTCTCAAATGAATGTGAAGAAGAAGTACAAAAAACTAAATTGTATTTGTTTCAGAAATATAATTATTACATTAAATAAAACATTCATTGTTTAAGTTTATTTGATAGTGTCAGTATGAAATGACCGTGTCAGGAGCATGTTAAATACGATCGAATTTCAACCACTGAGTACCATTGAGTATTATGCAATAGTAGGTAACTAATGTAGTTTAGAAAACACTTAAAAAATAACCTTTGTGTGGAACCCGGAATAGGTAGGTACATACTGGGAATCTCGGAAACTTGTGAATGTAATTTTTTTTTGGGAATTTTAGGTAAGATATTTCAACGTTTCCCTAATAAGCAATTTTATGTAAATGCATTAGTAATAATGCATTTACATAAAATTAGTAAATAGTTTGAGATTTGTTTGCTTACATTTAATTTTATTCTTCAGGCAACAAAAATACAGTTTTGTAGGAAAAGGAAAAATCATAAAGAACCCTAAAGTATATTTCTTTGTATTATTACACTTCAGAAAAATCAGTATTTAAACGCATTTAAAGTCCAAAGTCCTTTGACGATACATTTGAAGCATCTGAAGTGTGTAAACTAAACTTAAACTTGTATTGCGGTAATTTGTGTACCGTTATTTTAATCATTGTTTAATTTGATCTTCTGCTGGAGTTTGTTATTTGTCTGTTTCTTGCTCACAATAGTATTCGTTTTCATCACTTGAAGTAATATTGGGTAATGGTAGTCTATGATACTTTAGTTATTGTCAGTTAGTATAGTTTTTTCTATCTTAAAAGTGACTTGTGTCTCCAATTTCGCAAAACTTTAAATAAATCAGTCTCTTATTTGTGAAATTAGATATGATAAATTAATTCGTTTTAAGTTTCTTTCTTTCATGATTAATGGATAAATAAAGCCCAAACTTTAAATCGACATTGTACTTTACAAGAAAGATAACACTGAAACATACGAGTCTATACTAAAAGACGCCAGGACAAATGCGCCAACAATTTACCGAGTTAATTTTGAAGTTAATCAAGGCTTGAATTATTGTTTCTCGTTTAGATATTCCGATAAGATCCGCCTGGGAGACACCTGCCCAGATAATATAATGGTCAGGCATTACTGTACTAATGCTAAGATCAGGTAATCTCAATGATCCTTATCGCGTTGGCCATAAAGCTCATAATGAAATTCTTTGGAATATGATTTGCATAATTTGGCCCTATTGTTTGGTCATCCGATTGCTTGTTTATTTGCCATATCAGATTAAGGTTATTAAGCTATAACTTGTATATAAATTGTACCATGTTATGTTCTTATAATAATCTAAAATTTTAACAAAAAAAAACAACTTCAAATGAAATACATCCTTTCCAATAACAATAAAAAAGAATCATCGGAATCGGTTGGCGTGATAATGAGTTATTCGTCCATTTGTCTTAATGCAACTTAATGCAAAAAGACTTAAGTATATGGTTTTCTCATGGATGCCATTGTCAGATCTCGCTCAAATTTTAGTGAGACTACAAGACAAGTATCAGCTTTCGATTTAAAAAAATCATCAAAATCGGTTCACCCAGTCGGAAGTTCTAAGGTAATTAACATAAAAAATACAGTCAAATTGAGAACTTCCTAATTTTTTGAAATTGGTTAAATATGGTATTGATGTGTATTGAATGGTGCATCTTTCATTGAAAGGGAATCTTCAGAATACTTGTCGCTGTTCTTAGAGTCCTCTAGCTAAGCGTTTATTATATTATTAATATTTATTGGTAATAAATATCGTAGCAGAAAAAAACTTTCAACTACCGGTGAAACTTAGATCCAAGTAGTTTCATGGCAGTACCTTCCAGGTGATTATTGATAATATGTAATGCATTTCACTCGGGTAGACTCATTGTATACCTATCTATAAAAAAACAAAAAAACAGACTTATAGCACAGAAGAAATAATAGTACATTTATATAAGACTAGGAAATCGCCCTCACTTCGCTTCGGGAAAAATAGTAAAAAAAATTTTTATATAGCCTATGTCACCCGGGGATAGTGTAGCTTCCCAACGGTGAAAGAATTTTTCAAATCGGTTCGGTAGTTTCGGAGCCTATTCAATGCAAACAATCAAATCTTTCCTCTTTATAATATTAGTATAGATAAATCTACTCTTTTTGAATTGATTCTATAATTATGTGTGTTAGTATCGTACGTAATTCATTTCATTGGATGATTGTAATTTAGATAAGAGTGTAGTTCTTGTCTGTAGTGTTTGTCTCCAACTTCAGTAAATAGTATCTTTGAATTTGGAACAAATTACTGAATACAAAAACAAGAAATGTGTCAAAACCCAAAACCCGACACAATGCAACTATTCTATCTTTCTCGATCTACAATAATTTCAATAGTCCTATCTCTTTCCTAACCGAAGTGTCTCTATGAGAACTAAGGTAATTACGCTCAAAGGTCGAAGTGTGAAATGTGATAATAAGGTGGAACTTTATTGACCCCGCACGAAGCACTATGGGGATTTTAATTTGATTATGACCAATACGTCGATTCTGATTGTATTGAGCCTTGGGAATAACGAGGATATTGTTAGACAAGCCCAGGGTCTTGGGTGTACCTCTGAAAATATTCAACGATATCTGTTTAAGAACTTTCTGTTTTAGAGTGGTGGCTGAAATATTATTGCTGATAAATGTATTCGTGGGTAGCATTGACTATATTATTATGTCAACCTTTTTCTTTCGAGCTTGAACACAGTTATGTGGGATCATCATCCCGGACCATCCTGTCACTGTGGACATTGTAATCCTGGAAAAATAGCATAATTTGTACTAGTGCTAAAGTACAGTAATGGAACTTGCAGAGTTGATACTGAATCCCCTAACTAATCGGCATTTACAATCAAAACTGTTTGTGAGTCTATCATTATCAGTTATACATTTACTGAGGAGAATTAGGTGAGGCGAATACTGTGGTATTCGTGACTCGAATTATATGTAATAATCCAAGCTTATTTATTTCAGGCTAGGTACAATAATCTTTTAACAATCAAGAGGCTATCACTAAATTATGTGCTTCCAACTACAGTAGCAACACGGGTCAAAATTACCTGCTTTATTATGTACTGGTGGTAAGACTGGTGGCACGAGAAATCAACCATTAGTTAAGCTCTGCTTACAGAATTTATGAATCTTCCCCTTCTCTTCGTCTTCTTCTCTAGTCTCTGTGTTTAAATCCGCCATTGTCATTATGTTGCACATCCTTAATTCCTGGGTTCATAATATTTATTTTGGAAAATGTTGTGTAAAATAAAAATAAATGTAACTTAGCAGCAGCCTATAGTTTACTATCTTACTTTCTATAACTAAACTTACTGTATCTGTATATAACGAAACTAACTTACTGTCTATAGTTTCATTCAGCTATCAAAGTAAGATCATGATAGTGTGGTCCCAATGCACGGAAGGTCGTGATAAAATGCCACTGTGGATTTGTGTCCGCTATCTTTACCCGAACTACCCGCGATCGGTGTTCCACAATCAGCGAAATTATATCGACACGTCATAGAGTAATGAGCAAGGTGGTTGTATTTGCGTGTGCGCTTACACAGACATCATTCACATCCACTTCTAAAATCTCATTCTTTAAGTAACTTCCTTCGCAACAAAATTAGTGCGGGTGCTATACTAAATTATTTACTGACATGGCGAATATTTCATAAATACCTTTCTATTTTTAAATTTATATGATTTAAAAAATCTTATACTTGAATCAACATCTATTATACTCAAAAATGTTATGTAAACCACACGACGACTACTTCATGTAAATTAAACCTATTTAACCTTTTTTTTTTTTTTCCGGAGGGGAAAATGCATTACGCATACCACCCGGGCGCAGGGGGTACCCGAGTGGTTATGTGTGACTCCCGTATAGGCTAATGAGACCCACGGTATACCCACTAAAAACCCCCCCCATCTTCCTCCTCGCCGCCTTGTGACGGGGTTACGGGAACGCTTTCGCACACATCCGCGACCCCGCCAGCGGCAGCCGCCTACAAGCGGCTCCATCGCGAAAGCCCGAAGGCCCTCCACGATGGGCGCACCAGATGGTAAGGTGCGCCTCCCTCCTCGGCCTCCACCAGTACTGTAGCAAACTCCCCCTGAGTCTGCTACTAGGAGGCCATGGGTACCAGATAACTGGTACCCGGTGGAAGATCTGGTCTATGGTTCTTCCACCGACCACACCTCGGCCGCAGAGGATAGGGCAAGCGGCGCACCGTAATACCGGCATGCCTCTTCCTCTGCGGCCCCACCAGTGCCGTTTCGACGGAACGGCCCCGCCAGCTCGCAGGGGGGTAGGGAGAGTGGCGCACCGCAATACCAACACGCCTCTCCCCCTGCGATCCCTCCACGGCCGCAGAAGACAGGGAGAACGGCGCACCGTAATACCGGCACTCCTCTTCTTCTGCGGTCCCACCTCCAAGCGCATCCGCAGCGGACTTGTTCAGCCCGCTGGGAGCGCCCTCCTCGGGCCAGCCGGCAGCCCAAACAGGCCGGCCCTGGTTGCCTCTTGGTTCACCGTGGGTGACCAGTCCACGGTTACTAAGCCCCCCCGCCACGACAAGGCGGGCAACCCCCGGGGGGGAAACCTATTTAACCTAACCTAACCTATTTAACAAAATGCTTTTATTAACGAACTTCAGTTCCACGTAAAATATTTTGTTGCCTTCAACCGTTAATATATTAGTCCAATAATATATATCGATCAATCTGCTTGAGAAGACCTAAAGCGTACTCCAACACACTGATTGAACGCGGATGTGTCTGGTGTAAGGGGTATTAAATTCAATTGTGACAAATCATCCATTGCCGCCTCTAAATACCGTATATCCTCGTAAACTAAGCTCAGATCAATCAAGTGATGAAAAATGAATCTACTAGCAACGTATTGATAAACAAACATGCTTCCAACGTTCCTCTACGCCATGAGTAATGGTCGCTCGACGCATCGGTTACCATCCATTACCATCAGGTACCGGTTACACAAGCTCAGTCCAGGTGGTAGTATAATTATTAATATTTTGTACTGGATAGCTTTAATGAAAATTTTGTTATGCAGATTCACTAACGCTCACTAAATTACTTGGAATATTTTTTGGTTATACAGATAGATTCAAATTTTTACGCCTATTTTTGCGTAGTAGAAGAAACGGTTTTAGAGAATTTTTGTATTCGGTTTAGTCGACAGAAGCCTAGCATTAGATACATAATTATTATACTTACTTATCTGTTGTTTCACAACGACACAGAGAGATGTGCGTATAATTTCTACTTATGTTTTAAAGTAATTTTTAAAGCTGATAAAGAAAATAAATATTACTGAAGGGTGAAAAATATCAGTGACTGTCTTCTATTTCAAAAATATCATACTAAGCTCCCCTTCGGCTTCCATCCTACTACATAATTGTACGGAGACGATTGGAGATCTCATTAAAACGCAACTGTGCACGAGCTATATTCTGATCCCACTTTCTTCTATTACCTGGTTTGAATCCTGCATTTACAACTTATTTTACTGATTTACCTACTTCTCTTTTAGAAATGTCATCGGACTATGTATTCACGATATTTATTTATAGTAAAATGTGTTCAGTCCACAATGAGTGAGTGACGTTTAAAATCAAGTGTTATTTGATCCAGTTAATTGCAAAATTCTGAAACTTATGCAAAACATTCTCAAAGTCTTTCCATCTGCACTCGCCAATCAAAAGTTAAATCTAACCCTATAGAGTTACAACAATCTTGTTTCATTCTCAATCCAATTCCGAACTTCAAGCCCTTTACTCGAGGCCTTTGCATTTCGTAAACATACTAAACGGGCATATTAATCTAATTAATTTTGTTGTCGGAGCGAGCTAACGAGATGCCTACCTGACCTACTGACGTTGTGTAATTGAGGCTTCTTAAGCATCTACACATTTATATTGGTCGCATTTAAAGTCTTAAATGTATATCCCTTGAACTAGTCTTAACAAATTTTTAGTGCTTCATAAATTGAGAAACAGAAAAAAGTCCAATATACAAATAAGGTTATACATGACAATATTTTAATTTTGAATCTGCTTTTATGTAACTTGTAACTTTTAACAAAGTAATTATAAATTAAATTGATTGATATTCTACGCGTATGTGTAACAAATATTCTTACAATGTAATCACTCTAACATTGTCTAAGTAATTGAACCACAAAAGCCACAATAAAACCTTCGTGTTGGTGTCTTCACATCGTAAAGTTAACTGGTTCAAACATCTGGATTCAACTGATGGTGATGATGAAAATTATTTACCGCCAACCGACGCCTATGACGCTTTCACAGCTAATAAAGTAAGCATCCCTTTTTCTTATTTCTTAGCCGATTTCTCTTAAAACCAATGATAGAAATTCATTGCAAATAAGTGCAAATGACATTTAAATATTATCTATATGAGAAATAAATTATCGCTTGGAAGTATTCTAGGGCAATAATGATAAAGTAAATCAAAATTACGAGAAATTAGAATTACATAGTTGGCTAAACATTGTTGTTTAGTAATATCCAATTAGCATTTGTAGGATAGATGTAATTATAACAATTAATATTGTGCTTGAACCTTATTTACTGTCCAATGTTTATTGAACGGGTCAGTGCTGTGCTTAGGAATTGAATGGTGCATTAAACTATACGTAGGAAATAAACCTTAGGAAGTATACTGGGATTTAAGCTTTGTTAAATTAAAATAACATGTCATAATAGTAAATGTGGTAAATGGAACACATCTTTGTGCCAATGGGAATACTTAGTTGAGCTATACAACTAGTTGTGCGTACGTAGTCCGTCAGGAAACCGCGTCAAAATAAAGGTATTATTGTACACTAAAATACGAGTACTTAATACAGAGATATTGAAACTGTTTAAGTAACGGAGTAGTTTATCTCGTTTTATCGAATTCCTTCTGACAATTTATAGATTAAAACCTACCAACATGTATAATTAATACTGTTTAAACTTCTAAATAAAATAAAATCAGTAACTTCCAAAGTAAATAAATACAGTGTTAAATTATCACAAGTGTCAACGGAACTGTAAAACGAATGTTTCTAAGATAAGAATCTCCATGCAGAAGAAATATGTTTTTAACATTCGTACTTACCTACTTGAGCGATAATACACAATAATAATTAATTGAGAGGTGTCAAGGGACACCCGGATGGAACGAAGTTCCTTTCGATTTAAGTATTGTTTTGTTGTACAGCGCCATCTCTGTAAAACTCTCTGAATCACTTCAAAATAAGTGTCGTCATTCGGAAGAATCAAAAAGTGTCGTAATTTTCCGTCTAGCCCCCTTTCACAACGCGCGATAAGGAACTTCGTTCCAAAATATTATAAGTCGGGCATTAACAGTACATTTGAACATTCCACGAAGTACTGTCACCCAATAGGATCACGCATTAACATTTGGATGTGGCTTGTATTAAACGTCAAATAATTTATGTTTACATATTTCACCAGCTTACCGTCCTCAAACAGTTTAAGGGAACAATGAGTGCACGTGTGAAGCCCGCCGTCCGGAGCCAGGACGCGAACGCCATCTAGAACCTTCGCCATAAAATACGAAAGGCGTTCAAACCACCCATGACGAAACCCGAGCCACCGGTAATAAAAGTGACCCACAAAAATGCATTATTTACCATTATATCGGCAATGCGACAGACGGACTAATTACAAACATAAATACGACGTACGTAGGTGTAAAAGCCCCGGGCGGTTCGAGAATTGTTTGATGATGGCTCAGAAAAACTTCTAAATTCGACGGCAACAATGAATGGTTCGGGCCAATATTGACCGTTGCATAACACCGTTCCCACGGTATCCTGCGAGATTTCTCATGCAGGATATCGGACACGCTGGACATAATGGGGTAATAGTAATAAGTAGCGCAAACAAATTGAAGAGCAAATATTTGTACTGATTATTCGGTACTCGGCGTAGCACTTGCTCACAAAGGCGGCTTTTAACTCATAAAAGATGTGGTAATTGGATCGCCTTCTTGTGTAATCGCTACTTTTGATCCTAGTTTAAAGGCTTCATAAGTTTTGGGTGGGGTGGCTTAGGGATTTAACTTGAACGGAAGATTTAAGTTTCGAATATTATTTGTTTCATTACCGTTAGCATTAATATTTTGAAATATAATAAAAATATTTCATTCACTATTACGTTACACAAACATTGAAAATTGTGATGAGGCTTAAATATTAATATCTCCGACATTTTTTCCTACTGCCATAAATTTGAGTTTATCATAATAACATAGCTTTGTATAAACAATAATTGACTAAATTTCACATTTGAATACAAAATTAATACAAATTCTCAATGTGTCAAGATATGAAACATTCAAGTAATTGTTATTCGCCCGCTTACTGAAGCAAATCACCATATCGTTATTTATTTGACAGAAGATATAATTGACATTATCAAAATTAAGCCGAACCAAGGCTGTTTCTTGTATCTATTTATTAATGATAACTTTGTTTTGTAAATTCAAAGAATAAACAAAAATTTGTGAGATTTTTTAGTTTGGGGCCTGATACACTGACAGATGATGACTGATATTATGACCTAAAAACTTCATATTTGGCGTCAAGACTATTTATTTATTTATTAAGTTACTATGAGGCGTATGTAAAGGAAAAAATGTAAAAACTGAAAATTATTGATAATTAGTGAAACTAGTGAATTAGCGGTTCCACTGTACAGACTAATAACTAGTCAAATGTAGAGCTTGAATTACACGTTTTTGTGACTAAAATTTTAAGCTTTTCTACACAGAACTTGGCATCCATTTAGATTTCAGATCTTTTTTAACTTAGCTCTAACATTTATGTTTTCGATGAAATTAGAGCTTACTCGTTCTATTTTAAATATATATTGATAGAGATATTATTGGTGAAACTGTATGTCTCAATGTTTAAATTACTATTATATCTTATGAATTAGTCAATGAGAGTTAAAAACATTTTATTTTCTCTTATTTCGTCCTAAAATTTAAGATTTTTGATAGGTGAATAATTTGCCTAATACTGTAAAGAAATGTGATATTTAATATCACTTGTCATTTTTTCGATTGTTCAATCATCATCAAATCAATTGCCCATTTATCAGCACATATAATGGCATGTCTACATTGCTTAATTCCAAAAACATTACTGAACTTCGAAAATACATGCATAATTACTGGCATTTAGGGATTGTCAATGAATTAGGAGACAATTAGTTAAGAATTACCATACCTACAGCAGCTTTAGTGTCACCATTTGTCTTTAAGTAGGAGGTAAACGTGAAATTCGAAATATCTTGGCTGTATCTAAAATCTATGAATCTAGCATAACTAACCTGCATAATATCTTATATTTGACGACATACAATTATTTTTTTTATAATAGGGATGTTGACTTATTTTAGGATTCAATTTTATTTTATAGATAGAACCTCAATATTCACGAAAAACATATTATAAAAATAATAATCTTCAATTTAAAAACAAAAATTGATAAATAAAAATCATTATCCAATTTCCCACCAAAAACGTCACGTGACGTCACTAAACGATATTCAATACTATCTGTCTGCTAAGTTTGTTGAATTTCCATATAAAATTGTTCCAATGACGTCATATTCTCAAAATGGCGTTTGAGGTCACGTGACAGTGAGTACAATTTTTTACATTTTAAATTAATAATATTTAATTTATTGTGATTGATTTCAATAAAAGAATCATATTTTAGGCCTTTAAATGTTACCACTAATATTTTAGACATAAATTTATATTAATTTATAATTAGTGTCAACATCCCTATTAATATTTTTATTAAATATTTGTAAAACATAGCTTTAGTGTATTATTTTTAGTGTGTTCCACATAAATTACTACGTATTTTTTTCTTTATTATTCTCTATATTATAATTATGAAGTTAAAATCTCTTTTCTGGGTCACAATATACGAGTGTGTAAAGTACAACATATTTTTTGTACTATTCGATGCAACTTGTTAAGGAATTTAGTTATTAACTCAGTATCAAAGTAAATGAATAAATGCAAATAACATATACTAAATTACATAAGTATACCGGGTGTAATCATTAAGTGTGCACAGGCGATTATTCCGTAACTATTATAGATATCAAAAAACTTTAACCTGATATCGAAAGCACTTTACCTAATGAGTAAAATGACAATAATAACTTATTAAAAATAAAACGAGAAATATCCAAAAATTTTACATTAAACACTCCCATACATTTAGTATGAGATAATAGAAAGGTTTTACTTTCCTTATTTTAAGTGGAATAGTAACTACTCATTTTACCCTTATTTTATAATCTACTATACCATCTATTTTATAATCTAATACACCAAAGAGTATCTTTCTTTTTGTTTTTATTTAGTATGTTGTTTTCCAGCCAGTTCAAATCAATACGATACTGAAACAAGGTTTATTATTAATTTGCAGTGGTAAGATAATTAATCTACACGTGTATCTACTTAAAATTCATCAATATCATATCATACATAATTATAAAATAAGGGTAAAATGAGTAGGTACTATTCCACTTAAACTAAGGAAAGTAAAACCTTTCTACTATCTCATACTAAATGTATGGGAGTGTTTAATGTAAAATTTTTGGATGTTTCTCGTTTTATTTTTAATAAGTTATTATTGTCATTTTACTCATTAGGTAAAGTGCTTTCGATATCAGGTTAAAGTTTTTTGATATCTGTAATAGTTACGGAATAATCGCCTGTGCACACTTAACGATTACACCCGGTATGCAAATACAATGAAAATCCTCCTGTTTATTAGATGTTAATAGATTATCTTCTGATTTATGACTGAATTACACTTGACGTTCGCATTGAAGTGTAATTATCACAAATCACAATATTTGCATTCATTTAGTATTCAGATTCAACAAGGCGTGATATTTTGTTAGATGGACTTCAATAGTTCGCTCAGTTACTTCATACTCATTTAACTTCGTATTCATTTAACAATAGATCTTATCGTTAGGTAATAAGCTTCTAAATGTTGTAAAAAGTAAATTTACGCACATGTAGAAGTTTTTCTAATCAACAATAATCTTTATTTTTACATTGCCAAAGTTGATTTTAATACATTTAGTGGGCGCTTTGAGTAATGCTGTGAGCGCTCCCGCTGCGTTGTTTGTTATAGTTGTCAGTGTGGTAATTTTAATTTATCAGTTACGGTAACTTTAGGATTTAAATGTAACTAAAGCATCAATAATGTCCTCTTGATTTAGTATTACTCCATTATTTTGATTCTTCAAGAGATCTACTTTTGCTTTTACGGACCGACAGTCATTAAAATAGTTGCCTGTATTTCTTTCATTATTCACCTTTAAACTATAACATGTAGTTAATTCAATATTCTACTTCCATTTTCAGTGTATCTGTCCTAGTCAATCCACTTCTATAGTTGTGACAGTGAAGTAAATAATTTGAAGCTGTAATGTTATTAAATATTTGATACTTTGAATATCAACGTTGCCAAACATGGAATTGCAATATTATTATGTAGTCTTGTTTGTATCAAATATTTAAGTCACGTCCCTACAGATTACATCGTGAGTCTAATGCGTTATAAATCTTTCTTGCTTGAAGTTTGTCACATTGTAAAGCGCAGAGCTAATTTAATTTAGACGACCCGAAATCCTATCACGATGTTACGAGCATTTGGCTTGCTTACCAATTTAAAGGACTTACTTCACAATCTGCAAGTAAGCGAGAATATTAAAAATGGATACTTCTAAAATTTATTCCAATTTTTGTTGCCGGATCTATTTCATTTGTAAACCTATATCTAATTTGATAAGTACTTATTACAAAATTTAGCGAGACACCAGCAATCAAGTTCGGAAAAAAGAGGCAAAACATCGTAAGATATGACATAAAATGTACACATTTACAAAAAACATTTCTAGCAACTTTAAAATTCTATCACACACTTGACATTTTGTATTTATAATGCAAACCTCCCTTAAAATCTAGAAAACAAAATTTCAGAACTCATGATCGTTAAAGCCTAATCCAATCACAGATAACTATACAGAATACGTATATTATAAGATAATTTATACCTATTTACTATTGAAATGAAATGAAATGAAATGAAATAATCTTTATTCATGTAGGTATCACTTATACTCTTATGCACGTCATTTTTTTTTAATCTACCAGCTTTTCGGAAAGGTGCTTTGTCATGGAGGAGAAGAAAAGCCGTAAAGAAACTCCTCAGCACATCTTTTAAAAATAAAACTTATATCTATTACAAAAATAGGTATTCTTTAACCTGTGCAGAACTGGTTGCCTAACTAGTCATTTCCAAGCATCCTTGTCATTTAAATATTCATTTATGCTATAGTAGCCCTTGCCTAAGAGCTGAGCCTTTACACGTTTCTTAAAAGATTGCACCGGTAAGTCATGTATTTGTTTTGGGACTTTATTATAAAATTTTATACCTAGTCCCATAAAAGAACGTTGCACTTTAGAAAGACGGTACGAAGAGGTAGCCAATTGATGCATCCTTCTTGTTTGACGATTTGAAAAATCACAATTTTGTTTATATGCAGTTATGTTATTCCGTATAAACACTAAATTATTATAAATATATTGGGAAGCTACTGTAAGTATACCTATTTGTTTAAATTTGACACGCAAGGACTCCCTTGATTTTAGTTTATAAATAGCTCTAATGGCTCTTTTCTGTAATACAAAAATTTGTTCTATACCGGCTGCTTTGCCCCACAGTAAAATGCCATAAGACATAACACTATGGAAATATGCAAAATAAACAAGCCGAGCAGTGTCGACGTCAGTGAGCTGCCTTATTTTTCTAACAGCATAAGCAGCCCTAGCAAGTTTAGTTGTGAGAGATGCTATGTGCGGGCCCCATTGCAGTTTACTGTCCAAGGTCACCCCTAAAAAAACCGTGGATTCCTCTATATTTAATGTTTCATTATTTAATTTAAGAGATTTATTTACTTTTTTTACATTTGGCAACACGAATTCTAAGCATTTGGTTTTCTTTGCATTTAAAAGTAAATTATTTATAGTGAACCAATGTGAGACATGCGACAGAGCACTATTAACATCGTCAAAATTATTTTTATTCCTATCAGTCTTAAATATTAATGATGTATCATCTGCAAACAGCACAATGTTCGCATGGTTTTTAACATAATGTGGTAAGTCATTTATATTGCCTACTATCACCAATAAAGTCCCAATAATGTCAAATTTTATCACACCTTAACAATGTTATTATGCGTTCACCGATTCTTTGAAATGTAATGGCCATTCTTGTTTAATTTTAGGCTTACCTATTTTTTGTGACTTTGTAGTAGGTACAGCAAAACGATTTCATTTTCATTCAATATAGCTTTTCGTTTGTTTCAGACACGTCGAGAAGTCTACTTGAGCTATTACGGAGTACAATATTACCAAGGTACAATGTTATGATAATACTAACTAAAAACAAAAAACGTGCTTCAATGAAGTTGAATTGATTTTATTGAATGACACATTTAGAAGCAATAACATATTTTATGGTTGGAAACTATGTATTAATTTAGCAATATAGCTTGTAGTTATTAGGTGCTTTATGTTAATTGTTCAACATGAAGTTTCAAGTTTTTAAATAGATAAGGTGTATTGATAAAATCTTCAATAATAAACTTCCAACGTTACGGTTACAGTTGATCAACTTGTTTAAAGTCAATGATTTGAATGTTCTTGAAATAAATGCATTTATTTCTTTAATGTTAAGAAGATATCAAGCACACACAGATTTATTTTTAATCCCATTGTTTATCATATCTCGTAATTGCTTCAGCCAAAAGAAAATAATAAAGGACATGTTAAAAAACATGTGGAATTCCTTAGTCGATACGTTTCTAAATTAATTGATCCATTGCTGCCAGCACCGCCACTCGTCGTTAGCCCAACAATTTGTATTCAGTCACCGCGACTAACAGAGTCTTCACACCACTTTGTCTTGACAAATGATATGACATCTCTTACGCGCGCTCATACGTCCCCTTTGTTTCTGTCGCCGCTTTCATTATGAACGACAGCGCTTTCTGCATCTCAATTTAGTTTTTAAACGATTTCATGACATTTCGCGGCGTCATCACAATTCTGTACGACAATTGCGATGGTTATTAAATAGACGTAACTATTGTTAGGAGTCCTTAGCAGTGACGCGACAGTTTCATGAGTTTAGTTGGTTGCATATTGCATATTAGATTCAGTTATTATTGCATCATATTTTAGCGTATTTCAATTATTTGTCGATATTCTATCTGATGTTAAACTGCTCTTCTCCAAGAACTTCGCTAATTGAATATTCGTCCTCAAATACAACTGAAATTATATTAGATGTCAATCAAGTTTGTTTCTAATCCCTCAAGCTTTAATAAATCGTTACAATTGTAAAATCAACAATCCCTACGTATATTCACCTACCTGGTAGATACGTGATTTGCATGTTTTGTTACCGTGTCCTTTAATATATCCTCTAGTTCAAGATTATTCCTAGGGACCGTCAAAATATAAATATTCCTAAATACTCATTTAGTAATAAGTACTTCTGTTACTTCAACTGTTGTTGTATCATAATAATGTCGTCTAGACGGTGCCATATACATTATATTTTTAATTGATTTATGTCATGTATACTCATTGATTATCGCTTTTAAATTAGGACTCATTCAAATGTAATATAACTTCAATAATATCATGTACTGTAACTAGTTGTTGTTAAAACGTTGAAGTTAATTTAAAATACTGAATCTCTTACGCTGCACTACAAGAAGAACAATAATATTTTAATGTTATTACAATAACTCACGGACTAACAAGATAATCTAAACAACATCACAATCTTCCGATTCACAAGATTAGGATTTTACTGCGGAACCCTAAAAAATTGCACAGATTGATAGATTATAGGAACTAGCTGTTAGTGGACGAGTTTCATGTGAGCTAAACATGTTATTTATCGGAGAAGGATAACAGCTTTTTGAATTATTAATTGTATTGACAACAAGTACGATATGATTGATTCTAAAGTGATAAAATCGATCGATGATTTAAATTCAATAGACGAATGAACGAATATTGATGAGAATGGACTTACAATATTATAAGTACAAATCGCAAAAACATACAATTCCTCACTTTTAATGAATAAACAATAACCATATAGAATTTAACATATCCACATGATTATCAGCCAACGCTTATTACAATTTATGTTGAATCTTAGCACACGTCGTCGTAGTAAAAGTAGATTAGAAGTTAAATACTATTATAATCATTAAAACTAAATTAAATAAAAAAAATGTTGTTTCAATTTAAATTCGTTTTGTAACACATCGCTCAGAGATATAAATTAAACCCTAAAAAGACTATAACACACACTCCCGCGCCGAATGTTCCTGTCTTTTTGTTGACTTGAACACACACAAATCACCACGATTTGATAACACACATTACCTATACATAAACCGTGGGAATCGATCCCGAAACCCCGCGCCAGACAGGTAGGGTCTCTTCACTACCAATCATAGAGCCATTAACAGTAAACATGACGAATTAAGTACAGTTCTTAGTAATAGGTGGAAATTACGACAAAGAGGCGATTGAATCAAGAATTGTTTCTGAGGTGATGGATAAATCACGCATAACAAGATATAGGTTAACTGGCGCCCACCCAGGTTTTCCCGTCTACAACCAATGAACATTCTACTTCTAGAAATAAAATTTACAGTCACTGAAAGTTATTTAAATTGACGCCATATTTTGCAGACAAAGTTAAGGTCAAGATCGCCTAACGCCTTTTGATTAGCGCAAATTGATCGTAACGCGTATTCGTTTGAGACAAAGTACTTTCAACTATGCGTAAAGTACCTAGCAACTATAAGCTTTATCACAAGGCAGTAAAGGTCAAGTTCGGTACTTGTTGTTTTGTAACGGAAAATAAAAGTTAATAAGTATGTGACGCCGCATTTCTCGTCGTGTTGGTTAAAAGCTGAGCTAATAGATGTGTTTGTCTCTTTGCTTTCATTGGCTTGTTTGTTGTATGTTTTTCTTAATTATGTTTGTCTTGATGGGTAGGAAAGTAATAATTAATTATATATTTTTTGGAGTGTAATTCCCGGGGTATGAAAATTTATGAGGAGTAAAATCAAACTTTCTCCGTTGCGTTATGTTATGCGTTAGGTTTTGCGTTAATTTCGTAACAATGAATCTAGATGGCAACTGATTTAAAGATCGCGAACTAGGCGCTGTTACTGATTTGCTGATAACGTCATGTAAAATTATGTAATTAATATAAATGTATCAAGCATGCTTTCAGTAATATAAGATATGCGTTCATCTACCCTCTTTTACTAATCTATTATAATTATATATTTTAAAATCATTCGTAAGGAGTATAAACTCCCGTCGTGCGTCAAAGCTGACACACAATTTTTTGCAATTGTGTGTGTTCTTTAAAAAATAATTATTTCTATTATTAAAATATATCTGTCATATTTATATTGACATATAGGTAAGTAGAGTACTTTTAAAAATTTACTTTAGGTCAAAATATAAATATTTTCATTCAATTTGTGTATCACGTTAATCCATTGAGCAAATGGATAGGGGCTCATTTTCACTGAGACGAACTAGTAATTTTCCGGGTCGTGGTGAATCGTGATTTAAAACGATTTGCTTTAAATTCTTATTACCCATTTGCCACCGATTTTTCAGTTTAAAACATAAAAATAAACACGTCGTACAAAAATACCTATAAAATTAAGTCGTAGATGTGTCAGCATCAAAATGGGGATAGTGAGTTAGGAGAACAGAATGCTGAATGTATGTAGTTGTAGTGTTGGAGTCACAGACATTTTACTATCTATGTTTGTGGTTGGAGTACTGCTACTGAGGTCGCGCCTTACCGGCTAAACAGCTTCCGAGCGGTAGCGACATAAAGGCCAGCGCCCATAGACGACGTGTTAGGAATTCTGGTATATTCAGGTACTAAAAATAATTTCAGTTCCTCCAATGTTTCGATAGTACTACCAACATTTGAAGGCATGTGTTGTAAGGCATGTAAATAATGATTTTTTAATGGAAATATCAACGAAATGAACGATGAAAAAAGCGAGTGTGCTTTAGATTGGTGATTTGGTGAGTTAGTGCGTTCACCATCTTAGACTTCATCGCCACTTACCATCAGGTGGGATCGTTGTCAAGCATTAACTTATTTCATATAAAAAAAAGATCACACGGCTGAAGTAAAACTTCTTCATTATGGGTTTTCATTGACAAATTAATATTTTTGATTATATTTTTATTTAATTATTCACTTTCAACGTAGAATATTTAGTGTATTGAACAAAATATTAATTTATAAAATTATTCAAGAACGAAATGAAATTACGAAATAATCAAGAGATCACCGTTCGTGTAACGCTAGCAAACTCGCAAACGAACTAATTACCGTTCGTCTCGCCCGATCACACTTTTCCTGACGCTCTCGTCACGCATTCTCCAGCTTATACCCCAAGTCAAGCGTGCGTAAAGCAGTTTTACTTCAAAAATAAATTTTGCATTTGCAAAAGTAAAAAAATGGATTTTTACTAGTGCTCTGCTCGCGGCTTTGCTTACGTTTTTCAGGATAATGAATACCCTACATTTTATTCCGAATCATAGGTGGTCATGATAGCATGGTAGTTGCGTGAAAGTGAAAGGAACATACATACAAACTTCCACATTTATAATATTAGTAGGATTTACAATAATGAGTAAGTATATTAACTATTTATTTATTTGAGTCGTGGCAGGCCGGGCAGAGATGTTCGGGTATGACGTTTATTCAAAATTTCGTACAATATTATAAACAGAAAAAGGCTAATCAAAATACATATAAGCATTGATTCGACCGCTGTTAGTCGCAGTAGCAAAGTCAATACCCAACACAATAAATCGGTAACTTACTCACAATGAAGATATTTTCGAAAAGCTATTCCCGTGTGAACTTGAACTGCCTATAAATAATTGAAGTGGAATTTCACTCCGTCTGTGTATTTATTTTTTTATTGTTTTGTAACCACTGAATAATCGAGACAGAAGGACGCCGTTCAAGTAATCTTTAGACTGAAGTGTTTCTTGCATGAGTACCTATTGTAAATTGTAATAATTTTTTTTGTTTTACTGAGTGATTTAAAATAATGTCATTGTCAATTTCAGCATTGTCACCTTTCCTACATACCTAAATGAGATTAATTTAATGAAATAAAATTTTAATAAAACTCGGATTGAAGTTGAATTAACAAAAATTTAGAACTGACATTGAATTGCAGCAGCAGTCGAAGTGGGAATTGAATTGATTTTTAAAAATGAATAATTAATTAATTTAAATATTTCAATTAGCTGAATTGAAATTCAATATCCAAATTTTATTTATGTTAACAAATGACAGCGCCCCGGTGGCATTTGCCATTTCGAAATAAATTCAATTGACTTATTGGTTTCCGGTAAACTGCATCCGAACTCAGGCAATCATGTCATTAACCAGTTTTAACAACTTGCCTAACATTACGTTCTATCATAATTTGATTACAGACCATCTAATACCCCTGCTGCTACATCTGCAGAACCGTTGCGTCGGAATGCGCCTTACTTAGCGTGTTAGGCCGCAGATGTGGCCAACATAATAGGTAAAAATTCCCTGATGGGTCGGAGAAACCGCCACCCAGTGCCGGCTCGAGCATTTCTGGCGCCCTAGGCGAAAAACTAGAACGGCGCCCCCAAAAAAAATTTTTTGTAACAAAACAATAAAGTAAACTAATAAGGTGTGTAATTTTTTATCAAAAATTATTACATAAACAAGATAATTTACCTAACATGTTAAAAACTCGTTTTTTTAACTAGAATGTGTTTTCAGTAGTTAAGGCTAGGATGTGATGACTGCGTGACTTTGTTAGAACTAGAATAAATCTGTGCCATTTCAATAAATCTAATATATAAAATTCTCGTGTCACAGTTTTCGTTGCCATACTCCTCCGAAACGGCTTGACCGATTTTGATGAAATTTTTTGTGCTTATCCGGTATCTATGAGAATCGGCCAACATCTATTTTTCATCCCCCTAAATGTTAGGGGTAGTCCACCCCTAAATTTTTTTATTTATTTTTTAGACAAAATTTTTAATTTCTATTTTTTTATGATACAACATACAAAAATACATACAATCCTCAATTTTCACCCTTCTACGATCAACCCTTATTTTTTAATAGCCATTTTAGTAATTTAATTATTTTTCCTCCGGTCGATAACTGATCAATTGTTAGGCGATACGAAGTTCGCCGGGTCAGCTAGTAAAATATAACTTTTTCGGCTATCAGTTCTAATTTCAAATTAAGTTCATTAAAAAAATATATTTTTCGAATAAATATCTATTTTTTTCGTCATCATGGATTTGTTAAAAAATATGGAAATACTATGGAATATGAGCATCTTCGTATCAGTAACAACAAACAACATACTGAACATACACAAGAACGCAAAATCCATTATTGATTTGCCCGCCTCCGTTATGAAATTTTAATCTGAGAAAAACGCATCCGCCCCCCTACCCCTGCAGTAGGATTTTCTGTGTCGCGGGTGGCATGAACACAAATTAAACATCATTGTAACACCCTTGACCCATATACAAATATTTATCTGTCATATAAATATCTGCCCCAGCTAGGAATCAAAACGAGACCCGCTTCTCAGGCAGGGTCATTATAAACTAAGCTACAGGATCGTTGAAATTACCCCAGATGATTTGAAACCGAAAATGGACCCAGTGTTCGTCTGAAAACCTTAGGCTGAAGCCGCATATTGTGTAGGCGCTTCATGGTGTGCCTAGAATCCAACTGATGCAAAAAGATCTCTTCAGCAACTGACACATAGCACCGTGGTTGAGAGATACCTATCGAATTCCAGGGCCAGTAGGAACGAAATTCAGTCGGAAAATGAGGCCATAGTAGAACGTGTGAATCTCACATTTCGGGTTGTGCTTGTGTCAGTGTGGAGCGAAGCCAATCTTGTGAGATTCAACGCCACTGTTAATATTCACCGCCAAAAGGAGCCCGCTCACCTTGGCTCCTACTTTTCAGAATGTGTCCTTAAAAATTATACCGACTGCCTTCAGTTGTTGGGAGTTGAGATTTCCTAGAAGCTCCACTTTGGGCAGTTCATAGAATCCAACTCCTTAGGAAGTTGCGGCGGTACTTCACACCGAGGCAACTCTTAACCTTGTACAAATCTTAGATTCGGCCGTGTGTGCAGTACTATTCCCACATTAGGGTAAGTGCTGCCAAATGTCACCTTTCTGCCTTGAATTCGATGGAGGCGTGCGAAGAGGCTTATTGCTGACCCAAATCTGGTCGAGACAAATTTGCAGAGCCTCAAGCACAGGCGCAGAGTAGCCAGCTTCTCGGTTTTCTAAAGGGCATATTTCGAAGAGTGTACACAGGGATTGTTTGAAATAATTTACCCATCCCTGTTTCTCCATCAAACGACACGACGCACTGTAGGCATCTATTCTTTTGCCTATAAATACTATTGAAAACGTTCTAGCTATAAATGGGTTTGCGCTGTTACGGTACATAGTTAATTATACCTTTTTTGCTGTATTAAAGGGTAAAACTTAAAAAAAGATACTTTCACGGATCATAAAGTTGCTAAAATTTATTTTTCTTGTCTTAATTTTGGCAAACACGGAATCAATCTCCCCTGAATTAATTGTTTCGGCTGTTTCACACACACATACACTTTGATGAAGTTGAAAAATTCACTAGACTTTCTTGTAAAATATGGTCTTTATAGGAAAATGAGGTTATTTGGGCGTAAAGAAAAGTCAAGACTTAAGGATTTTAAAATATGACTGTATATTATATCCTTTTATAAATTGGGAAGTAATACGTCTGTATCCTATCAAGTTATTGAGAAGAAGAGCATGAGACTAAATGAGTGGCCATTTATAAGGTCGGATTGAACAGGAAGCATGAAGTAAATCGCAAGTTAAAATCACATAGGTGGCGCTTCCGCCGGATGCTAATAAAGTCAACTAAAGATTAATTTTTGCAAATTAATTTCAAATAAACCAACACGCCCCCTCAAAAATTAATCCACTCATTTAAGCATTATTTATACAAACATTAAATCCCTAAACAGAACGTATACTCCTTCCCAATGTTTGCTGGGGAATACATAATCATGGTCCAACATTTGTTGCTAGGATTAGGGAAACCCAGGAAAACCTAATCAGACCATCTCATTCATTACTTAATTAATTTCAACAAAATCAATAATTTAATATTACTTTTAATAATTCAAATATAAGCAATCACATAATAAACAAAACTTAATAAACATAATCAAAAATGATTGCATAATTATACATATAATGTTTTACTCCATTAGTATACTGTTTTACTCCAAACCCATCCCTTCGCGTAGCTGACGAAAGGCGATGGCAGGCAGCGGTTTTGTCAAAACATCTGCCAACTGCTGACCTGTGGGAATGTAATTTAATTTTATTACATTTTTCTCTACTTGTTCTCTAGAAAAGTGGTATTTAATATCAATATGCTTTGATCGCTTATGGCTAGTTGGATGATTAGCAATACTAATACAGCCATTGTTGTCTTCATAAATAATTATAGGTAAAGCAATATTAATATTCAAGCTAGCTGCTAGTGATTTAAGCCACAAAGCTTCTCTAACAGCTTCAAACAACGCCATATATTCAGCCTCAGTCGAAGAGGCTGCAACAGACAACTGCTTTTTAGTACACCAGGTAATCGAGCACTTGTCAAACATTTTAAATAAATAACCTGTAGTACTCTTCCTATCTGTTTTATCATTTCCACCCCAATCAGAATCTACGAACCCACATAAAATGTTGTTATAGGTACATCTTGTATAAATCAATTTCAAATTAATAGTACCTTTTAGGTACCTTAGAACTCTTTTAAGACACTGCCAAAGTTCTTTATTATTTTTATTTGCATATCTGCTCAATATATTTACACTTACACTCAAATCGGGACGAGTGCACAACATGATGTACATCAAACAACCAATAACATTTCGACATGGAGCATCAAATTTTTCCTCAGAATTTAATGCTTCGTAGTTCAATTTACTTTCAAGAGGTGTACTGACAGGATTACAATCATGCATTTTGTATTTACTTAAAACTGTATTAATATATGCACTTTGATCTAAAGTAATTGTATCGTTAAATCTAGTTATTTTAACACCAAGAAATAACTTAATATCTTTCAAATCAGACATTTCAAATGTACTCATTAAATAGTTTTTAAGATTATTCATTGCCTCAATTTCAGCGCAAGCTATAACCAGATCATCAACATATAGAACCACATAAATATTTTTACCAATATCCCCTTTATCTAACATGTAAATACATCTATCAACCGGTGAATTTTGAAAACCTTTTGCTTTAAGTGATCGCTCAAATAGTTCAAACCAACACCTAGCGGCTTGTTTTAACCCATACAAAGCTTTATTTAATTTGCAGACGTAACCCTTTTTACAAAAAATACCTTCCGGAATATTCATATATATTTCTTCTTTCAACTCTCCATTTAAAAACGCGGTCTTAACGTCCATATGATGAACTAATAAATTATATTGATTAGCGATACTAATAATAAATCTAAAGCTAGCCATTCTAGCAACTGGTGCAAAAGTTTCGTTATAGTCCTCAAGATATTGTTGACTAAAGCCTCTCGCAACTAAGCGGGCTTTATATCGCAAAGGTTTTCCAAATTCATCATTTTTGATAGAAAAAATCCATTTACAATCTACTATATTTTTATTTTCTGGCCGCGGTACTAAAGTCCACGTATTATTTGTCAAAAGAGAATTTAGTTCATCATTAATTGCGCTTTCCCACTGACTTCTATCTTCTCGAGTTTTAATTTTATCAAAAGAATTCGGTATTTCACATAAAATGGACTGAGCACACAATAAATAATCACTGTCAGTTTCACTGTACGAAATAGGGGGACGATTTTTAATTCTATCACTCCTTCTAAGATTTAAATTGCTATCTGTGTTTTGTGGTTCACTTAAAGAAGAAGAATTATCATCATGATGTGTGTCAACTATGTTAGTTGGTTCTATTACGTCATGGTTAAGTTTGCGAATTTTACTTGAGATTACAAGATCATCAGATTTATTGGTATCTGATTTCAAACCGTCAGAGATTCGAGACTTTATAGACACTGATTTACACCCAAGGTCCTTATCAGTTTTGTCATGAGAATTTTTAACATTCCCTTCAAGCCCAAGAGCAGGCCTCGATTGCAAAAAGTTAGTCTCGTCTACAATAACATCTCTGACAACATCAAATCTTTCGCAATTAGGATTCCAAACTTTGTAACCGTTTGGTTCATACCCCAAAAGAATACCCTTCCATGACTTCTCATCAAACTTTGTTTTAAAGACTTTGTTGTGTACGTAAGCAGTTGATCCAAAAACTTTTAAATATTTTAATTTAGGTTTTTTATTATGCCACATCTCGAATGGTGTTTGTGAATGCTTCAAAGCCTTAGTGGGGGATAAGTTGATTAAATAAACAGCTGTTAATACAGCTTGACCCCAGAAAACTTTATCTAACTCGGCACCACTTAACATGGCACGAGCTTTCTCAGTAATAGTCCTGACCATGCGCTCAGAAACACCATTCAGCTGCGGTGTCCTAGGAACTGTCAAGTGATAAGATATACCCTTTTCAACACAATAACTTTTCAATTCGGTTGATAAATATTCTCTACCGTTATCACAATAAAGGTTAACTAACTTTAAATTAAATTTAGCTTCACTTTTTGCAACAAAATCCTTAAAACAAGAGAACACATCTGATTTATACGTAATTAAATATGCAACACAGTAATGAGTAAATTCATCAACAAAAAGTACAAAGTAATTCTTATTGTCAATCGTTGAAGGAGTGATAGGTCCACACACATCTGAGTGCACAATAAATAATGGTCGTTTAATGTTACTTTTATCCTTAGCTTGACTGAACGGCAGCCGACTCTGCTTCCCATATATGCAAGCTTCACACAAATTATTATTTGGTACCACTGTACTTAATTGCTCTATGTCATCCATCATACTATTATTCTGAATTTGAATGAATTTGTTCTTACTGATATGTCCTAACCGTTGATGCCATAATTCGTAACTATTTTTATCACTTTTACACACTTGGGAAGCAGGAAGACTGACACCCACACAAGCAATAAAATCTACAGTAATTAAATTATTTATTGACATACCTCTCATTATTGTTTTACCATCCTTACATACTCGCGCTCCTCGTTGATCAAAAATAATTGTATAACCAGCTTGCTGCATCTTGGAAACAGATAATAGGTTGTATGGAACTTCCCGGCAGAACAGTACATCCTCCATCACTCCACTTATGCCCATATTGCTGGTGAGCTGCAAAGTTCCCTTTTTGGTAGCTAGAACAAATTCGCCTGATTTAGCAATTGAAATTTTAATAGGAATCTGCAAAACAAAAGAATTAATAAAAAGATCTTCTCTGTTAATTATGTGGTCTGATGCGCCCGAATCCAATAAAAATGTAATTGTATTTTCGCTGGTATTTTGTTGGTAGTCTCCGGTCATAAAAGCAAAACTTGAGCAACTTGTTGATGGTTCTATAGTCTCAATAGCTTGAACAGTTCTCGTCCGTTGGTGCCCGTTCTGTTGCTTCAATCTTTTATAATAATAGCAATCATTCTTCACATGACCCTTGCGTCCACAATGATAGCACTTCACAGAAAACTGCTTCCGTTTTGATTTATTATTTGATTGAATATAATTATTAGAAGGTGGGTAATTATCAATTTTTCTTTTCCGCGGGGTATCATATTTTCTTTCCACTTGCAATATCTTAGAACTCGTATCACTCGACTCATTCTTCAATTTTACTTCGTGATCAAGAAGCCTCGTTTTAACGAAAGCCAAAGTTAAATTCTCCGACAAGGTTTCGATTGCAGTTACGACTCCGTCATAAGTTGAGGGTAGTGTAAGAAATAAATGAGCGACTTTGTCCGTTTCTTCCAACTTCGCGCCACAAGCTAATAATTCGGTAATCAAATCGTCAAAAACTGAAAAATGTTTTATCAAGGGTACATCGCCGTGTAGTTTTAACGCCAACAACTTTTTTCGTAATGCCAACTGGGTCGCGACACTCTTCCGTTCGTACAAGGAGTCCAAACTCTTAATAATTTCTCTCGCGGTAATGTCCTCTTTAGCAAAACCAAGATAAGAATCACTCAAATATTCAACAATTACACTTTTAGCAATCCGATTATTTTTCTCCCACTCGCGGCAACGTATTATTGGATCCTCGTCGATAACTTTTAGCACGTCAAGCTCACTAAGTAACGCCCGTATTCTAAATTTCCAAATACTGTATTTTTCACCGTCGAACGATTTAATGTTTCTTTTAATTTTAGAATTTTCCATTGTACAAACTGATTAAAACAACACGCAGTAATTACTATTACACGAACACTGGGCCCATAACCTATAGGAAAATGAGGTTATTTGGGCGTAAAGAAAAGTCAAGACTTAAGGATTTTAAAATATGACTGTATATTATATCCTTTTATAAATTGGGAAGTAATACGTCTGTATCCTATCAAGTTATTGAGAAGAAGAGCATGAGACTAAATGAGTGGCCATTTATAAGGTCGGATTGAACAGGAAGCATGAAGTAAATCGCAAGTTAAAATCACATAGGTGGCGCTTCCGCCGGATGCTAATAAAGTCAACTAAAGATTAATTTTTGCAAATTAATTTCAAATAAACCAACAGTCTTAATTTAGAAAAAATACGGTAAATTCTAAATTCTCTATGACTAAAAAAATATTTCATCTAGGTATGTATATACAGGGTTCTGGAACAGCTTTTGTAGTTTTATTCTGCATGTCATCCACGTTATAAAGATACATATAACATTATATTTAATATTTTTCTGTGTAAATCTTTCATCGTTTAAGATAAAAATAAAAATTTCTTAATTTCGGTCCCGCCGATTTGCGCCCCCCGAACCCCAGCGCCCTAGGCGGTCGCCTAGTTCGCCTATATGGACGGGCCGGCCCTGCCGCCACCCATGACATAAACACGCCAACGCCCCTTTTAGCGCGCTTACTGTTTGCTACATTTGTGTAATATCTTAAGGCGTAAGCAGCAGCAGCTATGGCAGGGAACGTAATAAATACTAAAAAAATTGAATCAGTAGGTACCTACACGACCAATGGTATTATATGTATAAAAAGAGGTAGATATGCCAAGACGGCGCTGAAATTACGTCAGTCGAATCTAGTCAAGTATAGCTATTTTAATTCAGACAATTGATAGCTGCCTCTGAGTGAGGCCGTCTAGTTGTCTTTTTCACTATTATGGTTTTAGTAGGGCCATCCCTTTTACATAATTTACGAATGTAATAGTGATTGTTGTAGTGAAACAAAAGATAAACGTGTGTGTGTTGTAGCTCGGTCGGATCAGATTTTTTGGTTGATTTGTAAGGGCATAACGTATCTATAGTTTAATATCATTGTACATGACGAATTTATTTGATTTAACGTTTAAACCTACCCTACCAGCAAAACGAATCGCTGTTATTTCCAACAAACTTAACCTCAATCTGCGGACACGTCAGAGCAGCTATTTACATCCAACGTTCATAATTATAAAGATATTAATCTTACATTATTAGCATTATTATTGAGCAACGACGTCATAATTCTAGGTGGCAGGTTATCGGCGCCATCGCAGCCACCGCCATGTACGACGGTATCGCCATATCCAAACACTTGCTCCGTGATTACTGTTTTAATATTCATTTAACTGCATTTTAATTTATTACCACGGATTCGCCAACGGTCGTACTATCTTATGTTATTACGCATGCAATAGACCTTCTAAGTACTAAGGAAAGAGCAGTCAAGATAACTATCCGTTGGCCTGAAGAGCCTACTTATTTCAATACTTACAATAAGGTAAACGCGCCTATTACCGCCAGTTTAAGCCGACTTTGGATGAACTTCAGAAAATTAGATATATGTTGTTATGCTAGAAAAGGTGTTTTAATTTATTCTTTAACATGATTAAATATCCTATGATATTCAGTACGTAAATTCAGTATTAAATCACACAATATTTAATAAATAATAATTGAATCTAAAATAGCGATTGCTTCTATTACCGACGCATGGATGATGTTTGTTTCTAATACCGTTTTTTATGTTTCTATTACCGACCACTAAACTAGTATAAATTTAAAATTAAAAAGCTGCCTGCCATCAAAAAAGGTATCATGATATTATACCTTTTTGAAATCCTTATGCTGAGCTCTTTAGTTTGATATCCATATAGCATTATTCGATTTATTTTTATTTTTTGATACTTCAAACAGTGACATCTTACAGCCACCATTTTTTTAATGTCACTCATTTATGAATACTTGGGTTATCAAAACGAATCTAACGATATCTTAATTGTATTATTTGGTCCAGCCGTTTGGAAGATACGAGGTAATAAAGAATATTACAGACATACATAATATACTTAGATGATCACTTCGGTGATCGGTGGATAGGGCGAGGAGCACCTGTGCCATGGCCGGCGCGCTCCCCGGACCTCACACCGATGGCGGCTATGGTAACGGCGGGGCAGGCCTCGTCAAAAACATTGTGCAAGTTGGGGGCGTGCGTCCAGGGTAGCGTACCTTACACTCAGAATATCCAAACGGTATTCGTTGAATGTTGTACAAGTATACGCGCCGACTTCGATACATCCTGACAATGAGGTTGAGGTTATGTATGAGGACATAAGCAGAGCCATACATACCTCTAAAGCTCATTTCAATGTTGTGATGGGGGACTTCAACGTGAGACTGGGCATGCAAAGCGGCGACGAGATGAAAGTGGGTCCCTACGGTCCTACACATTGGACGACGGAACCACCGAGGACACTTGCTGGCAAACTTTTTGGAGAAGGAAGGTCTCTTAATGATGAACTCCTTCTTCAGAAAGAAGCCGCAACGCAAGTTTTACCTACGCGGCCTGCCCTTGAAGATACTTTGGGTCGGGATACACGTTTAAAGAAAGAATAGTCCCGCCGATATATTGAAAAATGTGGTTCGGGAACAGTCGAAGCCAAATACAAGTGAGGTTTCCGTACCTTGATATTGGTCTTCCAGGAGACGCCTCTCCATTTCAGCCTTGTAGCACTCGAAGGTAGTTTGTCAACGTGCAAGTTACGCTGGCGCCGGTGCACACCACTCACAATGCTTGTTGGAATCACAACTATTACACTTTAATTATGCTCCCACGGGATCTCGTATATTAAGGTTGGAAGGAAGTTCAGGGAGGCACTGATAATATGACATATTTTAGATTAGTTTAACGTTTTCAAGTAAGACAAATATGTTTCTTAGCCGCGCGCCGCCATCACTCCTTTTCCCAATCACGTGAGGTTCTTCGTAGTCCACCATTGATCGGCTATTCGGTCGTTGTCGGGTCGACCGAGTCTTGTTATTGGCCAATCCGCGAAATATGTTCAATCAGCGGGAGATTTGAATTTGGAATAAGTTATAATAGCGAACACAAGTGGACTTGGATAAGTCCTGATGGTTCCACGAAAAGCGAGATAGACTTCATTCTGGCAGACAAACGGCACATATTTAATGATGTCTCTGTGATCAGCAGGTTTAAAACCGGAAGCGATCACCGACTTGTAAGAGGCACATTAAATATCGACCTGAAGCTGGAACGGTCACGCCTGATTAAGTCTACGCTTCGCCCAACACCTATCCAAATCCAGGGATCCGAAAACTTTCAACTTGAGCTGCAAAACCGTTTTGCGTACCTAGAATCGTGCACGTCAGTGGACGAGTATAACACCAGGATGGTAACAACTGTCCACGAGGTAGGGTCGAAGTATTTCAAGACCCACCCTAGTGATAGATCTCAGGTTCTCTCAGAACAAACTCTCGGTCTTATGAGGGATCGACGAGAACTATGTGTGCAGTCTCCAACCTCTATCAGGGAATACCGACTGCTCAATGAACAGATCTCCAAGTACAGGCGACGCGATTTGCGAAAACACAACGCAAATCATGTAAAAAACACTATTGAGCGAAACCAGGGCTCAAAAATGTTCGCCAGGGATCTGTTTATTGGGCAAAGTCAGCTTACGAGGTTGAAGACCGAGTTGTTTGGTTTCATGTTTTTGTCGAAACCCGAAGTTCTGAGGGAGACTGAGAGATACTACGGACGGTTGTGTGCCTCCTCTCAAGCTCCACCTCCTCGCGAGGAGAGCGACAAGTGAGCTAAAGATATCCCGGACGTCAGCCTGTATGAGATTAGAGAGGCTCTCAAACAGCTTAAAAACAACAAGGTACCGGGAGATGACGGAATCACAACCGAGCTTCTGAGAGCTGGAGGGAAACCCTTTCTAGTGGAGCTTCTGAGAGCTGGAGGGAAACCCTTTCTAGTGGCGCTCCAAAAACTGTTCGATTCCGTCATCAACCGGAACTACCCCGGAAGCGTGGAGCAGAAGTGTGGTGACGCTGTTCTTCAAGACGGGCGATAATGCCCTTTTGAAGAACTACAGGCCCATTACACTTCTGAGCCACGTTTATAAGCTGTCGTCACAAATCGCATTGCACGCAAGCTTGACGACTTCCAGCCTCCCGAACAAGCAGGATTCCGAAAAGGCTACAGCACCATAGACCATATACACACACTGCGGCAGATTATACAAAAGACCGAGGAGTATAATTTGCCGTTATGTGTTGCCTATGTGGACTATGAGAAAGCCTTTCATTCTGTTGAGACCTGGGCGGTACTAAATTCTCTCCAGCGGTGCCGGATCGATTACCGGTATATCGAGGTGTTGAAATGTTTGTACTCATCTGCCACCATGTCCGTCAGAGTACACGACACAGTAACGAGCCCCATCCAATTGCAAAAAGGTGTCAGACAAGGGGATGTCATATCCCCAAAACTGTTCAACGCTGCGTTGGAAGACGTGTTCAAGCTGATGGAGTGGAAACGACGTGGCATTAACATCAACGGCGAATACATCACACACCTGCGATATGCCGACGATATAGTCACCCTGGCGGGTTCCCTGGAAGAACTTGGTACAATGCTTGGGGACTTGAACAGCGCCTCACAACGAGTGAGTCTTAGGATGAACATGGACAAGACGAAAATCATGTCGAATGTCCATGTCACACCTGTACCGGTTGTTGTTGATGGCGCTGCTCTCGAAGTTGTAGACGAATACAATTACCTGGGACAAGTGATCCAGATGGGTAAGTCCAACTTCGAGAAAGAAGTCACTCATAGAATCCAACTCGGATGGGCTGCGTTCGGGAAACTGCGTCATATCTTGTCGTCCAAAACACTATCTCAGTGCCTGAAGTCGAAGGTATTCGAGCATTGTGTGTTGCCAGTGATGACATACGGATCCGGACGTGGTGCTTTACTATTGGTAGCGCAGCGGGTTATGGAGAGGGCTATGCTCCGTATTTCTCTACGTGATCGCATCAGAAATGAGGAGATTCGTAGACGAACAAGGGTAACCGACATAGCTCAAAGAATTAGCCGGCTGAAGTGGAAATGGGCTGGCCACATAGTGCGAAGGACCGATTACAATAAGAGATTTTTATAAATAAGACCGTATGTGTCGGTAATAGAATTAAGTATGAAGATTACTTTATTCTATTAGCGACAGCAAAAATAAACAATAACTGGCTAAAATTTCTGCTTTAATGCAAACGTGTTTTGATGGATGACATTGCTATGATTATTTTTCGGTATCAAAAAGTTTCTTAATTTTGATATGAGATATTATTTAAAATACATTGCCATACATTACTAAAAATTATTGCTTACGTCGAATCTTGTTTAAAAGAAAATCTATGAGACAAAATGTATGGCGTTAATTGATCAAATTATGTAATATACTCTTAAGAATCAAACAAGTTAAAAGAAACATTGAAAATAACGTATTAAAAGAAATAAAATCTAAAATACTAACTAATGTAAAACATCTAACAACGCCATGCGGCGGTATTAGAAGCAACTTATGAAAATTATGTTTCTTTTACCGCTTTAAGGTAAAATTCGAATTAAACCACAAAAAATAGTCAGAACGGTAATATTAGATGTGAATCTAGAAAACCAATACATTATTAATTATATTTATACATTTGTATGCAGGTATACACATTTTATTTAAGTTAATTTCTCTTAAGTAATAATTATGTTTACTTACGTAGCCGGGAGCGCAACACTATGAGAATGGCGTCCGTTGCGGACGCGTCGCAGTTATTATCTAATTATTCTGTTTGCTGATTATTTACGCACACAAACTTTATTATTTTTGTTTCTCAATATACATACCTAAAATGTTTTTAGGCTACAACTTTCATGAAATCTATAGTATGCCTTAAAATAGTGATTAAAAAAACTGTCGGTATTGGATGCAGATTTTGAGGTGGCGTTATTGGGCGCGTTTACGTTACTATTTAATATTGGCTTCATCCCATTAATGGCCCTCTACTGGGCACGGGTCTCTCCTCTTGAGGAGGCCTAGAGCCTTTACCACTCTGCTCCTGTGCAGATTCGTGGAGGGGTTAGTGGTCAACCCGAGTGTCGGAAGTTTTCAACCCGCCCGAGGGCCTCCGACATGGCTTAAACTACTGCTATCTTATGATAACAACCCGATTGTTACGGCCCAGATGACAGAAGAAAAGAAGAAACACAGATGACAGAAGCGCTCAAGAATATTTGCCACTAGCGGTCGATCCTACGAGTATTACTGATCGCGCCCGCTTTTTCGATCGCTTAGGATCAACAATAAACAAAGTTTCATCTAATTTCAGTTGACTGATAATCACCTAGCTAGCTGCAACACAGCACATAGCTTCTACACGTAGCTAGAGGCCAAGCAGTTGACTATGAGGCCTCAAATGGTATATTCTGAAAGCGTGATCTGTGGTTGATCATAATCAAAATGAACCACCACGTGTGTCAAATTAACAGCTCTGTCAAATTAAATAGACTTTCTGAAAAGTTGATTACAGAAAAGTCATTAATACATGGACATTGTTTTCGATATGAGTTTAAAATATAATTTTAGAGCTCTATTTGTTGACATGTTGTTTTAGTAATATTATTTCAGCCTTCAGAAATCAGCGGTTAAGTATTCGTAATAAGCCCCAAGTATTTAGCAATTGCGTAAATCATTTCAAGTGTAGATTGGCTCACTGGACGCGGCGTTACCGAAACGCGAAACATGCATTTGAATGATTATCAGAAGTGCATACAGTCGTGTAGAGAACACAAATTGCCACACGTGCACATAAATAAATCTTATAAACGGCTCATACAGCCGGTTCACCTGTAACGATCTGTTACTAAGTTGTCCACAAAATGTAATAAACGTGGATTTTATATAACTAAATTTTTCCGTAGGATCTTACTTCGTTATACTTAGTCTATATTTCTATAAATTTTTAGTCATGCTATCAAATCATGAATGACAAAAAATTCATATCATCAATGTATTGTACAAAAGGTGTTAGGTGTGTCAACATGATATTATACGTATAATCTACTTAATGTCTATATTCTGCAACAGCAGAGACCTTGACTATTCCCTAGCTAAGAATTATACCTCACTAATAGGAAAACTATTAAGAAATCGAGTGAATCCCATAAACCCATTTTTTATGGAACTTATTATTACTATATTTATTATGTTCGTAGTATGTTTATATGTAAAACATATACTAAAGCAAGTATACACAGGTGTTATCAAACTATAAATTACAGGCACCCTACGTAACCCGTAGCGATACGCATCGAGGTGCGGCCGCGCTGCCAGAGATACGTGTCGTTCGTACACTCGCGCCGTAAAGTGTAATTGTTTATTCCACGCACATGCTCTCCCACTAATTGACTACTTTGATTTGAGTTATCACTAGTTATCTAACGAACTCTGTAATGCAATATAGTAACGGAGAGGGGCGCCGTCGTGAAATTTATTTAAATTATTTTCTGTTATTTCGACACATTCAGCTAGGAAAACATTTAATTATAAATTAAATATGTGTGAATGCCTGAGTAAATAAAATATTCTTATATATTACCTATTGTACAAATCTTAAGTAATAAGTGTTACATTAGATCGATTAAAACTTCTTCATAAACAACATCAATTGTTATACAAAATTGAATCGGAATAGCATTCCAACATCACTAATTGCATTGACTAAAATGATAAGTGAATTAAGTCTACCTAGTTAAATCAGTTCACCTCGATAAGTAGATTTAAATCACCTGAATAAAGTACACTAAAAGTAGACTTAAGACACCTGGGTGAATTAACTCAGGTGAATAAAGTCGACGGCACCTAATATTATAACAACACAATAACACAAAAATACAGCCCATTAAGTCAAGTCTCTTGCGTCGACTATTTCGCAATAACAACTACATTATAATACCATATGACTTGACCGTGCGAGTGTACAATTTATCAGATATAGATTCCAATCTCGCTCATCCGACTAATGTCTCAATTAACCGCTTATTGGGCAATTTGCGCATCGCATCGATGAAGTGGTGCATCGCAAACGGAATAAAAAACTACATTTAATTGTAGACCTTCTTCGACAAAGGCATGTATCTTTATTTAGGTATATCTTTTTAACAACGTTTAAAGAAGCAATTTTAGTTTTTGACTGAAGGAGCTCACATTTTAGTTAATTTTTTTTGCAATTTTCGCCATCATTGCTTAGTTCATCAGATAAGTAAATTAACAGCTACGTTTCACTTGGCAATGGTTATCGTTGTAATGAAAGTAACAACTATTCTAAATTTACATTAATTTATTTTTAATTTATATATTTTAATTTTATCGATCACATAGAATCAACTTGGAGTGAACAAATTGATATGCTTAAAAGTGGTATTAGATCAAGGTGTATTTAAGGACAAAATACTGTTTGGTCAGCAACCATTTGCATGAAAAAACAATTGCTTGGCTGTGGCTTGCCCTTAACATTTAATTTTATTTTATTAGCAACATGGTTCAGATTAGTTATAATATTTATAGTATATTTAAATTAAGTAGTATAGATAAGTTACAGTAATTTAACAATCCAGTTCTAGATGAATCGTACTAATGTTCTAGCAACTTTTATTCTGACGTATTTTTCTCCCAAGAATCTATAATATACGTCAGCATTAATGATACAACGGATTAAGCAGCTAAGGATGCGTGCGGTATCTAAAGAGCCGCTCGGAGAGGCCGACGTCAAAACGTTAAGTCACTTCGTATCCACAGACAGGACGCTTCGCGACGGGATATTCTTCTCTGGAAAGTTAAATACTATAGCGTTTATTAATTTATTCATTACAACGAATCTATTGATTGGTTAGTATTGATATTGGATAACCATGAGTCGAGAGATCCCGGGATAGAAGGCAGGAATAGTTTATGTAATAAATAACTGTTTGTTCTTGATTGTGGGTGCTTATTATGTCTCTGTTACTGTTTTTTAAATTGTATGTGTTTAAACATTTATTCATCTGATTTCGAGGCTCAAGTGTCCTGCATCGAAATTGACTACTAATGTGGGAGACTATTCTATTCTGCTATTTTACACATTTTATTAAAGACAGCATATATGTTTACTAAACTGCCAATAACTGAAACCGGCGTAAGAATGATGAAGACCTAGATCTAGCAGTGAGTCCGTTCTGCGTCCGAGTCAATTATGACTCGATAATCTCACTAAAGATCTAAATACTCTCCTATTCGAAGAAGATCACAAAAGATTTGTGAGAACTGAGAACTGAAATTTAGTGCTTTAGTAAATCATAATAATGTAAATTAAAATTATAACGGCAAGTCACAAACAATTGCAAATAAAATTAAAAGTTTATCATTTACAAATATTGCAACTATCTCTACTAAATTATTTGCAGACTAGCCATTCGTTTCAAAACTGCAATCCTGTTGGATTTCATTACGTTACGCGTCTTAGGTCTGTATTCACTTGTCTGCGGCGGGTAAGCTGGCCCACCGTGCATCCGACAGCGATAGCGGACTATCTGGATATAATCAGGTAATAGTCTTTCAGTTACGGAAATTAAAGTCTATTCAAACATGTAGTACTAGTGACTATAAATGAAGCAGGAGGTTTATAATTTTACATGTGTGGTGTCATTCTTGGCGATCGCTAATACAATTCGATCGTCTATTTTTTTGGGTTAAGTATTTGTATTCATTTTTAGGTTTTCGCCTCTGTAAAGAATTTACAGTTTACATTGTCTCTCCGACTTAAGATTTCTCTTGTGTGTCTTTGCTCTGACTCACGCGATTTTTCTCCCGTATTGCAAAGATAACTAAAACCTTATCACATGTAATATCTAGATTAGTTCTTTCCATAAGCTGCAGTAAACAGCAGGTGGTACATTTGCTTCGTCTACAACATAAAAAAATCATAAAAATATTATCCTCAGCAGACATTCGCAAGTAAATTGAATCGTTAATTTTTAAACGCATATTTAAAGAAACTCTGAGAGTGTGTAATATTTATGACGACCGTCTCTTCGTATTAAATCTCTCAAAGCGGTGTGCAATAATGATCCTTATTGCTTGAAAGAATAGACTTTTAACCTCTAATTACTATCATCACTGGCCACAAAACCCTTTTAAATATTATTTTACTTTACCGGTTTTGTTTGTGACTGTACTAAAGCTAGAGAACGAGTAATAATCATCTGAATATTTTTATTTGTTGTTTTCTAACCATAATAATTACACTTTCATGGCAATAATATAATAATATAATAATAATAATAATATAATAATTTATTTATTAAGCAAACAAATTAGGTAGGTACACACTTCCAACTAACTAAATGCTTACATTGATTTTTCCAACTAAATGCTTACAGTGATGCTCACACTAGAAAATAATATTCTGTATCGTGAGCATCGACTACTACAAGTGATTAACAAATAAATGCATGTGCGATTCAATCTACTGATATATGCATGGTGTATAAACCAACAATTTTTTTGTGCTGACATAGAATAATTATTGTATAAAGTGCTAATAGATGATAAACGTTAAATCATAATGTTAATGTTTGGGTATATGTATGTTATATATTATATAATATGATATTATATATATGTATATACTTATATAAGAATATATATATGTATGTATGTATTTATTTGTAAATGTACTTACTACTTATAATAATTTAATACTAATTTAATACTAGAGTGGACTAAGATAACTTGTTCAGTAGTTTTTCAGTGGCGTCATACGACAAAGATGCGAGCCAATTTGTTAAAAGTGTCTTAGCTTTGTATAAAGGGCAATTTTTTAAATCGGGTATGATAGCTACAGCTTTATTGTAAATGGAGACGGACAAGGATGGAAAAAATCGTTTTGCAAAATTAGTTTTTGTTTGAGGGATTTCGATTTTAAATCGTCGCCGTTTAATTAAATCGCCATAGTCCTGTTTCAATTATTAGTTTGCGGTGTTTTGATATAATGAGCTTCATTCTTTGAAAATAAGCCAAAAACCATTTCAATAATGAACGAGGCTATGACACCAGTTTTTTTCTGTTGTATATCGGCCACCTACAGTCTGTACCACCAGCTAAACTTGAGTACCACATTGAGTACGATTCATGAGTACCATACATACCTGTTTGTTACCTCAGAACTTTCGACTGGATGAACCGATTTGGATGATTCTTTTTTAATCGAAATCTGTTACTTGTCATATGGTCTCACTTAAATTTTATCGAGATTTGACAATGGCATCCATGAGAAAACCATATAAGTCTTAAATTTGCATTAAGTATGTGCGCGACAAATGGACGAATAACTCAATATCACGCCAACCGATTTCGATGATTCTTTTTTTATTGGAAAGGATGTACTTCATTTGAAGTCGGTTTTTTTTATGGAAATAGCCGGCAAATGAGCTGACGATCCACCTGATGGTAAGTGGCTATCGCCGCCCATGAACATCAGCAACACCAAAGGCATCACTGATGCATTGCCGGCCAAGAAAGAAAGAAGAAAAAGAAAGAAAGAACTGGCTCTCAAGCCCCCAGCCGGAACACGACGAGTCGTTTGGCGGCTGACTCATACTCGAGGGTGGTAGCTATCCAGGCGAACCCCATGGAGAAATAATAATAGTAATAGTTTTTTTTTAGATTATGGTTATGATTATGGTTTGTGATTATGGTTATGGAGGTTTTTTTTTACACTGTAGACTAGGTTGTGGACTCTACAACCACAAATAAACGCTTACACACTCATATGATAGATCTGTAGGGTTCCCTGTACGGGTAGTATGAACAACACAAAATAAAACATCACTATATCACATCAGTCGAGTACAGAAGGAACCCTGCACCTTTATAGGCTATTGACATATCGCACCTTTGGAATTGCAGTGGCTTATCTAAGAATTTTAAGAAAATGACTTTTATACATTGAACGGCATAAAAACATGTCGCACCTTTAGAATTGTATCCAAAATTCGTATTTTTTGGTAAAGGCCAAAAATGTAATTGAGGAATTGGGCATTTTTATTATTTACATAGCATAGAATACATGTTTGTATGTCGTTCAATGTATAAAAGTCATTTAAAATTAAGTAAAATTCTTAGATAAGCCACTTTAATTCTGAAAGTGCGATACCATATTATTATTATACAATAACAGTATCAAAATATTGCACCGATACAAACACGTGTTACACGTGGTCTGTTTGGTAACTAGGCACGCGATATGATATATTGATACGCGTGGGTGACATTTGGTTGATCAGAAACTCCAGTCTATCAACAATTACTCTAATCACATAAATTTAAGTACCTAACTATATCTATGACAGTTAATGGGAATAGAACTTAATCAATCTATATTTGGGGCAATTCTATAATACAAAACACCAAGTACTGCTTTACGTAAAACAAGGTGAATTGTGCATTTTCAGTTTTAGCATGCTCTAGAACTTCCTATACTACTTTTACAATGCAATCAGACAGTATAATAATAAATAATAATAAATAATAAATAACGCTTCACACTCATAGCCCCACACTAGGATTCCCTGTGTCGTGGGTGCCATGGACAACACACAAGACAAGGACATTCACACCCAGACCGAGAACAGAAATTCAAACTCATCATTCAAATTTCTGCCTCGCTGGGAATCGAACCCAGGACCCTTGGCGCGGCGATCCGGCATGCTAACCATTGCGCCACACGGGTCGTCAATAATACAGTATAACTTTTTCTACTTTGCACCCGTCCAAAGCGTGGCTGATTTATTTTCCTTATTTTAACGAAGTCCAAGTAGCTTAAATTCAAGTACAAGTAACTTGAACTAACTCCAGTAATTCATTATACCCCGCAAATAACATTAATTAAGTCTTATTTACAGTGCAATTGTTCTTTGTAAATTGCTGTAACAATATCTATAAAACTTGTTATTTAGTAAAGGTGCAGTTTACGGCAATTGTTAGTTACAGCCACGTCGCGGTTTACGACGTAGACTAGGTAAATTGGTACATCATAAATTTAATTTCTGACTTTAATAAATGTAATATATACGGCACGTAAAGTGATTAATTAGTCTGGAAAATATTACCGGGGTCAATATGCAGTTATACCGGAAAACCACACTATAAGACTGGCTAAAGTTATGTTCGCTAAACGAAAGAAAAATATAATAAAGCTCCTAATGAAACATATAAAAAACAAAGAACTCACACCATAGAACAAAAACTGTCATAATACACATGAAAAATAGATGTTTCATATGTTGTAACTTGTAATAAATTACTAAATACATATTATGTCAAATGCAAAACCATTTTACTAAACTTGAGTAGAGCACTTTAGGATCATACCATATCATATTAGTATTATAGTTGTCAACTCGCACCTTCGGTGCAACAAAGTCACAAATAGCCAAAACTGTAAAATTGAGTTAGTATGCCAAATTGTCTATAAAACAAGCATTTTACGTGAAACTATAGCAAAAACTATAAACAATTAATAGTATAGTAACAATTAGTAGTATAGTATAGTAACAATTAATAGTATTAGTAGTATATTAATAGTATTTTTAACCTATTACAGATAGTAATCCAGTAATATGAAAATAAATGCGAATGTGAACAAATCTTAAAGCCCTCTCATGTAAAATTACAAAAAAAGCTGTTGTGCCTTTGTTGCACCGAAGGTGCGAACTGGTTTCAAACACTGGTTCGAAAAGAGAGTAACAGGGCTGAAAACCTAACCACCAGAGTATCCCAACTTAGTACTTAGCTTACAACAGTAATAGAACAATAATAATAAATAATAGCGTATTATTCAAAATACAACAAATCGCGCCGCCCGGGCGCCCGTGCCACTGCGGCGAACTAACAAATGGCTACCAATCGCTCAAGTAACTAACTCGTTTGAACGGACCTTTATCAACGCCCTAACTTCCCAGAAAGCTGTTTGCGTACATTTTAGCACAGGGTTGACCAATGATGTTTAAAAAACTATACATACTTCATGCAAAAAAATTATAAAAATCAACAAATCAAGCAAAAAATCTGTTCCGAAAAGAGCTACAACACACACACGTTTATCTTTTGTTTCACTACACCAATCACACTACAATAATACACGAAGACATTTTAACGTTGTGTGTCAAATCTCAAGCACTTCTGACAACAACAAAACTGCCTATTGTCTTGTAATTACAAAGCGACTACGAGCAGACAGAGGTTGACCGCTCTTACGATCTTCATCTTCGGCGCGCTAGTAACATATCTACCTCTTTTTTACTTATAATATCATTGGGGTTGACATTCTGATGTTTTTTTTTGAAAAATTGTATAATATTACGTGCTAACACTTCTACGTTTTGCTCCAGGAATTATATCTTTATTTGTAATTACTCAAGGACTGAAAATTTTGAATCTGAATTGAACTAAACCTTGGTGTTTACGTACCTTAACTCGCTCAATAACAATGTTGTGTAAGATAATATTAATGTTCTGAAACCAAGTGGAGACGATAACTCATAGCTATACTGATATTGCTGAAAGGAGGCACTGTAGGTAATTAAGTTATTAATTAATGTGATATATTTATAAACTGAAATATCTAAATATTAAAAAACCTTAAGCTTGTATCACTAGTTCAAGAAGCTAGTAAAATATAAATATTAAAATAAAAAGCCCACATTTAAAGGGCCAATGAAGATAAGAAGTTCTTATAAATAATAAAGCGCTTATTAATCGCCGTGAAATTATAAGTACTTGACATTTCCGTCACCATAATGTGCTATAGTTTTTAAACAAGTTTCTGTAACTTTCACAAAGTGTCAGCCCTGGCGCGAGCTTTCATAAGGCCGCTGTTTTGACAGCGCTTGTTACTTGATTTAAGCGTTTTACACCTTCACGCTGCATTGTAATTACTTCTTTAAATGGCGCATGATTCATTTTGACACTTTTTTCCTCACCGCCGACGGTAATATTGACGCGGCCGCATAACTGCGAGAATTATGTAAAGTGAAAGAATTTTATCAACTTTTCCCTTTACGGTATTTGTTTTTTAACGTTTTTACGCACCGATACTCCTGGATGATTCCTTATTGTTTGGAGGGTTGCTAGGACATACAAATATACACATACGAACATTTAATATACACAAGTGAATATAAAAATGACAACCCAAAACCGATCGGGAAACCTTTCAAGTGATATAGTGAACTAATTGAACGAATTAACGAACTCACCTGTAAGTCAAGTTCAATCATATTTGTACAAAACTTCTTGTTCCATAAATCCTCCAGAACAAGGAGCGAGTACAATTCACAAACATAAATAGTTATTTTTCTCTTCACTAGACTAGTTATAAGCTTTTCTAGATTCCGACACATCAATTGACAATTTCTAGTAGTTCTCTCCTATTCCACTTGTTGTACTTACATGGAGTACTCTGATCAACCTTGAAGTCCTGCTCGCTGTGGTAATCCTCGAGCAACAGGTTACTACCAGATAAATCCAGCCGCCACTGGAGTCGTCAGTGTTCGCGCCATGCTGACAGTTACGTTCGAGAGCAGGCTATGAAAAGTGTTAGAAATGGCTTTAAATGCAAACATTCATTTACAATTTTGCGAAGGATAAACAGCAATAGTGATATTGCTTGACATTCTTTTTCTTATACAATCTTTCGCCTGGATATTTTTAAGAAATCGACGCAAAATAACTCTCGTTTTTTTTGCATTATGATCCTTCGAGCTATTAAACAAAAATAAAAAGAAGATTTGATCTGATAATACATCTTCTTTTTAGGGTTCCGAAGTAAAATCAGATCCCTTATGGTTTCGTCCATCCGTCCTTCCGACTGTCCAAGGCATAGCGCCGAGACCTTTAGTGCTAGAAAACTTTAATTTGGCATGGATTTAAGTATTTATTAAAACTCTAGAATCGTAGAATAACATATTGAAAAACATTTTTTTCAACCTCCCCTACAGCTAACGTGAGTATGAATTTTTTATATTAAGTATACACTATAGGGTGTGGGTTATCGTTGAAAAGGTCTTTCAAAAATATTATGGGTCTCTTAAGACCATTTCTAGATTTAGGGGTTCATTTGCGAAATATTTGGCTTTATAGTACTTCGGTACCCTATATTGTGCGTGGCCTGACACACAATTGTCCGGTTTTTCGTCTATTTTTGATTGCTTGGATACATGTAAAAGTAAATACATGAAATAAAATAAAAATGACAGAGAATAAACAATGCTCAAAGAGAGTTGAACATCCAAGGAATAAGAATAAATAAATTAATTTGTACAGACTATCAAGCATGCACGTTTATTAGCAGTCGCGAGCAATTACACAGCTTAATGCAGATCTCAGTCAACAATGTTTTCACTTTTCAGTCAGTGTTTGCTGCCCCACTAGCCCACAACTAAATAGTGGCATCGTAGAATGTTTCTCATTACAATATGCAAATATCATTGACTGCTAATATTTATACAGCTATTCAGTAGACGCGTCGGACGTTGTTTTTATTTTTTTAAGGCTAAGATACTTCGTTTAATGCGTTGAAGGTGAAATTTTATGTGCGATTTAGGTTGTACCGTGTATAATAGAACGTGCAACATTAAATTTGATTTTTTTTGTTGTTAATTATATTTTTCTCACAACATTAAAAATGACCACAATTTGACGTTTTTATAATGAAGTTACAAAATTGCACCTAACACTTTAAACTTAAAAAAACATGAGAGGTGTCAAGGGACACCCGGATGGAACGAAGTTCCTTTCGATTTAAGTATTGTTTTGTTGTAGCGCCATCTCTGTAAAACTCTCTGAACCACTTCAAAAAAAGTGTCGTCATTCGTAAGAATCAAAAAGTGTCGTAATTTTCCGTCTAGCCCTCTTTCACAACGAGCGATAAGGAACTTCGTTCCAAAAATCTCCCTAATATCCTGTATCCATTTCTAAATCTTCCTCTGTCTACAAATATCTAACACGGAAGCGATCATTTGACTCCTGCGTCGACCGCGCCCGGGCGCCCGTGACTGGGTCACGAGGTGTCCACTACTTGCCGAACTGGACTGAACTTGACCGTCAGTCCGTCGCAGGACAATAACCTTACGGTAAGAGGTTATACAAGGAGATGTACATGTTACATGTGTAAAAAGATACGTGACCTGTATGAATAGATATATTGCCTATAGAGATTGCGGTAACGGCTCTGTAACTTCTCATGGTATCGTACCGGCTTCTCATGGTACCCTCTTCCTTATGGGTACTATATCTGGGTCACAATGTGTGCAATACTCGCCGAACTGGACTAAACTTGACCGTCACAGGATTATAACCTCACTGTCACATGTTTGACGACCCGTGTGGTAACCATGCCGGACCACCGAGCCAAGGGTCCTGGGTTCCCAGCGAGGCAGTATAAATGATGAGTTCGAATCTCTGTTCTCGGTCTGGACGTGTGTTGTTTTGTATGTTGTCCATGGCAGCTACAACAAAGGGGATCTTAGTGTGAGGCGATGAGTATAATTTATCTCATCGAAAACATAAATGTGAAATTAGAGACAAGTTCAAAGAAAAAAAGAATTGAGATCTAAATGTGTAATGGTTTTCTTTATATCAATTAATTTCACTACACGATCTTTAGGTAACAACAACTAATCTAAGCTAAATTAATAAATATACTCTAAAATCACAAAAAGTTTTATGCCCCTGGTTGTCAGTGGTTGCTAGGCAACGGTTTGTCGTTAAACATTTCGGCCGCAAGGCGATTATAGTATAGATGCAAATGTGAATCGTCTATGTGTTTCGATTTGTACTTAAGAATGAATTACCTTGTAAGCGGATTCTTGGTCTGTACGATGAAGCGCTTCCTTGCAAACTCAAGTTTCTTCCCAGAATGAAGCAAGTGTAATTGATTTTACAATGGTTAACTTTACGGTTAAGCGGTTTGAAACACGTATGACAACGACTTAACATGAACGTTTCAACTCATTGTTGTAGAATAAAGCGGTTCAGTATAATAGTTAGGAGAAGTGATACTTCCACAATACCTGCTAATATGCTCAGAATTTGACACTTCTACAAAGGTAATAACGTCTGGTTTTGAGATGTAATAAACCTGAGTGAATGTCGATTTAGTAGTGTTCAAAAGAATAGGTATGTACATTAAATACAGTCATTACTGTGTTGAATAACCATATAAACTGTCGTATATTTTTTCACTTACTAGGCATTTCAAATATGTAGTCTAAGAGTTCATGACAAGATCGCGATTCCTGAAATTAATTTGGAGTATTTAATTTATCATCACGCTATGATTATCCCACACTGAAGCTCCAGTCTCAAGTAACTTGAAACAAGGTACCTACATTTTAAGAACGGCTTTAGGCTCGACCCGCTCGACTGTGAAATGAGGTTTTATGTCATTGTGTTTCGACCGCAGTGAGCAAGATCAAGGAATAATGCGGGCAGATAGTGCATCGCTAAAAATATAAAGAGGAAAGATTTGATTACTTGCATTGAATAGGCTCCGAAACTACCGAACCGATTTGAAAAATTCTTTCACTTTTGGGAAGCTACACTATCCCCGGATGACGAAGCGAAGCAAGGCCGATTTCCTAGTTAATACTAAAGTCACTAATTTCATGAACACGCACAAAATAACATTTCAACAGATCCCTAGAAAGGAATACCGATTTGAATCTATTAACCTTCTGCAGCCTCTACAGAGAGAATTATTTTGTATTAATATTCTTGGAAGGGAATACTGTAATTAGCAATGTGAATTCTGATCATTGTACCTTATAAAGTCGGAATGGAAGTCAAACACTACTGAACTCCTAACTCCCAAGTGACCTGTTATCAAGCGGGTACATGCATATAATTTGGAATGACTGTCCATTAGAATAATGATAAGTGCCACAGCCCTTGTCTCGGCGACTCGGCAGCCAATAAAACACGACTAACATTGAATGGCTTTTAGACAAACTCTACTGACACAATTTATACAGCAGCCATAGTACAAGACAGTTACAATCCGTTACTAAATTGACTGGCTTTTTATATTATGCAATATAACTACTTACAGTCTGGTAAAGCTGCAAAGCAATAAATTGACGCAGCGCGGGCAGTTAACGACAACGAGATCTTTAGTGCTTCAGAATACACGTTGCAGGACCTCATACAATTGGATTTTCCTATAATTACAATATTAGGGACTGTAGCGAGGTGTACCTCGTTCGATATTCCTTGACTGGCAGATGTACATACATAGGTTGCTCCATAAGTAGGGTTGCCAGATGATCGGGATTCGTCTGGATTGCCCCAACATTTCACACGATGTCCAGAGTCCTGACAAAATACAAAATGTTCCGATAATTCAATCGATTCAACAGAACGCGTTTGCCACATGCTCTGTAGCCGATTTTTTTTTTCGTTGTCAGGTCATTTGCCGGCTCTTTCCAAAAAAAATTCTTTGTCCCGACAAATCCTGACTTTTTGAAGTTTTGTCCAGACATTTCAGTCTATGGCCTAGTATATGACCAAAGTCACACCTCGGTACTTGCCATTTTCATCACGACAACGCGCTGGCACATTGAGCAAGCCTTACTCAGGAGTTTTTGACCCAATCGGTGCTCACACTGTTGGATCATCCTCCCTATAGCATGGATCTTGCGCCGTGTGATTTTGGACTCCCTCTCATAAAAAAATTGGAAGGCCAAAACTGTGTAACTGAGGTTTAATTTTATTAGGTGCTTGGGACAATGCCTGTGCTTCCGTTTCAAAGGATAATTGGCAAGATGCAGAAGTGTATAGACTGTGATGGTAAATATTTTGAAAAATGTTATTAATTAAATGCAATTTTGCAAAACTCTTGGAGCAACCTACGTCTTTTACTTCTAAGATCTGACTTTTAAATTATGTCATTTGTATTTGCTTAGAAAAATTCATCTGTCAGCTGGGGCCCTTGATGTAAATGACTACCAGGTTGGGGTCTAATATAAGATTTTGCTTATTTTCGTACCTATATCTAATGTAAAACAATTTTGAAATACGTCTCGCTGGATGCTATTTTAACGGCTATTACGTGTTGATGATTTTATTAAAATACAAGTCATATTTAATTGGACTGTTATGCCGTTCATTTCTAAAGACCCTATCCTGAGAACCTATTTGTGGAGGAGTCTACGACCAAACTGAACCGCATGGAATAAGTTCCTCAGTCAAGAGCAGGCGTAGGCTGACCAGGCTGTAAATGAGTTAACCATTAAACATCACTGTAATACGGTAGCCGATTTATTCATCAATACAAGCCCCACCTACGGTGTAAATATTCGTAACGAGTTCTTAATCCACTTGACATTCATATAAGATGACATTCATTTATACAATAGATTATTTGATAACATCCATTTAAAATTTGCATATGACGACTTTTAGCATGGTTGGTTTTTATTGTCTTTCTTTCTTAATTAATTGACATTGGTAAATAACTTCAACAGACTCAACTTACAGAAAAACATTGATAGAATACCTACGACGATTCTCTACGACAATGCGCGAGCTCATACTTCACGACAGACATACGCAAAGCTACATAGCTGGAAGCTCTCCGTCACACACCGGACCTTAACCCAACAAAAAAAATTTTGATAATTTTTTAAGTGGGAAAAAGTTCAATACCCAAGTGGCAATATAAAAGGCTTTCGCTGACTTCATCGCCTTCTGTCCGGCAGACTTCTAACAGTAAAGGGATAAACAAACTGCCATCAAAATGGCAAATTGTATAGATAATTTGGGCTAGTACTTTGATTACCTAAAATAGAAAAAAATATCAAAATTTTGTATTTTAAAATTTTCATACAAAACTCCAATTTCACGGGTAAAGACCTAAATTATAAAAAACTCGCTATTTCTTTTAGTCTGTAGCAGCATTCGGTGCTTTTTAAGCTTAGCAATAAATACCCTATTTTTTAATTTCTGTTTAAAGTCCGTACTTGCTAATACATAGGGATTAAGTAAATACTTCTTAATAATAATACAGTATACATGTTGCACACAGCAACCTATTTATAGTATAGTAATGGTAATTGGATACATTTAACCTTTTTATTAGTATTTTTTGAATCTAATTGACTAGGTACTATTTTTTCGTACGCATTACTTTAATATTTCGAAGTTCTAAGTTACCGTCCCCAAGCCAGTCTCGTTTAGATAAAATATTTCGTAGGCACGTTTCGTTGATATATAACCGTTATTACCTGTAATCGACTTTATATTTACGCGTCCTGTTTATCCTCGGAAGGCCGCAGTGGCCACTGCTACCAGTCTCACTCCTTTGATTAATGGCAACCAGAATGTAAATGTGGTTGCGGAGAGTGATTCAGCGTTTATTAGCCATCGGGTTATTCGGCGGTAAAGTGTTAGCATTTATCACATTATAAATACTGCAATTTAAAACCGCGGATGGGGGCGCTTTCCTGACCGCAACACGGGAGCTATGAAACAAGGATTCAGAAAGAAGAGGACTTCATAATTATTATCATATAAGAAGCTTGACAATATATTTGTCAGTGAATACTTAACTCTATAAAACTTTGAATTGGCTGAAAGGACGCAGGCCTTTTCTAATCAGAGGCATTCTTATCAGTATAATTTTATCGGATTGAGAAAATACCCGTTATACTATTCAAAATGAGTACTATGAGAACTTTTCTTTCCAATCTCTCTCTGGAGTCAGATATTAGGGGATACCAAACTATAAAGAACACTTCTAAACCTCCGAAAGTCAAGCGAGTACCTATTCTCCATAGCCCTATATGGAATAACTACCCTGAATAAGTATCTAATACTTCACGGAGAGTAGACGTGATAATAGCGGGTGGGACGATGTCTCCAGTATTAGAAGTTGAAAATTGCCCGTGGCTCTTCTCGCTAATTTAGGTTTATTATGCGCAGAAGCGTTAGGACCCAGTAGCCTGTAAATTATGAATAATAGAACAAGTTAAATAACGTGTAGCGCAACCGGGATCAATAGCCAAACGAGTGCACAGTGCTGATAAATAAAAATTTTCACTTCAATAAATTCTTATCACTTGTTCCGTAAAGAGACGCAGCAAAAGAGAACACTTATTTCAACTCATGAATATGACTATTTTTAGCTTTTTATGAGTAGTAATTATAGGAAGCATTTACATTAGTAAATGCTTGCCTACAAACCTGGCATGGATTAGTGATGTAGTCTTGAATGGTAAAATTCTATATAGCTTATATCATTCATACTCATGTCCTAACAATTGATGTTACAACAGGGTGGTGAAATATTCTCCAGATTTCTTCAAGTATTGAGAATCAAATTTGATTCTCGATACTTGAAGAAGAGACTTGTCCTCCAAGAGACTTGTCTTCTACCGAACGTTAGAAAATTTTTGATAAGTTATTTCATAAACCATGTAATATTTATTACTATTTCCTGTCTAAACCACAGCACGACAGCGCCCAAGGAAGCAATAATTTCCAGGTTAAATAGAACTTATTCAATTCAGAAATCATGCTTACCGAAGACACATCTTCTGTGAATCTCATTTGCGTTAAGTTAGCCAAGACGACGGTATTTCTAAGGACCGTTTTCCGAGCTTAAGTGCTTATGCACATCTCGATTAGAACACGTAAGCAAATAAACAATTTTCGAACCTATTTCTCTATCAGTAGTATATTTTCATTTTAGTATTCTACTTAAATAAAATATCAAAATTAAAAACAACAATGTCACCAAACAATAACATAGTTCCTCTCTTATAATATTTGAGTACTTACCTTTTCTGCAATGCTTTCAAACTTGAGAAAAGCTGTTTTCGATACAGATTGCGTATCAATCGAGGCTAGATAAGGTACAGAGTTCAATCGGTGAACTGTAAAATTACACGAATCTTTTGTAGTTGTGTTAATGCAGGTATTAAGACCTGAGGTATTAAGCATCTAAACCAGGCAAGCTATCCCGTAAAAAATAATGTTATCTTAGCCACCCTAGGTTAAGGTGCTCACCCCGAATCACGGGTAGAAAATATCAATATCGTTAAGTGCCAATACAGCCTTCTCATGTATAGTGCATGCAACAATGTGCTCATAATCTTATCGCTATGCATTTAATCGTGCATACAAAGCTGTTTAACCGTGACTACGAAATATATGAATATGATTAAATTTATCTGATTTTTTTTCAAACAAAATGAAAATTAAATTAAAAAGGTTTATTCGAAAACAGATCTTTATGACGTGTTGCGAATAAGGGCTAGGCAAAAAGTAAGATTGTGACCGACACAAACTGGCAAAATGTTTTAAATAAGATGACGGGTTTTGCTTATTTACAATGTAAAATTCTAGAAAAATAAGATTTTTTTTTGGTTTTATCTTAAAATTAGTAGCTTACTAATCTGCTTACCAGCTCGGGCAGCGCAAAATACTTTATACTCGTATTATGGCCGATGAACAGTTTATTTTTAATTTTATATAAGATACATATAATATGGTTTAAATTGAATTTGCGAGGATGAGTGTATGTATGTTTGTTACTGTTTCACGTAAAGACACGCAATTTTTATGAAATTTAGAACACATGGAGACCATAACGTAGCTAGAATAACATATAGAGTCCTTATTATCCCGGAAAACGCGTGCTAAGCCGAGGGCAAAGCGCCAGTATTAAAAAAATCTACAATATTTGAAAATATTGACATTGTTTATATTTTTAAACGCTTTTATTTAGCTTCACTTCGGAGCATCAAAGCATCAAATCTTCAAAGCATCAAATCTTGTAACGTTAATTTGAATGACTTCCCTTTAATGAAAATTGATGAAATTTGGCAGACATGTGTATTTCCGATGACAATACACGAAAATCATATTTTAAACTAATTTTCATTGTTTATTTGTTGTTAAATTAAAAAAAACGATTTTCAGACTTTAGACGCATAATTCTCTATGTTCTATTTTACGTAGAGACTTGAAATTTTCACAACTTGTAGCTAATTTTATAAACTAAACATTGAAATAAAAGCGTTTAAAAAAAAAAATTTTTTTAGGATTCAACTTATTTCTATTTGTTCCCAAGTCGAGAGTTTTAGTGTGCAATGATCGGCATGCAGGCAGCGTCGCGGCGCCGGCGTCGCACGTGACGAATGGCGCCGCTGCGGTAATGTTAATGCTCGGAAATCAATTCCATATCGATCGATCGATTTTGTGACATTCCATCATTATAATCATATCATGAATATTCACAGTTCTAGATCGCTACATTCTTATGCCGCAGTCATAATTACTGATGTATGTATATGCACTATACATGCAGGTTCACTGTTTCTTGTTAGGGTTTCGAAGTAAAATCGGAACCCTTATAGTTTCGTAATGTCCATCCGTCTGTCCGTCTGTCCGTCTGTCCGTCTGTCCATCTGTCCGTCTGTAAGTCTCACCGAAGCAAAGTGCCTCGCCAAAACCCTTAGTGCTAGAAAGCTGTAATTTGGCATGAATATACAATTATACATATTTATTAAATCTTCAGAATGGTAGAATAAAATTTTGTAAAACATTTTTTTAGGGTAACCCATACAGGTTACGTGAGGATGAATCTTTATTCGTCACGTACCCTATAGTGTGGGGTATGGTTGAAAATTGAAAAGGTCTTTCAAAAATATTATGGGTCTTCTGAGGAGTCTTATTAGGAGTCTGTTTGCGACATAGTTGGCTTCGAAGTGCTAATTTTGGTTAGAGTCAAGTGTCCTCCCCTTCCCCCTGCTGGCTAAACGGTTGGAGTTGGTCAAGTGAAAAATTCTCAAAAATAGGTTACATGACGAATTTAAAAGGAAAACTATCACGGCTATGTTAGCTAAGTAGTTAATGAGTAATAGTCGATAAAGTTACCCCAATCCCATGCCGGATGGGTGTCGTAAGAAGCGACTAAATCCGCCCCGCTAGAGGTAGAACCCCTCGATGATACAAAGCTTATAAAGGCACTCATTTAACAAGCATTTACTTATAGTAGGCATGGTTTATATTCATGGGACTGCATCGCTTAGGGCCATGTTTATAATAACCTTTACTAAAATTAATAAAGTAATTAACGATTAGCAGTTTGTAACGCTAAATTTATCGGAAAACATGATCGGGGCGCGCCCTTAATTGGTTGAGGTTTGGTAAGCTGCTGGTGTGTATGTTTCGCAGCCGTGTTTAACTATCTATTATACTTTTGATTGAGTTAAATAATCATTTAATATTTAATTGAACGTCTATTTTATTGTACGTTTTCGATGACCCCATGAAATTAATTGCGAACGTAATTTGTTGTGACACTAAACGGTATGTTTCCAAGGAAATAAAGTTGACGAATGACTAGAAACTAAGTGGAGTGGCGAAAAAAATAAAGAGAGAAAAAATATTTATCCTATACTATACCATGGCGTTGTTCCACAAAAAATAACCACTGACATCTATCAGTACTGAAACAGTAGTGGTATAGGTTCTAGCTAGGCCTTCTCAAGAGAAGAGACCCGTGCTCAGAAGTGGGCGAATAATGGGTTGAAGTTAATCTTAAAAAAATATCTTAGTATTATCGTGCTTCTTATATCGTATTTATATTGTTAGGATGTTTAGTTAAGCTTTGTTTACCAGGATAAAACCTAAAACCTTTTGATTGTCTAAGATTCATTTTTCATTGTTGAAACTACTGAACTCGGGTCTTTGACAACGAAAGAGACCTATAGCTATACCTTAGACCATCGGCTAAGTACTATATGCTTACCTTGTAGATGAGTCAAGTAAGTTAACAATGATTTGATTCACCAAAACAAGCTAGGTAGGTACTGTTTATTTCAATAACTCATCTGAGCCTATACCTTTATAGGATTATCGGGTTTCACACGCGGGCGATCAACATTAAAATAATTTTGCAATCATTGGTGTAAATTAAGATTTGAAAATACTAGTTAATACACCTCTATACATATAGATTTCCAAAGAATGCGAATAGCTTACTACGTTCCTAAATGTGTTCATTTTAATGCAATTAAATTATTACTAAACGAATCGACTAATATCTACAAATATTAATTTTAATGTGTCGATTCACATTTTTCAAGCAAGTTGAACGAATCGCCATATTATTCTTCCGGTTTAGGGCGAGGCCAAATGAGCGTATTTTTTAAGCTTTGAGTCTTGAAAAATGAGTCACGTGCTTTCGGTTTCATACTCAAGTCCTGTTTACACCACACGGCGACGCAAATTAAATTATAAATTTGGATGATGAATGAGTATGAAACCGACTCATTTCACGCTACGCACAGCTCAAAAATTACACTCATTTGCCCTCACCCTTAAAGTAATTCGTTCCTTACGTATTGTAAGCATGTCCCTATTCAGTGATAAGGAATCACTTTTAACTGCAACTACTGCAAGACAATTATATCAGATGCGGTTTTCAGTAAGATTTACTGCAACTAATTTTGTTACGTTCTTGTTTAGCACGCAAATCATTAACAATACAACTTGTTATGTCCTTAAACAGTGCAATGAGATAATAGCAAATCTATGCAAATAAAGCACCATTTTCTTCAATTTATTCGTGCTATTGTATTGTACAGTTATTAATTTATTCGGCGGTGATAAAATACATTTTACCAGTTAACATTTAACGAGTACGAGGGACTAGAATTAAGACGTTTTGTATGTCGCTATCGGAATTCCAATTGGGATTATTTACTAGACGCTTGAAGCGGACTACTCCGCCTAGTATTGTAGCCTAGTCCATGAAGCGCCTTGACTTGTTATGTATTGTTAGATATTATAGATAAAGGAAAATTAAACTGCCAATTACATACGTCGCGGACATGTACAACGAAGATAATCGTAATTGGGAACAATTGGGAATTTTTTCAGTGTAAAACGTAAGTTTGTCTTCGATAAAATTCATTTAACTTCTGTTTTATTTCCTACTTTATAGTTCATTTCGATTGTCCCTGTGTACAGTAGGTACAGATAGTGTAAAACACTTTACAGCAGTTCACTTTGCAATTCAAAAAGCATTATTTTGGAGTTTGCAATTTATTAATTTATATATGTCCTACAATTTAGTTCGTAAGTATTAAAATATTAAAACATAATAATTAAAAATAACACTGACGTAGAAAATCGTAATTGGTATAATAATTTCGACAAATTTGTACTGCTCGCATCGGTATTTGCTTCCAAGTAAAGCTACGAACCTTAAATTTTTGATTATGTCGATTAAAATACTTCAAGTAAATTATTTAAACGATAAAAACATGCAATTTTTTATTTCGATACTGCACGTCCATACATAGAGTCAGTTACGATAATTTTATTACGTGCTGGAATACTCCTCGTTTGTATGTATGCAATTAAACTCGAAATATTATTATGTTAAGTACTAGGCATAACTTAGAAGTACTGATTACACATTCAGTCTGCGGCATGCATAGATTCCAAACATTCCACACCATAGTTAGGCACTGGTTATATGTCAAGTACATAGAAGTAGCTAATTTAATATCCTATCAGCCAATCGGATCAGTTGTCCGCCATTATGTCCTGGCGCCATTATTAACTTGATGACTTTTATTAATGGTCGTAATGCAATTATTTATACAAATGTCCATTGACTGCAAAATTAATTAACTTATTATATACAGTAAGGCAATTACGGATTGTAGAATGCGATGAATGCTTTTGTGGGCTTCGTGCTGGCCTTCGATGGTTTCAGGCGCTTGGACTATGTTGCTATTTGATTTTATTAGAATAAAAATGTTTTTAGGTAAATTATATGACCCCTTACCGTTTTTGCATCGGAGGTTAAAAACAATTCTCTGTTTATTACGATTGATTGCAGAAAAGGATAAAACCACCAACAGGTGAGACATTATAGCTTTATGATAACTCAGCAGGATGCAACTTACAGGGGAAAATAAAAAGATAACAGAATTTAAGACAAGATGGAGCCCTTCCAATAGACATCGTGATACCGAAGACATCAACGACGCTCGTCGACAATATTATTTTATATATAGACTTTATATTATAAAATTAAACACAATTCTAATTAGAAATTGCACGTAATTTTGTTCATCTTAATATGTATAACTAAAATGTTGCATGCCGATAACGGCCAAATATCTTTGAACGCCTGATAAATTATCATCTATTCTACTTGTACCATATTTGTGGCAAAGAAATAAATACATAAATAAATAAATACTCGTCAGTGGACCCAGTTATTACTGGTGCAACTTATTCTATTCTATTCTAGGTTTATTTGTTAAATTTATATGAAAATAAACATGGCTTGAATCCAATAGCCGATCACTACATAAGACGGGTATCTAGTAATTGAGGAAGCCTAGAAATAATACGGATCTCCATTTTCCGTTTTGAACAACAACGCATCGGTGATGTTTTTGGTGTTACTGATTTCCATGGCTTCGCCATTTCATGTGCCCTTTTGTTTGTTACATAAAAAATATCGAAATTTATTACGAGTCGACCAATTGACTTAGATAAAAACCGTGATAGAAGAAACTAATTCAGTTCATATTAATATAATCATTTAGTATAACCGTTTTATCATAAGAGATTCCCGTCTAGTTACAAGCACTTCGCAGTTTCTATCCAGTGTATCTGAATGTAACGTGATTACTGCGAGCCCAAGATAGCACTATCTCGTAGATAATACATGACTGGAGCTACGTCTGCTAATTGAATAAGTTCATTAAGCCGACGGCTGATGACGTTTGTCTGAGCCACTTGTTCCACCGTCTCCGGTCTTCGATAAGACTTGTCGGGGATGGGTGACGATACAATTAAAATAAGATATCGTTTATTAAGCTCACACACACTTTGGCAGAATTCCCTGTATTACGTGTGCCTTGGACACACATGAGAACTCAAAACCACGCGACCACAGGTCAGTAATTTATAAATCGCATAAAACTTATCTGCCCCATTCGGGAATGGAAGCCGAAACCCCTCGCGCGACAGGTTTAGGTACTATACTAGACTGCAGAGTCGTCATATTGTATACAGTAATCAGGTATCCCTTACTTATTAGGAAAAATACAATAACACTACAATAACAACTTAATACAATAGGGAAATATATTAATTGTAACGATATGATAAAAAATCACATCAAAGTAAACAAAATAAATCACATTGTATCATACAAAATATAATCTCTATAAGCACCACACTTCACACTTCATAGACACGTTGATAAAGAATCTGTTGGTATTGTTAGATACACGTTAGATAACAGTTTTTTAGTTGTTTAGCCCGTAAAGATTCCAGTAAATACTAACGCAAACCATTGGTGAACGAAAGAGGGCTTAATTTGTTAAACGTTTTCGCACTTCAGAGACACAGAAGTTCCCTATTGCATTTATTAGTATTATTGCATTTCGCCACTTAACTTGGATTCAAACCCCATCAAACCTTTATTAAGTACCACTATTTAGTATGCTCTAGGCCTCCTTGATAACAAGAAGACCTATTCTTTTGGTTTGAGTCTGTGCCCCGTAGTGGTCGCTAAGCAAGCCAAAATCGATCACTAAAAGTCACACCCGTTCATTCGCAGTATAAACCTGTTTACGACACGTGTCCATAAGGAAATCAAATCCAACATACTAGCAAGAACTAGGCGCCGCTATGGTTACATAATGTCTAATAGCCTTTATAATTATTATGATATTAAAATTGAAATTAGATCGACAGGTGTGTAGGATCTGTAGCGCTCGTTGTCAAAGTGATGTACCGTGGATAACATTATATTATAAATTGTATCCTGTAAACCATGATTTTATGTTGTATCTTCCCAGTTCATGTTTGTTAGCATATTTCACATAACTTTCGGAACAGTATAATGAAGTATCAGATTTTTCAGTTTTCACACCAATGATATCAATATTTTTTTTGTGATTCTACACTGTAAGAAAACTGTCCAAACTGTGCTACGTCGAAGATATTTTCTGAAAAACTTCCAGATCTATTTAATTTGGAATTCTTCTCACTTTGTGATGTAAGTGAGTGCATATCAATCCTATAATAAGATAATAAGGAAATCCGAACTGGATTTCAGTGCAGTTTGTACTACACTACAACTCGATACATCCTAATCCCCAACTCAAGAATTCAATGTCAAATTGATTTCTGGATTTGCTTACATCATACTGTTACTGTTGCTATAATGACATGACCATCATTTGCGTCCACTGTAAGTAAATTGTAAGAAGTTACTGAAGTTATTGCACTACGCCGCTGTGGTATGAATAGATGATAGATAGAGATGGCAATCAATATCTTGGATAAACTGTATTCACCGACATAAGTTACGACAAATGTGACATGTGATGTGTTAACAATAGTGTCATTATCCTAGATTTTTAGTGAGTTTAGCTGAAATAATAATGATACCAAAGCCAGGAAAACCGATCCATGAACCAGCGTCGTACCGGCCAATATCATTACTACCTGTAATTTCAAAACTGTTCGAAAAACTATTACTAAAAAGGCTAAAACCAATCATTGATAGCAAAAATCTCATTCCTGAACATCAATTTGGATTCCGAGAAAAACACTCAACTGTTGAACAAGTACATCGAATCACAAATATTATAGAAAAATCCCTAGAAGAAAAGAAAGTATGTTCAGCTATATTTCTTGATGTGGCACAAGCCTTTGACAAGGTATGGCATGAAGGTCTGATATATAAGATAAAAAATATGCTGCCGACACAATTCGCAGAAATATTAGAATCTTACGTCTCAAACAGAGTATTTAGAATAAGGTATGAAGACACATATTCCCAACTGAAGGAAATTAAAGCAGGAGTACCACAAGGAAGTGTACTAGGTCCGGTCCTATATCTTTTGTACACAAGTGATATTCCGCAAATGGAAAACAACAGCATAGCAACCTTTGCTGATGACACGGCCTTAATGGCTGTAGGCAATACGCACAGTGAAGCGATTGAAAAAGTTCAAGACGCTGTTACACAGGTAACTAGCTGGACTAAAAAATGGAGGATTAAACTTAATGAATCCAAATCCATCCATATAGACTTTACCAACAAGAAAAAACAATATTTTCCCGTTTACATAGAAGAAAAGCAAATACCGTATGAAAATACAGCAAAGTACCTTGGCATGACGCTCGACACAAAGTTACGCTGGAAAGCACATGTTAAGAAAAAAAAAGAAGAATTAGAAATACGATATAGGAATATGTATTGGCTGCTTGGAAAACATTCAAAGCTATCAATACGTAATAAGCTTATTTTGTATAAACAGGTCCTAATGCCAATATGGACCTATGGTGCACAGCTGTGGGGCTGCACTAAAAAAAGCAATTTACAGATAATCCAAAGATTCCAAAACAAAGTATTAAGGGAAGCAGTAAATGCTCCCTGGTACATAAGGAATGATGACCTCCACCGGGACCTTAACATGGAGTGCGTTGTTAACGTTATTAAAAAATATGCAGAAGCTCATCATCATAGACTTCATCATCATGTGAATGTTGAGGCTATCCAGCTTCTCGACCACACCGATCTAGTGAGAAGACTTAAAAGAACAAAACCATTTGAGTTAGTGTAGTGTAAGTGTTATAGTGAACTAGACAGTGTAATGTAGTGTTAGTGCTATCGGTAAAGACACATGAATAAAGTGACTTCCCCTTAAATAGAGACAATAAGAAAAGTGTTACTGGACATATTCTTATGTAAATGTAGTTTATTAGTTTAAGTTAAATGAAAATTACTTATTAGTCTTGTAGGCTAGATTGTAATATAAGCGGGGACAAATATGTGTCCTACAAAAGGAAAAAAAAAAAAAAAAAAAAAATCCTAGATTTTTAATCAGACACCCCTCCTCCCACACATCGGTTTACCGGCAAATCCCAGTTTATAACCCCTTAGTCCAACTTAATGTCACATGGGTCCGCAAATATACTAGGAACACAGGATAGAATGGCTTATGGCTTATGCAAATACCGTGCTTGTTCCTTGAAGACATATTTACGAGAGCGGACGCAAGACAAGACTCGGCTATATATGATTTCTAAAATATTTTATGGCCATTGTCGTGGGAAACGGTATAGGGCCTTTAAATCTTCTTGTAGTGAAACTTGTGGAATATAAATAATAGGTTACAAAGTAATTTTATACCCAAGTATAAACAATAAAGAGGAGCAGTAAAGTGTGATGAGGTGAGCCGTGAAATGTATGGCGGAGTTGTAAGGTGAGGTGCGAAATCGTAGATGGAGAAAGTCAATGAAATAATTTTCTGGCGAACAGGCTACCTTCGAGAATATGCAGATGATTAATAAACACAAGGGAAAAGCATTGAAGTATTATTACTAGCGAACCGACACCACGAACACCGTGTATGTCCCAATGCATTGGCGCCACGTGGCTTCAATCTTCAAAGGATTCGTTGGATTTTCAAAGGAGAACGGGGGCTCAATTTTGAAAATCGAACCTCCCGGGCGGGACACACATTTTTTTCGAGATGTCTGTTCTATGACATTATACTTCAATGGGGAAGAGATATATTGTAAAGTTGTCATAAAAATACAGTCAATTTATTCGTCGAATTATATCGTCTATAAAGTCTTTCATGTCCAATTATTGACACTGTACAATTTTCAGTAATCAGCGGGAAGAAACTAAAGTAATTCAGAGCGTGTTAACATTCCCTAAGTGGTTATTTGGAAAACTGCTAGCCATTAACCGATCTATTAATATGTATGAACAGGCCAATTATAGACGCGTTTACCTGACGATTTGAGTGTAATAAGTTCACAGAGTAACATATTTACGCATATAATTTCCTTCTTACTGTTTTCATTTTGTATAAAATGAAACCAATGAAAGGGAATTTGTTCAAAGTTTTCCACAACTTGATTATTCATTGATTATTCGATAGATAAAGTGATTAAATGACTTGGAGAAGAGATATTCAGATGGTAGGAGCTAAAACCGGCCCCCCACAGGTTTCCCTCGTAGCTTAGGACTCCCCGAAGTAGATTTTTAACAAACACTTTTTGAAAGTTGTATTACGTAAACAGGCTTCCTGGTCATAGTTTGATAGCCCACAAACAAGCATACAGGCATCTTCCTTGTTTTGAAAAGTAACGTCTCTGACGTTACAAGAGCGGTAAAATACTACGGTTGGGATCACATTGGTAAACCACGACATACAAAACTAAACTAAGTATAATGAAATTGTAACTGATCGTCTGCAAATGAAAGATACTTGAGAAAAACCAAATTTAGGACTTGCCAAATATTTCGCAGACGGTCTGTCTGCGAATAATATCTTTGAAAGACCTTTTCAACGATAACCCACACTATAGGATACGCGAAGAATAAAAAATTCATCCTCACGTTACCTGTAGGTGAGATACCCTGAAAAAAATGTTTTTCAATATTCTGGAGTTTTTTGAAGCAAAATTACAGCTTTCTAGTACTAAGTGTCTCGACGCTTTGTTTCGAACAAATGGACGGATGGACGGATGGACGGACGGACGGACGGATGGACAGACGGACAGACGGACAGACAGATAGATGAACAGACGAAAGGACGGATATGATGAAACTACATATAAGGGTTTTGACTGTGCTTGCCTCATTTATCTTCCAGAAAGACAACAGTGGTACCAAATCAGTCCTACGTACAGTACGGCCGACGTATCTTGGCGCGTCTGAACATAGGCTTTGCGAATTTTAGCGCGTGTAAGACAGAGATAGCGACACGAATATGCTAACGTGTGACTGAGACATAATACGCCGCGTACCGAGCATTGCCGAATTATGTTACTGCGCAGCCTTCTGCGCGAAGTTCAGACGCGCCAAGATACGTCGGCCGTACTGTACCTATTTGTAAGGCAATGATATGCTTCCAGCATAGAAATAGCATAAACTCCAAAAATATTTTACTTAAATCATGATATAATCTCGATAACCACCGATCTCTTATAGATTTTAAACTATTTACAGACGCCAATAAAAAGTTGATTAAATATTTGAAAAAGATAGCAATATTATGATTATGTTATCTTTTATCTAAAATTTATTATCTTAAAGCTATAATATATATCTCAACTCAACAGTTGAGATATGTAAGCGCCATAACAAATTGTTGTGTCATAAAAAAATTCTTGGGTGTAATAACAATTATATTGTAATGTTTAATGAAATATTTTTAAAGCTATTATGATACAGGTTGGGTTTTTCCGCATAATATTTTATAATGAATGATTTTTGAATGGTATATATAATATATAATAGTATGATATAATAGGATGTATAGTTTATAAGTGTATATGTATATTGTACGTAAGTAGTATTTGCTTTTTTTCCTTTTTTGTCATTTTTTTTTCCTTCTTAAGTAGTTTTAACACCTGCCATCAGATCTTTCCGCATCCACCCAGGGTTGACTGGTGGACAATGCCATTATAGGCATTAAGTTTGCCCTTTGTTCATCCTTTTTATAAGGTGACATAAATTTTAAATAAATAAATAAATATTAGTATAAAGACTGATATATAAATATAATACTCATTGTAATAATCCTTTATCAATAGAGCCCTGTGTGGTAGCTGTTTAAATATTATAGAAAATACTGAATTAGGTATATAATTATTTAATTCACAGATAGTATAAATTTGCTGCCATAAGACAAGACAAGGTGACGTCTGTCTTTTTTAAGTCTGTGTTACGGTTATAAAAATGTCGAATCGTGAAATAAACGTTTCTCTGGTGTATTAATACTCTGTGCAGGGTGCCAATCAGTAGATATCACTGGGATAGGAATTGATCCAAGTTATCAGTTCGGTCTGGCTGATACTCCTACGAGAACATGCTAAACACAGACTGCGCCGATAAAGTATAATAAATATATTATTATATATGCCTTCAATGGTTACTCTGGCTTTAATTTTATTTTCACTTAATCTCTAACAATAAAATATGTTAAAATAATATTAAATTTTTAATAAAAATAATTGTATTATGTGTTAAGATTCATAGCAATAGTTATCGTTTAAAAGATTTTTCAAACAAGCGTTTTATATTTTTCAAACTTAATAAACAGTAGATTATTAATCATTAGATTATTTTGTCAGATTTTCTTATTTTTTGTAGGTGTATAGATTATTTTATACGTATACAAAATACATGATATATTATAGTAAAGACTGATTAGGTCTGCACTATTGCATCTGATAATCCGTCAGAACGTTAGATACTGCATAGTAATTTGACCTCCACAAAGTCGGAACCGTTAAATATTTATTAAATCTGCTGACCAATCGTAAATCACCAACGAGACGCCACGTTACTCAGCTGGCCAATCAGATCGCTCGATTTGAAATTGCAAATTGAATTCCATAGAATGTTTTAATTACCGCATCATTTATAAATTTTGTATGATGGAACGATGGAAATACAAAATGATTTATTATAATTGCTATTGAATTTACATAGACGTTCGGAATGCAATTGGGCAGATAAGCTTCTGTATGAAAATATATACTTGGGAAACGTATTATTAAAATTATTGTAAGCGTCACTGACGTTAGGTTAAGTGTAATTCAGTATTTTTTTTAAACTTTTCTTCATCTAGCTGCATTTCTTCAATAAGAAACGTTGATGTATAGTAAAATATTTTGTATATAAATATTTATATTATAATTGTTATGTATTCGCAAATGATGCGAAGGCTTTGAAACAGCTCAATAGGGTGGGGTCTTACAGGGGGCAACTTAATTCCCTTTTCTTTTTCTAATCAATTCAGACCTTTGGCTTTGTATATATCAACACAAAGTATCAACTTAAGACTATTCCAAATTTCATTTATCAAATGTTAATTTACCAAAATGTTCTCATACTTTAATATTACTATTAATACATTGGTGTTAATGGTAACTGATGAAATACGAACGACGTTACCTTTAACATGGAAGTTAATGCATTAAAAGTGATTAAAGTAAACATGGGCAAAGCTGTTATTTTAGGCCAACTGACGTTTAAAATTAACGTTTATTACTAGAACTACCGATGATTTAAAAAGCCTTGCAAGAAAGTGCAAAACATAAATCGGAACTATTAGCCCAAATGACTGAATGTCTACTAGTTTCGCTGAAAAACGGAACTGTTCGATTTCCGTTCTCTACATTTTCTATATTTTCAGGGATTGAAGGTGGTTTAACCCCTTCCGACTTGGAGTTGTTATCTGCATCGAGCTAGCTTACCTGTTACTTTTCCTTGTATATTAATTAATCTAGGTATAACCAATATAACACAAATGACTCAAACTAAGCTTTTGTCCAATGTATTATGTTATAAAACGATCTTGTTAAGAATTACTGAGCAACGTCAGTGTCACGCTCTGTTCCGTCAGAGTCATTGGAGGTAAGTTACGACAAACAAACAGCATTTGAGACAGATTTAGCATACATTTATCTATCTACTTGAATATGGCTACATTGGCTACTAAAGTCAAGTCTTATAGAAGTTTGATAGTCATTAGGAAAAAGTACAAAAAATACCGTCCTCTATATTAGACAATCATCATAGCAGACTGATACGCATATGTGAGCAAGCTGAAACTATGAGTAGAAAAGTTCAAAATAGAGGATAGCCGTGCAAAAGAAAACCAATAACCAATAATACGGGCTAATATTTTCTCCATACAGGCTCTAAGCCAGACGTGACCAAGAAGCAACGACCAGTGAAGTTGTAGTCACGATTTGTCACGCGTAAGATACGAATGACAGACAAACATTACGACATGACAAAATCCATGAATAAAATAATCAAATGAGACAATTTATTGGTATCCTGCGGGTGTTGGAATTTCTATGATTCAAAGGTCTAGACGATAATATGCCTATAATTGTTCGGTTTGAACGTCTAAATCTAATGATTACCATTAATGAAACCCACAGATTATTTCACAACGTCTTCCTAAAACTTAGTTAGATATAATATTTACTTACTTCATTAAATTCAATACATGCCAATTTGAATCTATTTATTTATCAACAAATGTTAGTCTACATCCGATTTCAAAGATGTTCTTTTAATCCTTCTACACTTAAAATCACACATTATTCTTTAATTATTGTAATTAATAATACCACCGTTTGTACCACCTTTATCTACATGATTGCAATAAATTGATTTGATTTGATTTCCATACCAAGGTATTGGTTTTAGTATCAATATCTTAATATGGAATAAGTTAAATTTACACATTTTGGTTCATATAATCTCATTATTCAAACATCTTTGACAAACAGACGGCGTAGACGCCAAAAGCAAAATATTCCAGTGACATCAGAATAGCGACTGAAAGTAATTTAGTTCCAGGAAATACAATCAGTATTCCCACTATGATCGTAACAGACTAATTTTATTGAAATAATTTACCACACAAACGCACTGATCACTTAGCCAAGCCAAGCAGTAATTTGAGTGTTGATAGGACAAATTAATGCATTATTATAGACCTGCTGATCTTACACTTCTTTTTTGACTAGCAACGCGTCGACGAGGTCTTTAGTCTTGCCAAAATTATGATGCTCACGGAGCCCGTACCGTTAATGAGTCGTTAGTCATAAAAAAGTAAAACTTTTGTTTTTGTTTTTCCTTCAAAATGTTACAACTTTAGTACATAGCCTTTCAAAAATGTAAAAGTAGTCATACTAAAGAGTAGAAACACAAATTCCTACAGTTCACGATTACAATAGCAATCAGTAGTTTCCCAATCAGAATATCACTCGGCTTCTAATTTAGAAACATTACGTCACTGATCTGTTTATTCCCAAATAAACATCTCTCTCAATAATTCCATTTTAAGACGGATCTTCGGTTTGGTGTGGTTAGTTACTATTTGCTTGTAACATTGATTAGCATATCAGTTTTTTAACTGTTACTAATAATAGGTATGAAAACTTATTTTGCGTTTATGCTATTGTATGGTCAGATGGTATGGTATGGTGGGCGGGTAATGTAAAAAGCATATTCACTAGCTTTCCGATATTCACATTCAATTTACAACATAAAAACTAAAAATGTCATTAATATCGTCAAAATTTCAACTGTTTACGTAGTCCAAATTTACCCTTATACTACCGTAGCGCCGCCAATTTAACGCAGTTCAACGGACACTTTTGCATAACAGAGTCATTTTTCCTTTGACTCTATACTCCATAAAACAATTCTAAAACTCACACGGAGCAGTGGCGTGAATAATGCTGTAAAGCTCTCCGCGGTTATTGTGACTTAATCCATACAATAGGTAATTAATGTTTTAAAGTCAAGAAATTAACAACAACGCTCGCGTTCTTGCTCATAATTTTCATATACCACTAAGCATCGATAATTAGCTATTGTTTAGAAAATGACGGATGACGCGTGAACATTATCACGACGATACTACGCAAAGCAGTTGAATGAATCGATGAGTCCTACGCTTAATTCACACTTACTATGGGGATGTAATCACGTCGTCTGTGATAGATTAACGTTCCATCATGACGTTTATTTGGAGAAAGAAAAAGGTCATAACCTTCAATATTAATACTAAGATAAATTCATGGTAAAAAATTATTAAAATCAAATCTTTCTCCAAATAAATCCGGATACATGGAAACAATATATATGATAAAATGTAATGAATGGAAAATAATTGCAAATCATTATTCTTCAGCAAGTGAATCATGATATAAATATTTAATTTTAAGGATATTGGCGGCAATTTAATCTGTACGATAAGAAAAATCGCAATATACTTTGCATACCTTATTCAATTTAATAATCAATGAAGTGTAGCCAATGTTGATCTTGATATAAAAGCAAAAGTCGCTTGCCATTTCAAAGAAGAGGAATCTGAAGATGTATTACCGGTTGTAATACAGGTACAGCTTATCACTGTGGCAGGCGCCTTTGATGCAAATGATATTATTAGTACAGAAGCAGACGTTCAGAGTTCAATCACAGATAGGAAACCTAGTCGCGAAGCAAAGCAAGAATAAAATAACACTGCTAATATTTCATAGCGTGAAAGTAAATCAAAGAATTGTACTGTCTACTAAAACATACTAGAAGTGTACCTACGGTTTATGACCATATAAGAAACTTTAATAATTGACTGTTTAAACCAGCTTCAAAGCTGCTCGGAACTTTCTGGTAGCATTTGAAACTTTTTTTCACAATAGTTTTCCGTTACCTTTTGAAATTATATTCAAATTAACTTGTGAAATAACTGGAGTTCAATAACACAGTTACCCATTGCATGACCCTCTTATCATAATAGTTCACTTGGGTCTATGAACATTTGTGGTTTTTTTTTAAATTCTGCATCAGGCTTGTACGTAAATATCCCCAACAAAACCAACGGCAAAGTACGAGTATGCTTCATTTTTTTAAACTGAAACGGAAAAATCTTTATTTTGATGCCACCCTAGGCGAAAATTTTTAAATCATAATACGAATGTAAATCCCTCAGGTAAATCCTTATAACTCAAAGGCAAGATCTGCTCCTACTTTTAGTAAACATACATCGTTTGACTGATGGTTCGACTTTAAGATATTATGAACTCTCAGGTACTTACATTATATTTCTCTCTACAACCCATATCTCCGAAAGCTATTACACAATCAGTGGTAATATCAGGAGCATTGTATCGGGAGCGATACCATCACAGAATGGGTTTTGCTCGCGCAATCAAGCCTCCAGTGCAATTGATTCTCTTATCTGACCAATTAAACTAGGCGCCGCGTCTTATCAATCACGAATACTTACATATTTTCGTAATGATTTAATCGATAGTGACGATTCTAATGATTTGCGTGTTATTGTTTATTGCATTATAATGTCATTTGTCATATTTTTTCCTTGTCGCAGGAGGTATGTAATCTTTTTCGGTAGGTACATCTCTACATTTTTATACGGCTTAGTACAAATTGGTAATCAGTAGAACTATTTTGTTAAGATATGTCATACGCTCGATTCCTGCGGAAAACATATTAATGTGGAAACATTTATTTTAGTTCTCAGTTTTTGTCAAGTCTTTACTGTGTCTCTCTGCTGTTGGTTTGCATGGTATATAGCAAACTGAAGCCATTGAAATATAATTTGAAGAAATCTCGAATTAATACGCCAATACAACCCTGAAAAATTGTTGGTCATATCCTGGTGGAACTCTTATGTTCGAATAACTTTCCCAAGATTTCCATAGGCACGTGATGACGTGACGTGTTTTTTGATGTTACGAGCCGATAAACGAGCTGACCACCTGTTGGTAAGTGGCCACCATTGCCCGTGGAAACAAATAATACCAAATTAATCACCGATTCCATCCAAGAAAGAATGGACAGAAAGAAAGAACTGGACCCGAAACCCCCAGACGAAACATAAGAATCGGTTGGCGGTTGATGACGTTCACTGGTTGAAACGTGGCATCCAACTGTGGACCTCCAGTCGATAACTAGTGGACACCGAGCGACGAGATGGTGCTGGTCCGTTGTCGGATGGATCTAATGAGCTACCTTAAACCTCTCTTCTCGAAGTAAAGTATGGTTGTTTGTTTATAGGTGTGCGATGTCGGTGCGACGGTGGTAGAGGGGGCGAGGGCGGGCCTGGGCACGCGCGCGCCCGTCCGCCCGCCAGCCTCGCGTGATCTGCGCCACGGTTACTATGCTCATGCCGGGCGTCCTGTCCACTTTGCTCGCGGTAAGACACTCACACACACATTATTATGTCCCTGCTACGCCTGTATCCTAACATTACCTTTAACATCATCAGCTCGCAGTTTAAATGGCATTGCACATTAAACGATAACTTGGGCTCTGGTTTCTTCGAAGAAATTTTAATTCTGTGGGTACTTCTGGAACCTAGTGCACTAAGTAAGGCGTATTGCAGCGCAGTTGAGTCTCGCTGATCACATGATTTATTGCCACAACTCGAGAAGTGAGTCGCTCACCACTTTGTTTAGTGCGGAAATTCGATGCGCTATGTAAACTACTTATGTTTCATTATTTGGTATTTGAACAATTTCCAATCGACCAAACAAAGTGGTGAGCGAGTCACCTCTCGAGTTGTGGCAATAAAACATGTGGTGAGCGAGACTCACCTCTCGAGTGCAAAGGGTTAATTTATGATACGTCAATATGTGGCCTTGATCTAATGTAAATTTTCTCATTAACACTGGTCTCAGAACACAACCAAACAATTGAGTAAAAGAGATCCCAACTATGCCATAGTGTAGAAGAATTAGGCAATTCACTAAACAGATAAACTGACGATCTGAAGACATTCTGAAGGTATTAGCATTATTAAGAAAGTTCATGATCATGACTGATCTGCTTGACATGTACCAACCAAGGTCAGATGTGGATCGAAGTTGATGAAGAAACTTTGAAAATGAAAATGCTATTAACGGTTTGTAACAGGACCATGCCGCGATGGGAAAATTGAACCTTAATTTCTTTATAACCTGCTCTTTATGTACCAAAAAAACATTTGAAGTGAATAAAGTCAAACGTCACAACTACGTCGTAATCCAATATTATTATCTGTAATACGATTATCAAATATCGTTAAAATAACATACATTTCGTATTATTATGTTGTTTAAAAATTGTATTGGAATGCTAGATGTTATCAACAATTAATTAAACAATAATAATATAGATCGTGATAAAGATTATTTTCGTACAAGTACATCAGAAAAATATTTAAAGCGAAAAAATATGATTATTATATCAACAGAATAATCTAAGTTGTACGTAGATTTTATCATAATGCCAAATGGTAATAGTGACTAGTTTCATATCTATAAAGTCACATTACTAAGCTGTTCTTATGGAGTACATTGAACATTTGACTTAATAGTTCTATTCATATTTAAGAGATAAACGTCACTATGTAGAGAATTCCGTATTTCTATACTAAATATGCAATGATTTCTGTGCAGTCAGTCATTTTAGCTTCACCTGTGTCTTCAAACGGGATTATATCTGAATAGGCTTTAAACACTTGGAATTTTATTGAATATTCATTATTGTTTGGTCTATTCAGTGTTGGTCTATTCAGTTCTAGTCCTTCATTCAAACCTGTAAAATTAAATTCGTCTAGTTTTCTTATAAAAATAACTAAGTAAGTATGTAATTTAGGTAAGAATTTAAATAACTAATTTAACCCTATTACTCACTTCTAGTTTGATCTAATTGAATTATAATTAATTATTAATGACCGTGATACGTCGAAATCGTTGTCTTTGTATTTAAAACTGTAATGTTAAATGAACAAATGTGAATCATGAGACTGATTTAGTAGATTTAGTAAATTCAGTATTTTGTACTATTTTGTTACTTGCTGTTAGTTTTTTTTATGGAAATAGCCGGCAAACGAGCTGACAATCCGCCTGATGTTATGTGGCTATCGTCGCCCATGGACATCAGCAACACCGAAGACATCACAGATGCGTTACCGGCCAAGAAAGAGAGAAGAAAAAGAAAGAAAGTTTTTATATAAATAGTTTCTTTTTGTTTTCTATATAAAATGGGATAATATAATATTTCTATGTCTAGTTTTATATTATGTGTTGTGACTTTGTAGATGGGTACATTACGCAAGTCTTTATGAGAAATTGCTATGATGTTTCTAGTTCAACTTAGATATCGATTTTTTTCTGGTCAGTCCTTTGAAACTGTAAAGTTCCGATGTCACCTATTGTATTTTTACGATTGTATTTTAATTAATATTAGAAATGTGCGGACTGTACTGTACTCGTTTGCTTATTTCAAATACTTAAACTAGGTAGATATGTCAACCTGAAAGGTTTCGTAATATGAAACGGAAATTCCGATTTTAACCGTGTTTTTAAATAATGCCACTAAAATATCTCGGACGTTAAATACAATATCGAGTTTAAAAATAATATTGGTACTGGTTAATAATGTTAGACGCTTGCCAATACTATCAATACAATATCTAAAAATAACTCTATCCTGGCATTTAAGAAAATGACAGAAATATTTTTAAACATATACCTGCCCACTACCGGAGTACTTAACTAATAATGATAGATGTAAAATACAAAGAAATAAGCACTTTTCTGAATATGACAATCGTATAAATGAAAGTAGGTATAGTAGAGACATAAAATTGTAGGCTAAAAGTAGCATTTGATGCATTTTTAGAATACTTTTATTTTTTCTCTGAGACCAGCGAAATATCGCATGCTGCCATGCATTCCACATACTAGTGGCTAGTAAAATGAAATTGCTACATTACGAACGAAGTGAACTTCCGCGACGGCAGTGTGCTACGAGCCGTGAACCATTATAGTCGTCTGTAAAAAAAGTTGTGGTGTGAAAAGCGCGGAAACGTCGCTACGGACTGAAAATAAAAACTAAAATGAATTTCGAATATTTTCTTTCTTGAAATTCTTGAACTTTTTTCTTAAAACCATCGAATAATAGTCATAAATGTACGGTTTGTGTGGAAAAAATGTTGGTGTGGTTTTCAAAAAGGACGTTTTAAAATTCGTGTATTAAATTTTATGTATGATTTATTCAAGACCGTGGCTGAATTTATTTTTGCTCATGGCAATTAAAACGGTGAGTGATCGAGTTTATTGGTTTATTTCTCTGTATTCCCGTTTCCCGCCATAACGGCCATTATAATATATTATATCGCATGTGGTCTTGTAAGTAGGTATTAATATTCAAATGAACATGCAACAATTTCAAACATTAGTAAAGTTAATTTGATTGCTTCATTTTATATTCTACGACGGAATTGTTAGTTAATGTTACGTTAACCTATTTTGTGCGGAAAAATTTTATGGAACTGAAAAAAATATTCCGGGTGATAAAAGTCCCAAGTAGGTATTTTATGTATATTATTTATTTATACCTCGGCTTGTTTATTTAAGTACAATAAAATTTTATAAACCACATAAATCAATGTTATGGTTATTAATGTTAATAAAGTGGAATAGGAATTTGAGTCGATTTAATAGTCAAATGTGTGAATCGTTATCTTTGAAAGCTTCGTTCAACTGCCTACTTTTGCATAATACCTACCTACAGAATACCTGAAAATGAGTAAATTTTTGCTGTACCTCAAACTACTCGTATATTAGCACAGAGCTCTTTAAAAATAGGCTAAAACAGCAAAACCGAATTAAAGTTTTGATAAAATAACATTATTTTGTAAATAATGTAATCAATTAGATTTAGGTTGATTTACCTACTTATTATGTTAAAGATAAGATGTGTAACCTTATAGTTTCCCTACAATATATTATATTATTATTCTGCAAGCAGGCCCTAAACTATTAAGTAGAGAATAGTCAAATTAAGTTCTGCATAAACTCTGGATCCATCCTTGTATTTAAACCGTTCTTCGGTGCTCTAAGCATACAATCTAGGTTTTGTACGTGGATACAAGCAGAATCCCTATATCACCTTACCAGTCAACGTCCCTGTAGAATGTTACCACCAATCGCCATCATATGGCTAGTTTAGTTTGCTATCAATATAAACAAAGGCCGGCCTACTTCTCTAGCTAAACAGGGAAGGAGGTATATAATCGAATTAGTAATTAACATCGATTGCTCTATTAGCGATAAGAGCACCCGCTAATTCAATGACCTTAGGCTAGTTAAAACTGATAGCGAGACCAAATTGTAGTAAGCCTTAGCTTAAATATTTGACAGGTTGAATCTCTCTAAGTCATTATTTTCAGAAACAATGGGTGCTCAGATTCAGATCTGCTCCAGGTTTCTGATACTGTTTAATGACAGATAGGAAAATCTTCCTAAAATTTTCGTCATTGGGCGATCTTTCAATAATCTCAAATAGTTCTCATTTGCTCACAGGTTCATTATGAGCAAGTAGTAAAATCGCCTTCTGTCTCAGTTTGTGGAATGGTTCTCCGATAATGAAGAATGCATTTTTATGCATAAATCAGCACGTTACCATGAAGTCTCAAGGGCAACTGGTTTCCTGAGTGCAAAAAATAAGACTATTTAACCGTTAAAACTTACAAATTCACCAGACAAAAATTCCATGTATTGGGACACACGCGAAATGTTATATTTAAAAAAGTAAATAATTTGAAATAAAACACGTATTGTTTTTATAATGTAAAAACATTTTCATATGTTTAGAATAAACGTCCGGGATTATAACCAATTTATTTGTTTCAAAAATGCTATTAAAGCAGAACATAAATAGTGTCCCTACTCGTAATATGGCCAGGGACGGTACTGTTACAAGTTTTCTTTGTTCCTGCTACATCACTCGTAGAATTACTTAAAATCCCTCGCTAACTAAATCCGCCTATACCCCAGCACGGCTCTGCCCATTTCAATAAATAGATTCAGTTCTAATATGACTGTCTACTGTAAAGTCAACAATAAGGAATATTATAACAGTAACAATCTTGCACATTAGCTCTCAAATGTCACATAGATTTTATAACCCTATCACTGCTGCTTAGTTTGCTGAGAGCATATTTCCTTATTAGTTTTATGAAAACTTCATAGCGTTTGTATTAACGCATAACCTGCCTGACGCATGACCCCTTCTACAAGACTTGGCAAAGATAAATTACTATGCTTAGGGTGCATTTGTAATAAACAAGAGTGAAGACTGATCAATTATTTTATGGCGAAAAATTTTGGTTATACTGATTGGTATACGAAATAGAATGAATTAATGTATAAATAAATAATTCTCAGTTAAAGAATAAACCTAATTGGGATCATAAATAAAATTGCAATCCGGTTTATTGTCGAAGTACCAAGCAGTGTCTGTATTTAATTAATTTGCATAAAATTTAAATTTTCACATTTTTACCATACATACCATGCAATATACAAATGCCCTAAATCTGTTGAAATTTTTTACACAGATAAGTTAATGCAATCCCACCTGATGGTAAGTGGACATGTGTTCCAAGGTGGTGAGGTTATTCCAATCCTTCGCAGTGCGTATAACGAATGACGAGGCAAAGCGTCTCAAGGGCCTCGCCCCATATGTGTGTGGCATAAGCTAGAAGATCTCCTATTGATCGGTTTCGGTAGACCCCTTTCTGCCGGTCCCTAAGGAGATCATTCTGTTCTAGGTATACTACGTTATATTATGTTCTAGGTATAGTCGTTAAATTATATTATTATTTTAAGAAGAAGTTTAGTACCCAGTAAGGGTACTGGGTACTAATGGCTAGCTAGGGAGCTAGCCTTTGAAAACGCCTTGTAACTAGACACCTTCGGCTGTGAATTAAATAAGCTCAGAAGTTACAAGTTGCTGCAAAAATTACAATTTAAAACATAATGTATTCTACGGTAGTAAGGCGTATACTTATAAACCAGAGATTGTGGGTTAAAATTGAAATATTTTTTAATCTATTTTTGACTGGAAAATAGTTATAATTATTGATTGTTCTGGCCACTTTTAAGTATCTGACACAAATGCCTAATTTGTGATTTGGTAATGTTTGCAAGCCATATTTTCTTCATTATTTCTTTTCATTTTATAGATTCTAAATATTTTGTTTTACGGGAAGATGATAAAATTAATTTTACAATACTTCAGATTTTCTGTGGATCTCTAAATATTTAAATATTATGAAGTTGATATTGTTGATCGTAGATTCAAAACGATTCATTAAAAGAAATTAAATAGATGTGTGAGTGTTTTTTTTTAATAAACAGTAAGACTTAGAGTTATCTCTTTGTATTACGGAAATATTAATAACGTAAGGTAAACGATAAGTTTATTTTATGATTACGTTGTTTGTTATTGCTTGGTCATTACTTGACCACTTAAACTGTGAAGTTAGGGCAAGTTATATAATATTTTTTGGCTTAAGCTATTATTATTATTGCTTTTACAACATCCCGGTCTTTAAGATACATTTGAATTGCATTGTTTAATAAGCCAATAAAACCAATTCACGAAATGAGTCTTCTATAGAACAGTTTAAAACTAAACTCTTCTTCTTAGAAACGACAATCTTGTCACTGCATCTAACTAGTTTCTTTGTGCGTTCGTAAGAAAGGTCACAAGTACTGAAAATTCCATACCAGTTGGACTGAATGCTCATTTTTTCATCAAAGTGATCTAACGTTTGAGGGTCGGGGTCATGACTTTGTCTAATGTCAGAGTAATAGATAAATTGGATCGATTACCGTAATCATTGGTAGTTCATACCAGTATCATCTAGAAGTTAACACCAAATCCGGATGCTCTTATATCGCCAAGAACCAAATGATTGATTGATGTTCAAATATTATGCATACACTTATCACAAAATACTAATGCAGATATTTTCTTCATAATAAGGTAACAATGTTATCTCATTATACCTTTTAGTCCACGTTAACATTAACTTCTGCCACTAGTACATTATGTTAATCAATGGACGAACGAATGTGACCATGATAGAACCATGTAGGCATTTTACATCTTTGGAATGAAGCAAGCTCATAGCGACAAGTGGCTTCAATGCAATAGTGACATATGAGGGTCCATGATCATCCCACGCAGCGAGTCCCTTAGCATAATTAAGGAAATCGAGAAAATACACGCTGCTCCATTGCGGGAATGTATGATGGCTAAACTTTTCCAATCATATGCTTCTTTTTCATCTAATATTGTTTTTTTATCACAACTGATATAAAGATTTTGCTTTTGTTTCTACTAGTCGTGTTTTGTTTATTCACTAAATAAGTCTATTCTATATACTCGTAGTACTAATAGCATTACAATAATCAAAGGACACCTGATCGGCTCGATTGGCCATATTATATACGTAGACACCTATAATTATTTAATACGCGATAAGACCGTGCCCCTTATCAAAATTCAAACATTCCTCAGATAATATTTATAAAAATACGAATACGTTCATTACGCTGGCGGCACACCTGCCCTGATGCTCTTTCGATTAAGCAATTATGGAAAACCACTAAAATGGTGGACCAATAACGCTATCAGGTATCTCACACCTTTTTAGTTAAGCAGTTATAAGTACTCATTTGCAAGTTGCTAGCTGCTACCACACCCTTTACCGATACCCAAAGTTGCTATAACGAACATGATTTAGCGCATAGCTTTAGTTTTTAACTATTGATATAAATAGTATACGATTGCAACTTGTAACTTGCTTATATGCAGTTTACAGTCAATTAAGAGTTACGTCATAAGTGCTTACTTAGAGCAGAGAAAGCAATAAATCAAACACAGATGATTTGCTCAGTCCTCCAATGTGGTGTAAGTAAAGAGAAACTGTTTTGTTGTTTTACTTATAGTAGCAGAATGTCGAATAAAGTAAACTAAAGAAAACATTTTTTATCAAACTATGAGTATTATTCTTCTAGCTTTATCGAAAGAGGAAATCAAAATAATCGGCCCACTTACGATTAAGAAAGAGATTAGGATAATAAGGGAACTGCATAAAAGCTGCTTAGATTGTTAGCATTCACCTGAAGTTACTTAATGTTGTTATTGAATATTTTCCTCACCGATTCCACCTACAACCCAAAGGTATGCTGAATTGAAACCATACCATAGGCTCTAGTGAATTGCCAGCTGTAAAATCATAGCTTCCTGTCTGAAGTCAGTTAAGTTCAAAATCATTTAATCATGCGGGTATTTTCTAATACATAATTCGAGTCATACCACCGGTACGATAATATATATCATTGAGAAGAAGAAAATTAATAGTTTAGGTAAACCCACTTTATTTACTGGTGCAGATAGACAGCCAATCTGCTCGTTTCCAGTTGTAAATAAAAAAACACGAAAGATGCCAACTGTAAGTGATGTGTCCTTTCACACAATAGGCAATCATAAGAATTATCAACTACGACAACCACAGCAGCACGCCAACCACCTAGCTAGAGGCATATAGTTCGTAGCTATTCACCATAAAAACATAGCTGACCCTTACAAGAATATTTTCTTTGTAAATCGAACGCAACATGCGGGTGTCTCAACTATCCCCGTCCAATGTTAACATTCTTCAGCATGTTTGATGAAACCCTTATCGTCAGCAAACAGGAAATGGATCCAATAGCATTCACCCGCAAGGTGTCTGGACAAATGTTTTACATAAACCATTGCCTGCTCAATTGTTTGAACAAAGGTTTTACCAAATATTGGAACGACACGGTGCGCTTTGAATCCAAGACTTGTCTGATAAACAAAATTTTGTTTTCGGTAAACATCACTCATTCAAGGGAATATTGGTAAAATATAACGGTAGACCGACGAATATACAAAACCCGATGCAAAATAATATTTATGGAGCGGATCCTAATAAGTTTCTTCTAGATATTGGAAAGCAAGTCATATTTATTCCCCTTTGTTCTCTGCGGTTATGGCGCAATAGTAGATACATAGCTCACAAGCACCAAACGACAGGATAATGAATCCTGCTTGAATTATTGTCGATGACCACTTGTACCTGTAATGTTGCAAGGCGCTGCTGAGTCGCACAGTATTTATTAAATATTTAATTTCTGTTCAGTGCTCTCAATAATTTTGCATTCATCCAGAAAGTCCTGGTGGAGTCTTCATATCAATCTTCATATACGATTTTATTTAGCTTGCCCTGTTTATTTGTTTGTTTGGGTCCAATCTTGCAAGCATAATTAGGCCTTGAAGTATCCCATTCAGTTTCGTTACGTTTACAAAAATCATGTTTTTACAATGTACCCGCCTATTAAATTTTTATTTTATTACACGTGTTACCCATTGTACCTAAAATGAATATGTTATTAATTAGAAATAACGCATTAAATGCCACTTGTTTCTCGTTCAAAACTTGTAAACCATTCAAAAGCCCATATCGGTTGATATTCAGAATATTAACATTAAGACACGGTTCATCCGATTAGACACGTTCGTCCTACTGCCCCACTAAAATGGGCATCAATAGCACGCCTGCTCATCTACAAATACCAGTTGTATGTTCGAAAAGGTCGCTGATCACTCAAGCAATAAGGGTACGCGCGTCAAAGCTGATGAGGCGTTTATTCGTGGTGACAATCCAGAAATTGAAATTGATTTATGCGACAAGTTAACTGGTTTCAAGGGAGAAGTTACAAGTATGGTACAAGACGAATGTCTGTGAAAACTTTGCTTATTTTTATTATTCAATGGTACCAAGTTGCCAATGAAAGGGAGTCACCCTTACTAATCGTAATCCTGAACTATGTCAGATAAGTTAGTTGGTAATGGCACCGGCTACACAGCGGAAGATAAAAATGCATATTTTTTTGTTAAGAGCACATCGATGACGCCTTTAGTGTTGTTGATGTTGATGTGCAACGATGACCATTTGCCACCAGATGTTCATATGAACATTTTTCCGCTGTATACCTACGTTAAAAAAGAGTCTCGGTTGTCAGTAAAGCCCTAATTGGCCATTTTCTCGTCATCTTGTTTTTTATCTTGACAAAAGTCGGTCGATACATTTAAGAATTGCGAGACGTGTTAAAGTCGTACCGTTATTTAATTATAATTCAATAACCGCGCTCGAACTTGTAATAAATTTTGCATCAATATTACAGAAGCTGCGTAAGAAACGATGCAAGCAATTTATCTTAGTGCTTTTACAACAAATAGTGATATTGAATAATAATATAAGTAGAACCTAATGGTAATTGCACTGAAGTATAGTTATATAAAGTATTTAGAATTCCAACAATAAACATAAACCAGTTGATTTATAAAAACGTACACCGAGTTATGAACGCGGTTGAGATACCTTAGGACGAAATTCGAAAACCAAAAGCGAGTAATCACAATTTATGTAACGGACAAAGAAAGCCGAAAGACAGAAAGTTAATGGAAATAAATAATAATAAAGATACGGAGCTGTACGCGTCACCATGATCCATTTCCAGTCCATTATTCAATGCGGCGACTGAACCCGTGATATAAAGTCATTGATTTATATTCTGTGTTAGGTCTGCAGTAATGCACAAATGGAGATCTCGTATATCTTCAGATTAAGTCACCTGTGTCATCGCGAAAGCTATGGAGACAAAGTTTTAATTAAACTAGCTCACGGTACTAGGAAGAATGTTAGAGCTCATAGACTTATGATATACACATATAATAATATGTTTTAAGCTAAACTATACAAGCTTAATAAAATTAGGAATTACATTTACCTACTTCAATTCATTTTTATTAATTCAGAGTGTCAATTAAAACTCGGCTCAATGACCTTCATCTTTACTGGCACACGTCAGTAATTACACACAGTAATCAGGAATAATAAGAATATTAAAGACACTGACCAAACATCGCCCATCGCTATCCATCCAACAACTTAATATTCCAATGTAACTATTAACTGTAATAATTCACTTGTCACATCTCATGACAAAAGTTATCGAGACCCACTAGATGACCGCTACATCGTGAGTCACTGTTAACACACATAAGGCTATGACGTAGATCATTGATGTTGCCTACGTGAGAATAATTACTTTTTATAGCCAACACTTGAACGATGGTCAGTTAACTATATTACGTGAAAAGAACACTTAAATAATGCAAACAGCTCTTGGAACAGATCCTTGTGTAAAAGCGGTGACTCTGTTGGATCAGCAACATCCTATTTGTAATATATGGGCACAAAAATGTTTTATGTCGTTCATTTACCTATAAAGAGTCGACGTAGGTACTATTTTTTTTATGAATGATGAATTTAAATGACAAGAAATTAAAAATTACGATCGCCCTTCTTTACTGTTAATTTTATATGAAATTTTACACTATCAGTCTCCAAAATTGTTGCACAAATATTTTCGGACATTTCAATTAAATATAGTTTATTTAACATAATAGTAGCTAAAATCAACATTGAGTATTGTCCTTAAAATGCTAATCGTCAATTATTACCGTTAATTATTCGTTAATTATTCTACCTACGCATTTCTTGAACGTCTGTGTCCTCTACCCTTAGGTTGTCTGGTAGAAATCGCTATTACAGCGATAAGACCGCCTATTGTGTCTAAATAATTCTAAAATTGTAATATTTTATGTACTTCTAGTGTGCACAATAAAGAATATTGTATTGTATTGTATTGTATTGTATTGTATTGTATTGTATTATAAATAACTTTATATGTCTATGTCATGTTTTACGATTCCCTTTCATGAATACTTCAAAACTTACATCAATATCACACTCACCTCATTCCATGCAATCAGAAATACGCTTACCATTATTTCTTTTCTTCAACTGTGATGGTAAGCTCGAAGCGTCAAAGGGATTAATTCCCCAGAGAGCTCGTGAATCGTATGCGCCTGCGCACGGTCACACGTAATCTACCTGATTTCATGTTTGACATTCAATTATTTACGCTATACGGATCCGTCCATCAGGATCTTGGGATCGTCTTACCGTAGAATTATTAACTTTGCAAACTACCGTCAAGAGGTGAAACGTTTAAATTTGTTTTAAATGTACAAATAAATTGTCGGAAAAAGAATTTTACGAGTACATTACTTTAATACTGTGGTTTTGAGATTTGTATTTGAGAACTAATGTCTCTATCTGCAATCATCGTCAAGTTAGTAAGTAAGGTTACGACAGCATGTCATGCTACTTATTATTTAGCACAATTGTAAGAATGTAAAATTTACCCCTTCATAAATCTTGAACTTAACTTGAGATTTCTTGTTCTTATTTTGTAATAGGAACATAATACTTAAATTGAATAAGGTAATTTGGTTAAGAACTATCTTATATACTATTTAATGTCGTTTCTTTGTGTAAAGTTCGTTTTCCGTAAATAGTAATTACAAATATGTAATCTTTTCTGAGAAACTCTTACCTGCACTTTCAAGTACGCTCATTGACTGCTCTCAAAACTGCATTGTATACTCGTTGCCGTAAAAATGCACTTACATTGAAGTATTTATCGACTAATTTACATTAAAAATATCGGTTTCAAATAACAAATTGATTTAGTACATGTGATTGGCATTGAAAGCTTGATGGTACGCCCACTTGGTATAAACCCCAATCATGTAATACACAAATCACTAAATAATCAATTGCATTATGCGAATATAATCGACTCAAAGCATCAGTATCGATAGGATCGAGTAGTTGCGTGGGTTTGACGCCATGTTATCTCACTGTCAAAGTCTGGTCCCAACGAAAATGTAGTCTTTATATACCTTGCTTTTGTATTTACGTATCTTACTCGTACGTTCCTTGTTTGACTAAATTATAACCATAAAATATGTCTGTAGTATACACAAAGAATAACATAACAACTTTTGGTTTTAATAAAACCAAACATAATGAAATATTTGTTGTGTAAAATACCTTGCATCATTCACACTATATTACTTCACTAGTGTGTATGTAAGTTTGCACCGTACGATAGGCTAAAATATCTCACTATTTGCCAGAATTCCATTAACTGAAATATTGTATTGCGACACATCTTCACAGGTGACTATCGGGCGATGAAGCTATTGTTCTTTTTTAGTATTGAACCGATTATAAATTATTCTAAATATGAAAATAGACCTTTGATATTATAATACACATAATACCGATCAAACCAATCGTAGATAATATAAGAATTCTACATTTGAACGGAAAATTATGCATTTAATCAAAATTGGTGTAGTATTAATGTGTAGATTATCGATAGGAGAGCCTTAAAATTGTCATAAAACTGACGAACTTAACAAAATGAACAGCCCAAGAGGTCAGGTTAATAGGCCATAAACACGCTGTTAAAATTTTATGTCTTTAAATTTTAAATAATGTACAGATATAATTTACAATACAAACCTTACTGCTCCAGAAATTAAGTAAAATTTTGTTAAGCAAAATAAATTATACAAGTAGATACAAATTATAGAGGCTAAGCTAGATGATGTAACTTAACTTCTTGATACGTAAGGGTGTAAATCAACTTCCGATAGATTTGCGCAGTTTATCTTTATTACTAAAATAAAATTACAATAATGTTTATATTGGTTGTATCCAGCATAGGGCTTACTATCCGGATATCCGAATATTCGAAATATCCGGATATCCGCCGAATTTTAAATCCGGATATTGGTGTTTTTACTATCCGGATAATTCGAATAAAACGGATAGTAATTTTTAAAAGTTTTAATATGTTTTTTTTGTATTTAAATATATTTAAAGCACCAAGATATAATATTTTAAACTTTATAATCATGAAATATATACTCTATTAGCCTCCAATAATATATTATACTCCACCAACTCGCACTGGAGCAGCGTGGTGGAGTATGCTCTAGGCCTCCTCAATAGGAAAGACCCTTGCTCAGTAGTTGGCCATTAATGGGCTGAAGCCAATATAATTATGTATTATAAATATGACTAAATGCCAAAAAGAAACTCACATAAGAACCCGCATAGATATAATTTTTATAGGACAACTCAAAAATACAAATAATGGCAGCTCGATATTTCTTCACAATATATTATGCAAGTGTCCAAACCATGTTCTATTTTCACAATTTCAATAAAAGTAACAGTTCTACGACGGATTTAATAGAGTAAAGGGAAGTTTTGGGTGTACGAGCACTCGCTCGCGGTTCTCTGCCTAGCCCCTAGAAGAGAAACGGTTCTGGAGAATTGTACAGCACAGCTTAAAAATTGAGCTCAGAAATCGAGCAGTTCAATGGAAATCTTCATCCTTGCGTCAATATGTTCAGTGCTGAGGATCGTGAGTCGTGACCCCCTCCACGGATCACTTTATCCCAACCTATCTTGCACCAACGGTTCCGGTGCCCTGCCTCGTGCATCCTGCTGTCGAGAGTGGTGTGGATTTCATCCAACGAGCGTATCGGATTGCAGCCTCGTGGTCTGGTCCCCTGGACTTTGCCGGTGATGCCTTACTTCGCAAGATTGTCACCGTACTTCCGGGCGATATGGCAAAAAATACACCAGTACTCATTGATGGCAGATGGTTGAAAGCCTCTTAGTCTCTTAGGTTTCCTGCTTTCAGAATTTTCTATGGCAATAGACTACAGAAATTGAATGCATAGACCTCGCACGTCGTGTTACGCTCCATGGCAAAGTTGGAAGGCATTGATAGAGGCACTTGTCGTAGGGCGACTGTGCACTTGGGGTGCCATACAAAAGAAGCCTTAGTGCATGATCCCAAGGTAGAACTTGTAAAGTTCACGAAGTGTGGTAGCAGTAATCTCACTGGTGCGCTCTGGCTGGACTTCGAACCCCTACTATACAAGTATCCTAAGCTTGTGACAGGAACAGCGTTGTAAGTTTGTAACTGCTGGAGGCAGAAAAGAATCTCAAATTCACTATCGCTTTACAATTTATACTTTGCTTTCGTCCTACATTGTTCTTATCAACTCCCTTTTCTTTCCCTGGTGATCCTTCTCAGGATGGTTGTTACGGAAAGACCAGTGAGTGCGTATACGAGGTTTGATCAACGGCTAGGATATCTTTCGCGGGGTCTTTTGCCTTGGACCTTGCCTACTACAGTAAATTTCTCATCTGGTTAAAATGTGACCAAAACACGCAAGGATTTCTTTATAAAATATCTTTGTGAGAGTAGTTTCGATGCTATAATAAGTTGAGCCAATAAAGGCAATCTTAACGGCCCATGGTATACCTACAACGCTTCCTGATTCAACATCATATCTCAAAAGGATTTATTTTCATTCACTCTTTTTCCCTAATCAACCAAGATTCCTTGGCATTTAAAATATCTAGAAAAATAATGTCTTGAACCAGTCTTAGTGACAGAAATCTCTCAATCTTGCCATAAGCAGATTAATTTGCACATAACATTAACAAATAGCCAAACTATTTGTTTCTTGCTTTTTTCTGGATTTATTTCTCATATCCTTCTTGAATTGACAATACCGCTCCAAAATACTACACTCGTTGACAAATTCGACGTCCGCAAGTTCGTCAATATTAGGGAGCTGACTAGTTCTGCCAATAAGCATTATTTTTAATGTTGATATTCACTTGCGACGAGTTCACCCTCTTGCTCTACTGTGCAGAAAAGATGAGCAAGCTCTGCCTTTATTCATATAAAAACAGTGGTATCATCTGCGTATCTTCTGTGTATCTTTAAACCAACGACAAAGGCTTTTCGCATGGTATACTCCCCATAGATATTGCAAAGAATGGATGACGGAATACTAAGTAAAAAATCTGTCTTGATAGCTAACATTATCGACGACTGCATTAACGGGCTCGACTTTTTAAGGACACATCAGTGCAGTTGTCATCACGGGAGTGATAAAGTTCCCGCTACAAGGTTTCTTCCTTGAGGGTTCACCGCGCCGTGATGCAATCACCTAGGTCAAACACCTTGGTGTGCGTTAGCTTTCAGGAGAAGACAGTACTAACTCGATGTGATGTGGTGGAAAAATATTGAGATTACTTTAAGAACATTGCCCATTACCAAATGCGACTCTAGGATGAAGCTCATTAAGCTTAGCAGCACGCTGAAACATCTTCCAAAGACTATTGGGTACTGAATTTAATTTTGAACGAGTTTTTGTAATAAATATTAATTGTATTTACAAATTATTTGTATTTTACGTTCTAAAAGTACTATCCGAATTATTCGTATTATCCGGATATATCCGGATAGTGATTAGGAAATATTCGAAATATCCGAATACTAAATTTAAGCGGATAATTGCATGCCCTAATCCAGCATGAATTTTTAAACGTTTTGAGAAATTTTAATATGAAACAGTACTTGAGAACTTAAACTATTTTATCAATACAAGTAAGTAAATTAAGTTAGGTAATATTACCAAATTGATCCAGACTTAAATAAGACCGATAGTAGTTTTGTGAGATTTATACTATTAGATATTTTTAAATTTCTATGAAATAAACTTCATTAACTTACAATTTATTTACGTACGTGTATAAATTGACTTAGGTTTTCATATTATACTGTGACGAAATTATCACCATTTACGAGGTAGCTCTTAACAAATGTTATTCCTCGGTAATATCTCATAAAATGTTTACGACGCTACCACTATAAACATTAGATGAACTAACACTTCCATTGAGCACTTTATCCTTTTCAATCAAATAACTTGTATCATAATGAACTTGTCAAGCAGTTTGATTAATGACTTCGCCGACAATAGAATTGAATTCCTAATAGATATGGAAATCATAATCTTTCACGGTAAATATTAGTGCAAATATGATAAGGAATAAACAACTATCAAGGCCTTCCTGTACTTTTATACCAGACTTGTATGTACATTCTTGTATATTCTTATTTGAAACAAGTGGGCGATCGCAACTTCATCTACGAAATCTAATTGACTTTTTAGTATTTCACCACTCACTGGAAAAACTTTGACATCCCTTGGAATAAAATAACCAAAATTGGGTAAGCCATTCGGAAAATATTTTTTCCGGACAACTTAAGTTTTAAAAACGTTAAAACGGTATTAATATTTCATTCAGTGATGATAAATCAGTTAGGGATTTCATTTGTAACTATTATTACGTAGGTACGTATAAAATACAAATTAAACGGATTTCAGTTATGCTTTAGCAATTGACGAGAACAATCATATTATTAAGGATACGGTTGTCAAACAGATTACTTGAACATCGTGTGAAGCCTGTAGTGTGAATTTAATCATAGTTGCAAATGTTCTTCTGTATAGTTTATTTGCCTGCCATTCTCCAACAATGATTCATATACCTTATTCAGAATCGAAGTTACAATAAAATGTGGCTCTTTTTGTTAGTATTAAGAAAATATTGTTAGAAGTAAAATTCATCAATAAAGTAGGACGAGCGAAGAATGAACTCTAATCAACTCATCTACTGGACACGAGTTTCTGAGTTTTGAAAATTGTATGTTTTCGATACCTGAATAGGGGATAGGATCACAATTAGAGCTATAACTCAAGAAACATTGAATCGTGTCAATTAGCACTAAAAACATGCCAAAATAACAAGTATTCTACAAGGCCGCCGATCTATCATTTAATAGTAGCGTTAGAAACGTTTGAATCGTGGGAATATTGTAAATCTCTAATGAGAACTACAATTGAAATTCGTAGTTGTTAATCATTAACCGTATGGTATTCATAGTGTAGTATTACAAAATTTTCATTTAATGTATTTGCATAGTGCATAGTATTTGTTTACTGTATTGGAGAATACTAGCCCACTAATAATAGTGACCGTTGGTAAGCGTATTAGATATATGATCATCCACGTGAAGCTGTAAAAGCTACAGCAACTGTCGAAAAAAAACTTTGTAATTAAGACCACTTCCAACTATGCGAGGGATCTATTAAAAAGTTGTAAATAACAAAAAAATATGATGTAAAATTGTAATGGTATTACGAATTTTTTATATTAAGTGCTTTTGAGTTATTATGTTGTTATGAGAGACCTGTGACAAACTAATGTGTTTTATGTGATTTCAGGAGGATAATTATATTACAGTCAAAGAATACAATTAATAATTGTGAAGCTATGTTTAATTTGAAGTTCGCCTGCCAAAGTTATTATTATGCCACATGCTTCAACGTATTACGGCCATCGCTTTGAACTTTATCTCAAGTGCGTTAGAAACGATTGTACGAAAAGCGAACACATTTGGCACTCCATTAAAACAAATGCATTTGCAGTTTCGGAAATCCTTTGAATTATTAGTTGTCTCGTATCGGTCAGTGACTTAAGTAAGAATCTAATATTGTTTATCTTGAAGATTCAAAGTGGTAAGGCAAAAGAGTTTAATAAGTAACATCATAAAGTAATTAACATCATCATAAAATATTAAAGAACCTTGTAAAAGGTGGTATCTAATGTTTGAAGTAGACACCTTCCTAATTTCCAATATTTAGAAATACATAGGTACCATTTGTTCCGAAATTTCATAAATACTTAATAGTGCAGCTTCCAAATCTGCCATCAAGAAAATTCCTCACAAGGTTTGATTGGCCATCGAGACGTATATCGACTTGAATAGCAACCAAATTCTCACCTGCCTTCATTATTGCCTTACTGTGTTAAATTTCACGTCGTCTGAAGCCATTCATGGTTGGATATTCTATTCACACCACATCGGGCTCTCATAATCCACCATTCGAATGCGCCCCGCTAGAAATCTCCATTTTTATGGATGTCTGTCCGAATACCATAGACGCTTGATTGCCATAATAATAAATTAACAAATCCTACTTTCCGCTAATTATGAATTAACATAGGTAACCCTGATGCCGGATGGCAACGCCTATTAATTTTATAATTTTATTTAAAAATATAGTATACATAATTCATTTACATCAATGAGTCATTTATCGTTTAACCTTAGTGGTAAAATCAATACGGAATTTATTACTTAAACACATCAAATTAAACGAGTTACCTACCTAGTTCGTCACTATCACAAGATTTACACTCTCATTACTTGTGTTTAAATGATTCAATCCCACGTCATCATTGATACGTGGACGACCATCTTAAAGTTTTATATTCCCAGATGTACCACTAATAACTTCTGGCAAATGCTTTTTATCATCGATGTTGGTTTCAGTATTTGCTTATCTATTCGTAGTCCATTATATAGCAATATTTAATAGTTCTATCTGGTTTATTGCCTCTTGATACACTAACCTATGTTCTTTTAATAAGGTATCTGTCGATGTGTATTTCATTGTTACATCATTGACTGGGGCCGTCCGATTAAATTTATAATAAATGGTCTTGCGATTTGTATTTGGCAGCCTCCGTTTGGTCATTCGAATTATACTAATCTGAATAATTTATTTGATATAACTGGTTGCTAATTTAAATTTACTGAATATCGTAATGTTATTTAAAATATAAATAATTTTTCGAAATGATTATAACCGTTGGCTTTGCAACGCATTAACGCATAATAATGTAAAGATAGCAGGTTATTAAATATAGGTTAGGCACATTTTAACAACCATCTATTAGAAATTTTAATCAAATAATACCTATAATACGAGTACGTAGATGTATGTAGATTTCCATTAGAAGTATCATACGTATTAAGAACATAAGATGTTATTGATATTCATGGCGCAATAACTCAAGTTGTAGTGCCAAATATTAATTAGAATTAAGATTTGTTTCCATAATCCTTCTTTGATTGTTACAACGCTACAGAATTGCTACTTCGGGAATATTATGATTTGTTTGCTTGATGTTATGTTGTACAAAACTGGGCTTTTACGACCTATTGATAGGATTTTATTTTTATAAAATAACTCTGATGTGTCAGAGTTATAGATGTTTTCTTTTGAAATAAGAATCTTATTGAAAGGTTTAAGGTAGCTCTAAAACTTGATGATCTAATTAATGTGATCTTAATTTTATTTATAGCAGTTTACAGTGTTACGAGACGTGTTTGATTCATATGTATTTACTTACGAATGTTTGTTTAAAAATATTATATTTGTGTGGAACTTCCTGTTTTTTCTCTAGTGATCATTAGTTTTTTTATTAACAACATTAATTTGTAACTGAGATATTCCTTCTCAATTATTTTTAAAACAGTTCAGACTAAGTTATTAGACGAGGAGACCAAATCGTTTTCATTAATTCGTGTTAATATACTGCTAGTATAATAAATATTTTTAATGATGTTTGGTTTTTGAATTATAAAGATTTTAAGCCTATAACAATTTTTTTTTAGTCTTGAACTTTATTCGTGTCGTCATTATTATTTTCTTCTATTTTTGCACTTTTGTTGAAAATTTTCACTTTTCTGAGAGTATTTTCTCCAGAAATGTTCCGTGTGCGTTTAGAATTAGACTCGCCACTAATAAATCCAGAGATTGAAAGATATGGGTCGAGACTGCCAGGCGCAACTACTGTATGAGTTGACGTGAGTTACACTGGTTTAAACCTACTATTTATTCTCAGAAAAAATTACATTGACTTTTTCAATAATTTTTGTACGTTGAAATGTACTCATAGTTTATACAGGTCTATCGTTTCTTTATATTCATTACTTTATTCAAGTATCTTAACGTCGCTATTGAAACAGAACTGGAAGCTACGATTCGATTTATTCCAATTTCTGGTATGAAATGTCGTATATATGAATACTGACACATAAAATTTTGCGTGTGATTTTTTATACTACTACATTATAATTGACAACTATACCAAAACAATATATCTCAATTTGCCAAAGATTATATCTTAAGTCAAGATAAATCACTTTTGCATTCATTAATCAACAGATAGCTATAAATTTACAATGACGTTTTAATTACTCTATTGGCTTTGATAATCTTTATTACTTTTTAAACGTTTGAAAATATTTTAGCCGTATTTTTAGCCGTATTGGGGCGGCTTAGAATACTAACCCCAATCCCACGCCGGAAGGGTGTCGTAAAAGGCGACTAAATCCGGCCCGCTGGTGGTAGGGCCCTTGGAGGGATTATATTGGTAGTATTGATTTTAATTGTTAATTAATACCATTATTATTATTATTATTTCTCCAGGGGTTCGCCTGGATAGCTACCACCCTCGAGCATGAGTCAGCCGCCAAACGACTCGTCGTGTTCCGGCTGGGGGCTTGAGAGCCAGTTCTTTCTTTCTTTCTTTTTCTTCTTTCTTTCTTGGCCGGCAACGCATCAGTGACGCCTTTGGTGTTGCTGATGTCCGTGGGCGGCGATAGCCACTTACCATCAGGTGGGTCGTCAGCTCGTTTGCCGGCTATTTCCATAAAAAAAAAAAAAAAAAAAAAAATATTTATATGTATCTATTATTCACAGATTGAATATCTTTTATTTTCTTACAAAATCTTAACACATGTTGAGATTTATAATGTCAATAAAATAAAATAGAAAACACCTAAACGTAACGATACCTTTTGATTCTGAATTACAAAACAGAGAAAATATTCATGTCATTCAAGTTTTAGTGGAGTGATAAAGTTTTATTGTTTACAAAACACTCGACAGACATTCTGATTTCACTAGTCGCTGTCGAGATCTCATGGTACTCACAAATTTGGACACGAGTTACTCAAACCGATTGTTTTGTTTATAGAAGCTATCTAACTGCTACGGTTACAGCTGTGAACCGCAAAGAGAAAACATGTCTTAAATCTCTGTCATAAGGTTTAAAACATGGAAACCGCAACCGTGTTCAGCGCTGACGTTGTTGTTTCATAACAATAACACGGTAGTTTGAAAGGAAAATTGGATTACATTAACTGTTCAGATTTCATAGGGCTTACCAATAATATTTGAGCAAATTGTGCAATGATTGCATTATTTGTTAATACCCTCGAATTCCTTTCGGATTTGGTTTGAATTTCTTACCCTTGTCGATAGTTGTAGAAACATGGAATTGTGCACATTACACTTACCGACTGGTTCAATGTACCGTGTGATATTTATAGTCTAGGTTATTATTTGATTGTAACATTTATAATAGTATCTAACATATTTTGTTTTTATAACATTAAATATTATGCTTCTTTTTTATCTTATTTCCAGTTGTTCTGGAACGTATAATGTGAGGTCAAACATTCATTTTGGATTTATACGGTAACCTTATTCGTGGGGAAACTGCACAAGGCGAATGAATAAACTATTATAATTGAATAAACTATTATATTAACCCCCAAGTCTTCAAATTAATTTTACATTTTTTCAATTGAGTATTTGCTTTTATTGGCGACTCACTCAAGTTTAAGGTAACTAACTCCCACAAACAATATTTTACAATATCAACCTGTAAAGTCTAAATCCATCATTCGTACCAGCTGTTGTTGTGCATTCTGATTTCTGCATTTTTGAATATTTGCCTCGCGATGGACTACATGAACTACTTGTTGAACTAGATTAGATTTAAATTTATGATGGGTGTAATTGATTCACCCAACTGCTCGGATTGTGAAATGATTGAAGATGTTCAGCACATGTTGATGGAATGTGTCCGTAACGAGGCACTAAGAAAAGAGTTACAGATTCCAGTCAGGCTCGACATAGGAAGCTGTAACAGCATCTTGGCGTCGCCGTCATCAGACGCTGCTAAAATGCTGTTACAACTTTATTTATATCTTGTATACTTTTCATATATCATAGCTGTTTCAATTATGTAATTAGGCCATACGGGGGTGACATAGTCACTGCGTGACAAAACCCCTTTCTAATAATAGAGATTTTTAAAAAAACTAGACGTGTCTGTGGTGTTCCAGGTGCTGTGTGGGGCAGTGGCGGGCGCGGGCGACATGGTGGGCAACGCGAGCCGTGCGCGCCGCGCTCCTCAGCAACACCACTCGCACCGCGTGCTGTAAGTCTATCGTTTGTTGTTTTGTATGTTTCTTCTTCATTGGCTTGGGGGACGTGAAGGTCTGGGTTTTATTCTACGTTTCTTTTTGATCTATCATTTATTTTATTGAACTGGTCGTTATTATCAATTGTTATTTGAATATTACAATATCTCCCATGTCTATTGTTTTATTCTTCCATTTTGGCTGTATTTTTTTAAAGTAAGAAGTCAAATAACTTCTTACAATATGTCCCATGTCTAGGTATTGTTTTATTTATAATTTTTTTCATTTTGACTCCTAATTTTTTTTAATCGAAATAACTAATTTTTAGTAAGGTTAGCAACTTTACGTCTAAAGGAGAACCCCAGTTTCCATAGAAACTCAGGCCTAAGTAGACAAGACTGGAAATTGGCTGTTAATTAGATTATTGCAAAAAGTTCAATTTCTCCAATTTTCACGGCTGCCAGCAATGGCCAACTAAGGAAATCCTAGAACGAATCACCTTAATTATAGGTTATGATTATGTCAAACTCGTGTCACAGTGCTATTTAATATGTATGTTACACTTACGTTGGCGGGTGTCTATTATAATTCTACTACTTCAATGGTTTTCACCCAAAACGAATGTCATAAAAAGGTTGTATAATAAAAGCTATTGCATATTTCAAAAGATTTTATTAGTTAAGTATCATTATAATATATTAATATTTCGTGTAGTTGTGCAGGAGGCGTTATATTTCGTTAGTACCTTGCCCAATCAAGATACCATAATATACTCATTGTAAGTATGGCCACAGCAACTTCCTGATCTTCTAAAGATGTATAGGGTACGTTATCCAGTGTTCAGGACTTATTCTGAACCTTTGTCAGTCACAAAACAGGCGATTAATGGTCGTAGCGCACATATCAACTCGGAAAGGGATCGGCACCGGATCGCCTCGCCGTCAACCTAACGTAAGCGCGTTATAACCCGCCGTCAACCTAACGTAAGCGCGTTATAACCGACCAACAGCTCCAAATCGACTCGGTTACGGCTAGGCGACGCCGCGCTTACGGCTCGCCGGCCGCTGGTTGACGGAATGAATGACAGCAGTTCGCCGACGCAGCGGTAGCCGCGGCGCCGCGGCGCGGGGCGTGCACGAGGAAACGGAAAGGCGAAGGATAGCGTACGGTGAGACGTAAGCGCGGGTACGGCAAGTCGTCCACGCACCGTACCGCGGTTCGTGAGCTTGTCTCAAGGCGAGGCGATTACGTTACGAATCCGATAAGTGTGCTTTACAGTAGGGAGTTTCATACAAAGAATACTGACATGCAAGAGTTGATACGTTTACGTTCCGTTTACGAGTTGATATGTGTGCTACGACCATAAGGAGTCCATATTCATATAGTATTGGTTTGCAAGAAATTGTAGCGAAACTGCGAAACACATTCACCAAAACACAAGTACGAAAGCGAATACAATAGAAAATTAAAATCACTGTGTACGTGTCGATGAGTTTCAATAGTAAATAGGACTCCAAATACGCTGAAAATATTTGATAGTAAAAATATACAAGAACACGCGTAGAAAGATGAAAGATCGATGACAAATATGACAATACAGTGGTGTTATTTATAAATACTATGGTTACCAAAATGACATTATTAGGGATTACATCATCATTGTTGTCAATCGATTAATCGATGTCAAAATATTCGAAATGTAATTTAATAAAATTAGCGTAACGATTGAATGGTAATTATAATATATTACATAGTTTTGATTTATATGGAATACGAAAATATGTAAAAAATAAATTAATATTATAATTATAATCACTAAATAATACATAAAATATATTATTATGTTCCATCAATCGATCATTATCAATCGATTCAATCGATTATAAAATCGTATGTAATGAGGTAAATACTGTGAAAACTTTTTTGCATTATTTTGTTCATTTGGCAAGAGCAGCTGAAGATAAGATTTAAATATGTTTATCTTATAAATAAGACGAATTTTTTGGTATATAGTTTACTCTTGTCTAGTCCGATGTTCTAGCACAGATTACATAATATGGTTCGGGGCCGAAAATTGGGGATCGCCTCTTAATAAAACATCAATATTGACACAATGCCTACATTGTGTTTGAATATAAAACTTTTTTACTCAACGATAATTAATAATATAAGTTGTGAATAATAAACAGTCAAAAATACGACATATAACACGTCGCTATTAACGTCATATGAAACCGAGCAAGGCAAACTAACGTCACTTCTAATGAGATTTAGAGCTATCATTGAAACAGAAACAAAACCACCTCACGATTGTAATGGTCCGTAGTCTTTAACGTTCATTAAAGCTTCCTATTTGCTCCCCTTTCATATAAATCATCGCTAACTATCGCTCGAATGCAGGCATATACCAGTTTTGATTAAGTGTTATCCATTGCGTTGACAGTTGCGAAGTTACTGCCTCAATTATCGCGTGAAGGCACCCGACATTAGCATTCCTGTATTTCTCATAGTAAATGAACCTGAGACTAACTAGTGTCCCGACTCCCGACCTATTTAAATAACTTGTAGAACGTAAACCTCGATGCTATTTGAATGTGGTAACATTTTTATAAAGCGGGAAAAGACAAGATAGAGAATCCGTTAGACAATAGCAATAGATAAACAAAGCAAAAACATGAATAAAAATTTCCATAATCGAATTGAATTTCTATTATTTCAGGACGGACGAGGAAATAGACGCGACGGCAGCGTGGAAGCGCTCGCATTGGCGCGAGATGCAGTCAATACTCCGGAAGGAGGGCTCCCAAAGAGACCTAGTAGAGTGCTGCCCCTCAGTACTCGAGATGGTCGCCAAGAAAGGCGGCCGGACACCTACCGGCCTGTACGTAGAGTTGTACGAGGACGGTGAGAACAAGCAACGGCTGTACGAGCTCTCCTGCGCTCCGGACGTCGTCGACAAGCCTTGCCGCTTCGTCGACGCGAGGCTGTACAATCAGTCGAGGTGTGTGCAGAAGTATTCGTACTCTTATGCGTTAGTGCGGTACGCTTCTGGCACGGAGATGCCACAGCGAAATCGGCCCGAGGGACATTTCTCGGTACCCGGCTCCGGCGGGTGGTCGATGGATTATGTTATTGTGCGTGCAGGTTGTGAGTGCCAAATAACGCCGCCTAAGCGGATGACCGCGCATAGGAAGCGGCTGGAAAGACACAGACAGAGGAAGAAAAACAAACGGTTAGAGGAAGACGATGAGACTTGATTCGCTCTGTGCCAGTGCTAACCAGTGGGACTTTTAACAAATTAACGCGGAATCTTCCCGGTTTAGTATTAGTCGGTTCTTGTGCCATAGCATTTGTAAAACTAGAGCTATAACGACTATAATATCAGTAACTCATTCGTTTCAGCTTTCAATGACTCAAATTTCGTGATAAGTAAAACGATACAGCATAGCATTTGCCATTTACATATAAATGTGATGTTTGAGGTGCTCATAATCCGGTGGCTTGCTTCGATCGTAATTCGTAAGTGATCAACCGAGTTATGTAATTACGGGTGTGGTTCACAGGTAGAACTATGATTATGTTGCTAGCGGTTATGTTGACTGATTTCCGTGCTTCTGAGAGCACATTAACCTGTCGGTTCCGGTTGTTATGGTTAAGTTGCAGTCTTTAAGCCACTCTTCCGACACGAATCCCTTACCTAAACTTGAGCAATACCACGTTGCGTTGGAGTAGAGGAGAGCCGTGACCTGTGGGCTGAAGCATGATTCAATAGTCCAAAATGTAATCTGCGCCTAGTCAGATGCTATGGCATTTTAACCTTTGTAACATGTTACCGATGCTATCAAGTCAGGTACACTTGGTTGTATGAAACTGTCGGTAGATGTATTTCAATGTATTTATTTTGAAATTTTTTGTCTATTACGCTTCTTGTAGTATTGTGAAGTAGTTCTTGATCTTGAACAACTAAAGTGCCTTGCCGTTGTGCCTTTAAATTTTTAGATTGTTGACTTAATATATTGTAGCTTTTGAAACTGTGCCTTAATATTCACAATTGTGCTGACACGCCCGTCTCCATTTTGAAATCTTCGCTAGCGTCAAAATTATTATAATCAACAACATCGATGAAACTGATTATTTTAATAATTTATTCCTAATATTACCCTAGTCCAAAAATCTTATCAGTCATATCTGATACTATTTTAAATAATCTCTTATTTAACGATGTCGTTAATATTTTCCATTCCATATTGTTATTATAACAACCAGTTTCCTTTCGTGACTCCTCCGTTGACCTAGGTAATTTAGCTTCCACATATTTCATTATTTTTAGCATAACAACATTAATTTGATTGCTCTATATTAAAATGTAAATTCCACCTAATAGGAACCTTTTTGTCAAACAAATTAACATTAATAACATATTATAATCCTAATTTGTCCATAAAATTATGTGAGTACATCAATTAAGTTGATTTTATGACGTTCGCGATTTTAAAATGTCACCGACGGAATAGTATTACATTTTATAATAGTTAAATGTCGTCGTTATGTTTCAACGAGTTTATCTCTTCATTATCCTTTATCAAAAATTTTATCAGCTGTTTCAGACATCATTTAACGGTTAGGTATGGCTAGTTTACTATTTTAAAAGTGAATTATTTTTCCCACGTCGACCATGTTAATAGTTACCGTTTCTTCTTTCAAATTAGGTACAGTTCTATAAGTGTTTCTTGGATCACCTCACTACAAGCTAGCTTCGTGTGAATCACAATACTTTTAAAATCCGCCTTTATGTGTTGTAGAATCGCTGACATCGCCACATTATTATACTCGTATATGAGCCGTAACAATTATTTAAAATCTAAATAGATAAGGTACCAGATTCCATTTTATTAAATTGACCTTTTAATTTTATTTGCCATTTCTTAACGAGGGAATAACAATAATATTAATTAATAAATAAGAGCAGAGTAGTGAGGATTCAATATCGTTTCACTGAATATAATGCTCTCTTATCAATATTTAAAATTAAGAATATTTATTCAAAGATAACGTTTTATACATATATTTTGTTATTGTATCGTAACAGTCCTTCCTTAGTAGGCATAAGTGCGTCGAGTCAAAGATCTGTATTATTTTCTATTTTGTAATACTTTTATTGTATTTATAATTAGTAGATTAAGGATTAATTCGTTTATTTATACTGTGTAATACGAGGTATTCCGATATTCAGTATAGTATTGTATGATCGCTTCCATAAATATTAATGTATATAATAACGCAATAGTATTGTGGACTGAGATTATTTTGTGCATTTAAACGTATTATTGAGACGAAAATTGCGATGCATAAAGTTTGAGTAAAACTCCATAAAATTATATACCGCTATCTAGTGTCAAGGGGAGTAACCTTATTAGTTTATAATAACTCATCACAGATGGCGGTGATAACGTATTACTTGAGCTAACAAATAGCTTACTAGCCATTTACATCACGTAACAGTGCCATGTGTTTTATTTTATAAGAAATTGTGTATAAGTGAGTACCTACTCAGTATAGAAAATATTTCTGTACAATAATCTATGATATACTCCGTTGTGTTTACAAATTATAACTCAAGTTACAAAAAGTGTTATATTAATTCTCATTTAGTTTGATAAAAAGATACCTAAGTACCTAGTTATAAAAAATAATTAAAGTATTGAAGAATACTTGTAAAATTATTTATATTGAGCATTACTTTTAGCATCACAAAAACGATTTTATGAATTACCTAATTATATGAGGGCAACATAACAGAATATCCGCCACCAAACATATCATCCCTTAACCAACATTGTCGATAATAACAAAAACACAATTTTAAATAAAATAGAACTCTAAAATAAAAATTGTTTTATTTGTCAATCTAAATGCGCTTTCTAAACATTATTTCTACACATTATAATTATGTACGTGGTACTCAACATAACAACATAGAAACAATTATCATTTATCACATACGAACTATGCCGTCATATTTAATTAATTACTTATTCAATAAAAATAACCTAATTATAATAAAATTTGTAGTCTTAAAAAATAAATCATGGCGTCCGATAGTGATCTATCAAACAGCATCATGGTCTGAAAAAAAGAAAATATTGTTAATTTACTTATGGTTTATTTTGAAGCTTGGCTCATATTTATCGCATAACCACATTTAGAGGTGGTATAATTTAATGTCGTTTTGCATGATTGTATCATTTCATAAATAATAATTGTTATGCAGACCTCGGTGGCTGTTAACACTGTTGTAAATCAAAGTCAAGATCAATATATATTCGTAAGACAATTATCATAATTGGACAATTCATCATAATCATCTCTGAGATTAACATTATTATTTTATTCATAGTTTCATTCGTTTAGATCAATGTGCTGCCATCTATGGATGAGTAGCTTAAATAATTTCAGAAACTATTTTTTTTTCCTTGCACCAAGTTAAAACAAAATTGATACAATTATATCGCAGTATTATAATCATTAATTTATTGTCCTCATCCTTTTTACCTGACCGCCAGGAAGGGTCATTTCGAAAGTTTAAACAATTATGAAAACTTGCATTGCGCGGTAGTACTGAAGACTACAATTGAGTTTTAACGCTAGATGGAGTTGCAAGTCATGGAAACTAATGAATAAGAAGTACTAGCAGTTTTAAAAATATAACGTAAAGAAACCTGCTTACTTGAGAAATGTTTACATCCCCGCTTGATGGTAAGTTATTGTGAGGCTTATGACCTTACTCTTTTATTATTGTTTACTCTACACTTAACTTTATTATTGTTATTCCATCCTACTTTAATAATCAATCTCGGTATAAGGAATAGGTATGAGGTCAATTTTTTGGCTTGACGTTTCATCTGATCAAAGCTTCATCCTTTATCCTACATGCTTTATGCGATATCCAAACAATCTTCAAATGCAAAAAAACTCAAAACGAACCTTTGCCCACCAACCTTAACAACCAACATAACATAACAGTTCAACATAACAAATACTACTACGAAATCTATTATCTACGGTTTTTGTAAACCACATACCAAGGAACATCGTAGTAAGGTACATAATGCCGAAGCCAAGCACAACTGCCAGGAACTGAGCGATGCCGGCGCTGCGTTTTCGCTCGTGCCACCGCGCGCGCTCCCTGGGTAATACCTCGCTCACTGTTACGTAAAGAAGAGTGCCAGCAGCCAGGGCCTGAAATACATTAAAGATGAATGAAGGTTTAGTTATAATAATTAATTTTATAAGGATTCAAACACGAAGAAGGCGTCCCGACTCCCGTCATCAGTCGCCACTCGCTAAGTGCTTGGCTCATAAAATGCTGAATTTATATTGCGGTAACACTTAACAGTATAATAAGGAGCTAAAACGGAGTGGACGATTTAATTGAATTGAAAACGAATTTTGACTTTCGTTAGGGGAGTCATTTGTTCCTATGACGAAATAAATATAATAATTTAACTTAAAATTAGACTTCTAAAACAATATTTCAACAGAGGAATATTCAAGCAGAGACTTAGGTACTTAAGAACTGAGTAGCAGAACTAATAATGGCATCATTATCTAAATCTTTCTATAATCATAAAATGGAAATGATCGCAGCTCTACAATAGTTGGTTTGGATTCTAGTAAATACGTCATTGACCCTGCGCTGATCAGTACTAAAAGTACAATTCTAACGTTCTAACCTGCATGATAGGCACAGCCACGGAATCCTTGACAACTCTGACGGTCTCCAAGCCGGCTCCGAGCGCTATGCCAGCGACGGAGCCGCCACTAAACAGCAGCACACACGCGATGTGCAGCCCCAGCTGACCTGGCGAGCTCGCGCAGATCTCCGCCCCAAGGCAGAATCCCACCACGTACTTGTGGCAGGCCACTGCGCCTAGAAGGAGTAGCACCTGGTGGGAAAAGGCTTAGTTAATATCAATGTCCATTTCGTTTGTGGTTGTACTTTTGTTCCTAGATTGAACAATCACCCTTTCTTCTTTGTCGTCTTTTTCGTTGATGGTGGACATTTAATTAGACATCTTTGCAGTAATTAGATAAGGTAAGGCTTCTTTGTCATCTTCGCACTTGAAATTTTTTTAAGTGGCTTTGCCGTTTAGTTCCCCTTAATTGTATCGAATTTATGTAGAGGATCTGAACTAAGATTGAATGTCTTAACTTCTATGGTAAAATTGTAATAGGTAAGTACAAAAAATTCGACAACAAGCGTCACTGATTACAGACAATGTTATTGCAGCAGTAAATTATAATTATCTGGAATTGGTAATCAGTTTATCAAGAATACTTAAGTATTGCTTTGTTCACTCAAGTGATAATAAATTAATAATCGATGTAGGTCATTCAGATGGAACAACATACGTTACAATACAGTGACGTACATGGCTAAGGTATCATACGATCAACTCTTGACCATGGCCAAGCATGCTCGTAGTCGGTACGTACTATATCACTATTTGATAATTTTTCTATATACGTTTACACATAATACATCACATACGCTCACATATTCACACCCCTACACCATGACATTACCTATGATATGTACTCTAGTCTCCAAAAAACATTTTTCTGCCACATACCTGGAAACATTGATCTTACATAAGTGTTTTCTCTTTTGGAACCTGGGATTTTATTGAACTTGATATGTGCTCACACGTTATGCATTGTACTAAACTATTGCTGCTGTGTATATATGTAAGTAAACCGTTCAGTATTTATTTTCACACAATGCCTAGTTATATTGACCCTATAAATCATCAGATAAAGGATTGCGGTGACTTGTGTGCCTTACAGGAATTCCCGTTTATGATTATGCATATGAGTTATATTGACAATGCATTTACAGTCCTGCAGCTTACTCTTAATTTTCCTTAAAAACACTCAACCTACTGGGCTGGCTTCTAATAGCTTTCTATCTCCTTAAACAACCCTTTCAACTCCTTAGTCGATGAATCTCTTATTAACTGGCATTTCAATACTATTACCGAAACATATTAAAAACAAATGCTAACTATCTAAATCTAACTCAGATAATAATATAATTGCCATGGCAACGGCAGGCTGGCTACCGCCTGCCTACAGATACATATATAACAACCATGAAACATAATAAAAACAAAAGCGTCTTACTCGCCTGTTGACCAGCAACGAATCTTCACCAATAAAAACTTCACTAAGAAGGGATCTAGCACCAAATGTACCATTGGGAACGTTGACTTAGACTCAAAGATGTTCCTTACAACTCAAAGTACAAATGTTTACAAAATCAATAAAACTGCTTACTTGAGATGCGCTCTCCTGTAGACCAATCGCCAGTCCCTCCAGTGCGCTGTGCACAAACAAAGCACACAGCAGCCCAACAACTCCTGACGAACTCTTGTTACAAGGAGCCGTGTGACTGACGTGGCACATCCTAGGGTTATCGGTGTCCCCACAGCAACGTTCCCTCATTTCTCCATCTACAGGCCTCGTATCGAGAAGACTCGTCGATTCTGCGGTCCCATACCCTCTTTGGACATTCTGACTGTGATGGCCATGAGCTCCGTAGAAAAAGTGGACTATCTCATCCACTAGGTACACCAGGAAAAATCCGACACAAAGCATCAGCTCTGAATAATCTGGATACTTCTCTCTGGCTTCTGGCAGCATGTGCATTATAGAAGTTGAGAGAAGGACGCCTCCGCCAAAGCAGAGTAAGCAGGAGATGAGAAGAGGGTGGCGTTGTCTCGCGTTTTCTGACACTGCGGCTGGTAGCATTCCTGTAAGGAAGCTTCCGAGTCCAAGGGCCAACATGGCCAACGCTTTCGCCGTTGTCAACTCCATTGTTACGTTAAATTGAATCAAATTCAAAACGAATTTTGAAAATTATGACACTTTGTAATTTTATACAACCAAATCTTTGGTTAATTTTATACTTATACAATCAATATAACAAAGGATTCATCATTTAATTAAGAACACACATTACATCAACAACTTTAAGGTTGACTTTGACCAACCGTCGCCTAAAGCCTATTCGATGCACATTTCCGAAGGGACGATACGTTTGTATTTTATCACTATTTACACATTGTTATCACAAACGCTAATAAAACACGTGAATACATATGCCGATAAAATGATACAAAATAAATTCATTTGATGGTCGTAGTCTGCACGTAGTACCGCAGCGAGGTACTCGCGGGTAGTGATAAAAATGTAGGAAGTAAAGTCGTTGTTCGTTATGACAATAAATGCCGTATCTCGTCGAGTCACGCTTTGGAATGATAAAAAAGTGACCCTAATATATTCAGAGTATTTTATTAAGAACGCCGCCGTTTCAATTAGACATTACATGACATGGTAGATAGTTTAAACGTAGTCAAATACATACCCACACACATACTCGTGCGGGTATGTGTTGTAGTCACAACATATACCCAAAACTTGATAAAAATATCAATGATTAACAAATTTTATTCCAATTACCCCAACGCTGAGGAATGTTGCGTTTCCGATTTTCCATTTACCCTATTTTGCTATCAGATTCTGGTACAGCACTTTTAAGAAAAAAACTGAATACATTTTAAAAAACAAAAACATTTTTTACCTGTTTTGTCCTGTCACCAATAAATGACGTATCGTATAAAAATATTTTGAAAATAAATGTAACGATAAGGTTTAGATTCAGCATTATAAAAATTTTCTTGCAGAAGTAAATAATGAACGAATTACTTCAGAAGCATGGGTGCGCTAATGTGTTTAGCATTCCTGAAGGCCTCAAAGAACTTATGTCTGATATATCTCGTGAAGTGAGTACGTTAACAAACAATTAACCAAGACTTCATGACTTATTTTGACAACTTTGAATCGATTTTAATCCAAAATCCAAATCCGATTTTCCCCAAAATCTTGAGCTACTCTTCTTATCTTAATTATACTTTTATAATACCTACTAGTGCTTCGTATAAAATTTTAATGTTTTCAACTTCAAGCATAAACCAGTCATATTGAAAGAATAGAATACATTATCAAGCAATAGCATGCCTAAAATATACACTTATTAAAAATATTGCAATTAGGTATAATTTTAATCAAGCACTGTCTTTCAATTTTGGAACGAAGTTCCTTATCGCACGTTGTGAAAGGGGGCTAGACGGAAAATTACGACACTTTTTTTGAAGTGATTCAGTAAGTTTTACAGAGATGGCGCTGTACTGTACAACTTTCTGAATCACGCTAGCGTGATTAATTAAGTTTTACAGAGATGGCGCTGTACAACAAAACAATGCTTAATCGAAAGTAACTTCGTACCATCCGGGTGTCGCTTGACACCTCTCATGTTTTTTTTTATTTCAATCAGGTTCTTAGAGAGCAACCGTCAAAGATCTACGACTTCATAGCAAACTATCTATCAGTGCTTCTCATAACACGTGAGCATGGTATCCTCGCCGTGAGGGTTCTGGATGATCTTTGTGATTGTCGTCCTTCTGTCTCAGAACATTTGGCTGAAATTGGTTTGACAGGCGAGCAGGCTGTTACCATTGCGGATATCATTAAGGAAGAAGTAGAAGGCGTCGAACCTACTGAAGGAAAGGGTAAAAACTGTTTTATAAAATAAAAAATGGATTTCTTGTGTAAATCATTATATTTGACCTAATATTTCGCAAAATATTTTCAGAATCAGTCAAAGAAACTCAAATAATAAAGAGAATATTAACAAAAGTTATTCTGGATGAAGTGAAAACGGCTAAAGTCTGTCAAGTTGCGAGAAATGCTTACCGCGAGTATTGGTATAGGAAGAAGCTATTGGAGCAGGTAATTTCGTAGGTACTTTTAACACACTGGTTATTGAAAATAATATAAAAATTATAAGGACAACTTGTATACCATCTCGCTTTAAAATCATTTATCGATGAAAATCAAAACATGCATGTTTATTGAAATTCCAAATATTTTACTGTCTAACGATCTGTATTGAGTCTAAGCGCACTTAAGTTTTTTAGGACACACAAGTTACACTGACTGTTGTTAACCTGAAAATGTCAAAAACATAAACATACTATACCTGTGCCATACTACTACATACAACATACTATACCATACTAGTACCAGTAACTAATAGAATTTTTACATCTTTAACATAATCACACTTAAACAAAATAATCACACTTGAAACATAATCAAACTTACTTATCACAGTTAACACTCACGACAGTGTTTACAATATTAAAGCTGTTTTGATAGTACCAACTAATTTTATTACTCAATCTAAAGATCCAAAGAAAAGGTAATATGTAAATTGTTTTAGCGTCTAAAAGAAGCTCCAGATGAACCATGGGAGATCGCTGCTGAACGCACTTTGCAGATATACAAGAGCACCAAGCCGTCGTTCACAGAACTTACGCGTGCTGCTGAAAAGATACAGGTGTTTTAAGAATAAATAACAAAAATAAATAGATAAAAGCTGCGAAACACATTACGATAAATTGACACATATTGATACTTTCTGCAATAAGAGTTACATTGCTCAATGGTCGATAAAGTGTCGACAAAACAAGGCAATTTTCAGGCGTGGTTGATAGACCTTAGTAATAATCGCCATTCAAAGTTAAAGTCAAAATAACAACCCATAACTGTCTCACTCCTCTCACAATGTACGAGGGGTATAGGCCATAGTCTACCATGCTGGCCAAGTGTGAATTAGCAGACTTCACACACCTTTCAGAACATTATGGAGAACTCTCCGGTGTGCAGGTTTCCTCACGATGTTTTCCTTCGCCGAAGCAAGTGATAATTAACTTCTAATACGCACACAATATTTGAAATATGCCTGATATTGTCACAGATGACATCTGTCGCATGGCTGCTTTTAGTTTAATGATATTATTATCCCAATATTTCAAAGGAATCAATAAAGTGATGAGAACAAAACCACATGCGTAATTAGTTTGGTTAGGTAAAATTAAAAAAGTAAGTATTGAACAATCATATTAAACTGAAAATTTGTCTGCTTTCAAAACAATTTTTTTATATATTTTTATAGGCTGCTTACAGGGGATATCACGTTCGGCGTAATCTCCTAAGTCATCTTAAGCCCAATAAGAAGAAGAGAGGGCCAAAAGTAGATCTTCCGGGGCCGCCGCTCGACATAGCTGCGTCGAGGGAAATCGATCTTGGCCCTCTTATTGTAAGATATTATACGTTTTGTAATATAAAATATTTATTGTTGATATCAAAATGGTTCAGTCTCCAAATACATTAGGATCAGATTTCGAACACCATCAACTGGAAACGGTTATTCTTCAGGAAGGGTATCAACCCTTTTGGGTTATCAAATACCATAAAACGATAGCGGTATCAAAAATAAAGTACATAAGTTGTAGGTACTTGACACCTTTTGAAAACATGATTTTAATGACTTGTTGCTTCAGTAATTTCCTACATTACAGAACATCAAGGTTCGTGAAGACGACGTTAATGTAATGTTCGATGAACATGCGACTCAAAAACTTGGCTTGCCTTACGACCCACAAAAAGCCATCACTCACGTCGAAGACGATGAGAAGTTTGAGGAGGATGCACCACCTGGAGAACGCTCCAGGGCAGCCAGCCGTGACCTTAAATCAGCTAAGAGTCTGGTTCAACCCTCACAAATGCCTATCTCGGAAGGAGGAATACATTCTTTGAGTAAAACGAGTGCAGTCGAGGAATCTGAAGGTTTAACAAATATTTAACAAATATTAGTGCTAGAAAGCTGTAATTTGGCACGGATATAGATATTTATTAAAACTCCAGAATCGTAGAATAAAATATTGAAAAACATTTTTTTCAGGGTACCTACAAGTAACGTAAGGATGAATTTTTATAGAGTGATATCGTTGAAAAGGTCTTCTAAAAATATATGGGTCTTCTAAGATCATTTTTGGAATTAGGGGTCAGTTTGCGAAATATTTGGCTTCAAAGTGTTAATTTTGGTTAGAGTCAAGTGTCTCCGCCTGTTGGCTAAGCGGTTGGAGTTGGACAAGTCATAAAATTCTCAAAAATAGTTTATGCATGATGAATTTAGAAGGAAAACTATCACGGCTATGTTAGCATAAGTAGTTAATGAGAAATAGTCGATAAACTTACTACTTCGGAACGCTACATTGCACGTGGCCTGACACGCATTTGTCTGGTTTTTGAAGTTATTCTTTTTATGGGGTATTTGGAAAAAAATATGAGAGAAAAAAATTTACGATACGACAGCCAAAAAGCGACATGATAAAGGTGCGTGATACTCGTAATAGGCATACACTAGGCGCTCAGTTGTTGCTAGGAGCTGGTTTGGATTACTAGCGCGCGCCGGGTTGTGGGTGCGAGCGAGAGGTACTTATAAATATGTAAGAGGTAAGTATAATTTCTTACATGTGTAAGTACACACACACGTTTTTTTATTCCTCGTTTCCACCATAGCGCGTCTTTATACTTTGTAGTGACGGAATGTCCATATTATAAAGACGTATCTAAAAAGACAAACAGTTCTCAGTTTATAAATAATTTTGCTATAGTTCCACCTCGCCGCAGTCGCTTAGCAAGTCATGTTCCAGAACCAAGGCAAAGCCGTTTACCAAGCCAAGTCCAGTCAGCCCATTTATCGTTTTCTGAGGTAAATGTAATTGTAAATGTACTTGCTATAGTATCTCTCTACTTTTTAGACTGTAACGTCTGTAACTGATAATATATTTTTATAAGGTTCCACCTGAAGTGATTGCTGATGAATTTCCTGAAGTAAATGAGGAAATACTATCCACTGCAGAGGGTGAAGAAGGAGTTGTTCAAGAGCTATCTGAAGTACCTGAAGATATTCCAGGTATTTTGTTAAACGCTCGTGTTTGTAGTGCATCTCTATCATCTATAATATGCTAACTTAAATTTACTCAAGTTAATTTGATGGGTGATTTGGTATATGCCATTTTACTCATTTATACATATAAGCTACTATTCATGTTTGAATGCAATTTATTATCTTATTAATTTGCAAAATTTTAAAGCAATTACGTACTTAAATGGTGTTATTATTTATTGATGAATATCGACCTTCTTTATCGAATAATATGAATAATTTCTAACACACCCAGTTCCAACTATGGTATTATATTGTAATCTTTTTGTACAAGTTCCTCAACGATTATTACGAGCGTGAATTTTGTTCTGTTTTCGACAATACAATAAATATTGTCAATGACAGATGACCGCACGGAAGGTGATGGAGAGAGTGCTCCTACAGCATCAGTGCTCACTTCTGCTGCGGAGACAGACGCTAGTGAGGTGGAAGACATCGCTGAAGATATGACTACTAGTGGCGAGGAAGAAGGCTAGGAAATGTAGTTGGTTGGAGCTATTAGAACGTTTTTTTTCATTTCTTTGGTGTTCTTTCTTCTTTTTTATGTTGTCCATTGATTTTATCTCATCATTGGTCTCCCTATGAGCATTATTATCATTGGTATTAACATTAACATTTTATTTTACTGCGTTTTCTTCATTTAATGTTGTTTTGTTTCGTTAATTTGATTCTGTTATTTTAACCTTTTATTTAGAAATAAATGAAAACATGATTTACGTATTTTATTTATGTTATTCAGACTCAAATGTCAGTATATCAAATATGTATTTTTTTATTCCTTAATTTTGTTTTATCTCCAATATCATTGCCAACTAGATTTACCTTTTCAGTTTTCAGTAAACGGATATTTTGTACTTTAAAATATTTTTTGAGTTTTACAAAATATTTATTTCTTCAATAATGGCAGATTTATTACAATCTCAGATACATGAAGGTTGCAAATTAGCAATGCCAGTAGGACTTAAGGAGTTGATGAGTGATATTTCAAGAGAAGTAGGTATACATTTTTCATTATCTAATCAAGCGTAGTCACGTCTTAATCACAAGTTGTATGTTTTAAAGTTAAACGTCACGTTAATAGATTCATGCGTGCTCATAGCCCGGGGCGGCTTGCGTCGATCAAGTGGCCGACATGCAACAGCGAGCGCGGTCGGTAGTTGGATGGGTGGACCGCTTGGCCCGCTTGGGAAAAATTCTTGAGCTTTTTTGTGCTTCGGAGGGCATGTAAAGTTGTCGGTCCGGTTGTAAGACAACATCGTCCTTTTTTTTTTTTTTTTTTTCGGGGGGAAATCCTCATGGACTACCTCCGCCTGGGGTAAGGCGGAGGGGTGTGCCGGACTCTTACCGGCTAAAACCACCCCGGTGTCTCCTCGCACGTGCGCGCGGGGCCGCGGGAATCCACATTCTTCCGCAGCCCCACCCTAGTGCTGGCCGGGTCTATCCCGGCCTCGTCTCCTGCACGAGGTAGTGAGGTGTTGAACTACCCCGTGCATCGCCTCGGAGGCGCACGCCGACACCCGCGTGCGCCTGCGACTCGGGTCCATCGAATAGGGGGTGGGGACTTCCCCAAGTCCCTCGCCCCTGGACCCATTCATGGGGGCTGGAAAAGGGCGTTATCCGCCCTTCTCCTGCGCCCGGTGCGTCTTCTACGGCCGGGGAAGGGAGTCGAGATCTCCCTCTCCCGTTCCGCAGTTTCCTTCTGCGACATCACGTCCTCGCAGAAGGATCCCACCGCGTCCCACGACTCTGCGCTACCGACCATCCTCCGCACTATGGCCTGCAGCGACAGATCGTCTCCTACTACATTTGTGAGGACACGGCGCTGCTCCTCCCAAGCTACACACTCGGCAAGCGTGTGTTGCGCCGTGTCCTCCCCGCAATGGACGCAGTGGTGGCACCGAGCGTCCGGCTCCCTGTCTATGCGGCACAGGTACTTGCCGAAGCAGCTGTGCCCCGACAGCACCTGCGTCACCCTAAACTACAGGGAGCCGTGCCTTCTCCCGAGCCAGTCGTCGAGTACTGGCCGGATCGCCTCAACGGTAGCGAGGCCGGCGGCAGGGCGCAGAAGCCTTTGCCGCCATTCCGCCACCAAGACCTGACGGAGCTCCTCTCGGCGCAGCGCGATCTGCCGCTGCACCAGCATCGAGCCCCGTGCCCGCTCTTCCTCGCGCCATCGATATAATGACGCGAGTACTTTCGCCTCTAGGTCCCAGGGCGGGGATCCGGCCAGGACGCAAGCCGCCTCGTAGGAAATCGTGCGATACCCGCGGATGACTCTGACGGCCATCACCCTCTGCGGTTTGCGCAGAATGGCGAGAGTGTTGGCCGTCAAATCCATTGCCCACACAGGGGCCCCATACAGGGCCATGGACCGCACGATTCCCACGTACAACCGCCTACAGGCGGCGCTCGGGCCCCCCATGTTGGGAAGCAACGTTGAAAGCGCGCCCGCTGCGCCCATCAGCTTGGGCACCAGCCGCCGGAAGTGGGGCCCGAATTCCCATCGGCTGTCGAGCACCAATCCCAGATACTTCATGGTGGACTCGACAGCTATCCGGGCCCCGCTGACCACGATGTGTGATCCCGGCGCCGGCGCACGTCGGGGGCCATGAAACACCATGGCCTCCGACTTGTTTAGGGCCACCTCCAGGCCCAGGCGCCGGATGCGGTTCACCACCTGTGACACCGCAGCCGTGGCTATCAACGTCGCTTCCCTGTGCGAACTCCCTCGGGCAGTTACGAGCGTGTCGTCAGCATAACACGTCAAGTCGGCGCCCGACGGGAGTTCGCCTCTCAACACCCAGTCGTAGCCGATGTTCCACAGAAGCGGTCCCAAGACCGATCCCTGTGGAACACCGCACGACATGAGGTGCTGACCGGCACCGTCACGTCCCCGATAGGTGACGAACCTACCCTCCAGGTAAGCCCCTACTGTACGGCGGAGGTAGGGAGGCACGCGATGGTATTTCAGAGCCTCCCGAATACAACTCCAGGGTAGGGTGTTGAATGCGTTGGAGATGTCTAAAGACACCGCCAGCACCACCCCACCCCGGGACACCGTCTCCTCCACCAGGGCCCTCACGCGCATGATGGCGTCTATGGTGGAGCGCCCCCGACGAAAACCAAATTGGTTGTCGTCCAGGTTCGGCCCCTCCCTGCGCAAGTGGCTGACGAGGCGGTCTGCGATAATACGCTCAAAAAGTTTGCCCGCCTCATCAAGCAGCACTATGGGCCGATACGCGGACGGCGAGTCCGCGGGGCGCCCCTCCTTCCTGAGCAGGACCAGCCTCCCCTCCTTCCACACACTGGGAAACTGACCCTGCTCGAGACATGCTGTGAAGAGCCCCCTCAGCTGAGGCTCTAGCTCCTTCAGAGCCAGGACGAGAGCTCGACCAGGAACTCCGTCGGGTCCGGGTGCTGTGTTCTTAGCCCGGAGTTGCGACACGGCCGCTCTCGTCTCTGCTTGCGTCACCTCGGGGACATCGGTGCTCTCCTCTTCTGGAGAGACTGTGGCTGAGGGTGAAACCATTTCCGGGGGAACGTGCCCGTCTCGCTCTGGGAAGAGGGCCGATACCACCGCCTCTAGCAACTGGGGTTGCAGGCTTTGTGTTAGTGGAGGCGCCCATGGACGCAACTTGCCTCGTACCCAACGGTAGGGGCGCCCCCACGGATCCCGATCTAGGGACCCCAGCAGCTCCTCCCTGGCACGCGACTTTGAGTCGCCAATGGCCAGCCACAGTGTCTCCTTAGACGCGCGGTACACCTCATACAGCGCGTCCTCCTCGTCGGGATCCCGTCGACGCCGTCTCCGGTATCGGGTGTACCGGCGACGAGCCGCAACGCACGCTACGCGCAATTGCGCGATCTCGGCGGTCCACCAGTACACCTGGCGCCTTGCGGGCTGTTGGCGGACACGGGGCATGGACGCGTCGCAGATCTGCGTCATCGCCCCGCGAAACCATAGCGCCACCGCCTCGACGTCGACGGGGCCGTCCGTCGTCGACTCCCAGATCCAGGACTGGACTAAGGCAGCTTCCTCGAGTAGTTCCCTGTCGATGCGCTTAAGCGCCCAGCGCGGGCCGTCGTTAATCGGGATTGTTGGATGGCGGCCGCTCACGGTCTGGGCAGAGACGTCGAACCGGATGTACCGATGGTCCGACAGCGTTTCCACCTCCACGGCGACACGCCAGTCGCGGACTCGGCTGGCGACAGAGGGGCTAGCGAACGAGACGTCCACTATCGACCCGCCCCGCTGCCGCACGCACGTGTATTCCGAACCCCGATTCAGGACGACCAGACCAGTCGCCACTGCCCACTCTTCCAGCACCTCGCCCCGAGGGTTTGTGACCGGAGATCCCCACGCCGATGACTTGGCGTTGAAATCCCCGAGCACAAGAACGGGACGAGAGTGATAGCGGCCTACGACGGCGCCCAACTCGACAAGGAAACCCTCGAAGTCGGCGAGACTCTTGTTGGGGGAGAAATACACCCCTATAATGGCAATGCCGCCTGAGACCGCAGCAACCCAGCCACGACCTCGAGACGGGTCGATCAGAGTCTCGCCAATAATGGCCACCAAACCGTCAGCGCATCCCAGCCAGTTGTCACGGGCGGGAATGAAGTACGGTTCGGCGACCACAGCCACGTGAATTGACCACTCTGCCATGCTCTGGAGTAGGAGATCCTGAGCTCTGGCACAGTGGTTGATGTTGCCCTGGAGAAAATGGAATTGCGCCATTATTGACACTCCATTCCCTCGGCAACGGTCCTGGGCCGGGAGTCGGCCGCGGAGCTACTAGCCTGCGGGAGCGGCGAGGTTTCCCCGGCAGGTTTAGAGCTCCTCTTCTTTTTCTTTTTGGCCTTGCTGGCAGGCGCACCACAGGCCCCTCCGCCCACTTTGTGTCCCGCTGGCTTCCCTGCAGCCGAACATACACTGCAGTTGAGGGCCGCAGAACACTGGGCCGCCTTGTGGCCGGGCTGACCGCAGCGATAACAAAGATCACTACGGTCAATCTCGGCGGTACACTTTGCCCGGACGTGCCCCTTCTCCAGGCACCGGAAGCACCGCAAACCCCGGGGCTGCAGGAGTTTCACCCTCGCTGCAACCCAGCCAACCAGCAATCTGCCGCTATCGGCGATCTTCTTCGCCGACGCTACAGGGCATCGAACCCAGACTGCGCCGAGTCCGGTGGCGTCGGCGCGTATATCGCCGGCCCGTACCTTGTCCGGCGGACACTCTCCGCTTCGGGCAACGGCCGCCACCACCTCCTCAGAGGTCACGGAGTCGTCCAGACCAGCAATCCGCACCTCTGCGGTTTTCATTGGCCTTGAGACCCGGACATCCTCAGGGTTGAGGACCTCCCTCATCTTGGTGGCCAGAGCGTCCGCCTTTTCGGCACTGCCACTCGCAGCACCAGCCACCTCGAACAGCCGGGCACCCGTGGCAGCCTGCCTGAGGGTGACGGACTGGAGGTCAAGATCTGATAATTTGATCTTGGCCTTGGCCTCGGCAAGGCTTCCTAGCGGAAGACGTCCCGCGCGACCGATTTCCATCGCCTCCAGCGTCCGCTACAGGGAATTCGCGTGCCCTTAGCTTCCGCCCTCTCGTTACTCTCCCAGGTTCCACGTCATTAGGTTTCTCAAGGTCCGTTGTAGGTAAGCTTGGGTCGTGTTCACGAAGGCCGGCGCACTGCCGGCCTACGAGGCAGTTCTTGCCCCCCCCAGAATACGCGGGGCAGCTCGCGTCCGAAGACGCGAGGAGGGATTCTCCGGCTGAGCCGGTACCCTCCTGGGGTAAATTCTCTTTGGAACTTGCCATTATCATGGATGCTGACTCCACAGCGTGGGCTATTTTTAAGGGGGGTAAGCTCCCCCGTAATTTTTTAGAGAGGTTTTCTTCCTCGCGGCCCCCACCGGAGTGGCGGCCCTCACCCCTGACGCCCACGGGTCAGGGAGCGAGTCGGCCGACGGTGGCCTAAGCCATGCTGCCAGTCTCGCGACCGACAGCCCGTCGCCCCCACCCCAAGCAACCCTCATGGGTTATTTTTCCCACCCTGGTCTCATCCACAGTGCCCTCTGCTAAATCAGAGGGACACGTGGAGAGACACCACCCCTGTGTGCCGCTCTTAGTCTGGCCCCTCCCTCCAAGCCTGTCCGTTATGGGTAACCCTGTACGGCATAGCCTTGGAGATCATCAGGACACACAAGCCCCCCCACCACGACAAGGTGGCGGCCCCCGGGGGGGAAGACAACATCGTCCTAAGACAACATCGTCGTTAAGCTTGAAAACTTTGGGTTGGCCTCTAACCCCTCCCCCAATTCGCACTGGAGCAGCGTGGTGGAGTATGCTCTAGGCCTCCTCAAGGGGAGAGACCCGTGCTTAGTAGTGGGTCATTAATGGGTTTACATAGAATCATACATGAGAATGCAATTGAATAGGTACATAGTTTTTCTAACATAACTCCTTAATTTACATAGAAGTTTATGGGTGAAAATTATTTATTTTTAATAAGAATTTATTTGTATGTTAAAAGTCATAACTTTGAAAATTCATTTTGTAGATGTTGTAACAAATGTACTAGTAATGTTTTATGGGTAACAGACATTTTTATACGTTACTTTAGATCTTATGTTATAAATCCCTTCGGCGCATAATGTACAAAACGCAAAATGAACACAACACGCAAAATGTACAAATCGCAAAATGTACAAAACGCAAAATGTACAAAACGCAGAATGAACACAACACGCAAAATGTACAAATCGCAAAATGTGCAACAAGGACTAAGGCCTCTTTCACGACGACACGCAACTTTTTGAAGGGCTTCTCTTTTTGATATTAAGTAAGGTTGAAGACCGCCGATCCCTCATTAGAACGATGATGTGATGTTCTGAGAGAACCTGAGATCTTCCATTGGGGCGGGTCTTAAAGAACTTTGACCCTACCTCGTGAACAGCTGTTTGTTACCATCTTTGTGTTAAACTCGTCAACTGAAACGCATGATTCCAGGCTCGCGAAACGCGTAGACTTCATCAGGCGTACACGTTCCAGCTTCACATTGATATATAATGTGCCTCTTACAAGACGGTGATCGCTTCCGGTTTTAAACCTGCTGATCACAGAGACATCATTAAATTAATATGTGCAGATTGTCTGCCAGAATGAAGTCTATTTAACTTGTAGTTGAACCATCAGTCCAAGTCCACTTACGCTGGGGTGGTTTTCTGAAGATGGAGTTCATCATAAAGAGATCTTCCTTCTCTAAAACGTTAGCCAGTAAGTAGCCTCGGTGGTTCCGTCGTCCAAATCTGAAGGGACCAACTTTTATCTCGGCGTCATTTCGCGTACCTGGTCTCGCGTTAAAGTCCCCCATCACAACTGTGAAATGAGCTTTAGAGGTATGTATGGCTATACTAATTTCCTCATACATAACCTCCACCTCATCGTCGGGATGTGTCGAATTCGGCGCATATACCTGTACGACCTTCAATGAATACCGTTGTGATATCCCAAGTGTAAGGTATGCTATCCTGACCGACACGCTCCCAACTTGCACAATGTTATTGATGAGGGACTTGTGGACGAGAAACCCGACACCACCTTGGAACAGATGTTCGCCCTCCCGGTGATAGAGCAAGTTTCCGGATTTGAGTATTATCGTGTCCTCCCCCTGTCTTCGGATTCAGATAATCCCACAATACTCCAGTTTAATTTGTCTTTTATCTTGTCGTCGGTCCTCAGTGTCCTGATATGTTGCCAGGTGCAGAAGTTGTTTTGATGATTGTTTGATGCGCGATCTCTGCTGGCGGTTCTTAGCACCAGTGTTGCCAAGTTAGCCACTTTTTGGCTAGATCTGGCTACATATTTAGCCACAATTTTTGCAACTCATGACTTGACAAGCCAATAATTACTTGTTATTAGCTTTTCAAGTCATGAGTTGCTAAAATTGTGGCTAAATATGTAGTCAGATCTAGCCAAAAATTGGCTAACTTGGCAACACTGCTTAGCACCCTCTGCTCCACCGTTACCATGACCGCCAGGAATAGTGGAACTGACGGGGACTGGGAGCCAAGGCTTAGTTTTGGCTGTCATTAGGAGGTTTAGCCAATAGTTACCACGCTAGGCCAGTTCGTGTTGGTGACCGCAGTAGGGGATCTGGTGATGACAATACTCAGAGATACACTGCTGCCCGTCTCCTGGAATGTCCTATTAGTCGCCTTTTACGACATCCCAGGAAGAGGTGGGAGTGGTGCTATTCTACTTAAGTGGACCCGGCACCACATAGGGAAATAATATTATAAATACTTAGACACTTAGTAGAAATATTTTGTTAGATCGTTTTGCTTAAAAAATATTTTGTGTCGTTTATGCACGTGATCGATGTGAACGTGGGCTTTCTTGCACATTATGCGATTTGTACATTTTGCGTGTTGTGTTCATTCTGCGTTTTGTACATTTTGCGTTTTGTACATTTTGCGATTGTACATTTTGCGTGTTGTGTTCATTTTGCGTTTTGTACATTATGCTCCGAAGGGTTATAAATTACACACCTTTGCTATATCTGCTTAGGTGTTGCGATCACAACCCGAAAACTTGTACCAATGTATCACTAACTACCTAGAAGCTTTGCTTATAACGCGAGAAGCACTATCCATTGCTTGCCGGATATGTGGGGAAGTCAGTTGTTATTCCTGTCAGCCGCAATTGGATGACGAGCTATCTCGCATTGGACTGAACAGTGAGGATGTTAAGAAAGCGAAGAATATAATACTGAATCATTTCGATAAGGGTCAAGGTTAGTTTAGTAGAGCTGATAATGTCATAATGTTAATAATATGTAATAGTAAACACCGGACGTTAGACAGACTAAATATACTGATTTATGTAGGGATTTTAAATATTTAATAACGGTATCCATTATAACACGGATACAGAGGATTACACAACATGCGAGTGAACATGAAGTTAAAAAATTTAAAACGTAGTGTTAAAGTACTTAAATAATCTATCCAAAATGATTATGAAACTACAGAACTAGCGCTCTGTCCGTGGTTTTTTCCGCGATTCCGGTTTATAGACCCAGCAGAGATAGACAGAGATAGACCTATCTGTGTGCTTAAAAAAAGCAAAGCAAAGCAACAACCCATAATTGTCCCACTGCTGGGCTCGGGGTCTCCTCTCACAATGTGAGTGGTACAGGCCATAGTCTACCACGCTGGCCAAGTGCGGATTGGTAGACTTCACACACCTTTGAGAACATTATGTAGAACTCGCAGGTGTGCAGGTTTCCTCACGATGTTTTCCTTTAACGAAGCAAGTGATAATTAAATTGTAATACGCACATAATATTTGAAAATTAGAGGTGCGTGCCAGGATTTGAACCCGGGCCCCTGCGTTCGAGAGACCAACGTTCTAACCACTAGGCTAACACTGCTACTGTGTGTGCTTAATTTCATAAAAGTCCGTTCAATAATTACGCATGTTCTACAGACTTGGCTTGTGTAGTCCTCATACATAACATTTTGTAAGACTTGATGATGTTGTACATAAATAATTTCAGTTCAAGAATCCAACCTGCTGGCTAAGCTGGCAACGAAACTAAGTGCGACTGAGATGCAGCTAGAGGAACTGAAGAAGGCAATACAGAGAGCATTCCACCGATATATTTTAAAGCGCAAGGTAAGAGGCGCACTCAACATCAACATTACTTTCTCAATATTTTACCTATCCATAGATTATAATCCTCAAATACCTAAGAAATCAACTGTCAAAAAGTCATGGCGTTAGTGTTTATTGTTTTACAACTACTAACATCCAGGGATTAAAGATGGATAGATTATTGAAAAGGGCCGTAATACAATTAGAGCCTTTACATAATATCATCATGAAATAGTAGTGATTACGTTAAAATTCATTGGATAATTTTAATAAAGTGAAATGTACCAGATTGAACATTAACATAAATAAATGTTTTCTTAGGAAATGAGAGTTTCCTTTGCCAAGTTCGAGGACAACTCGGAGTCGCCGACGGAGAACTCAGTCTCCAATTTCTCGACTCAGAGCAGCGTTTCTGACTTTTACAAACTACCTAATTCTCCTGACAGCATTTCTGCACAACGAGAACTACAGGTTTAAACTTTATTGATACTTGATTGCTTTTTTATGACTTTCTTATAGTTCTAAGGACTCAAAGACGTTAAATAGTCACTGAGTAGTCTATCAAATAGGATGTTTAAGTAGTTAAGTCATGTTAAGAATTCTTATTTTTCTTAGTCAAGGTTTCTTAGGTATTAATCTTTCACTTCTTAGAAATTGCTACGCCCCAAATCAGAGTCAGTAACAGCATAAATAGCTCCTTAGTATAGAATTTGTATGGAGATTCTTTACTAAGGAGCGATTAAAGTAACCGTTAATGACTCTGAGTTAGGGCGTTAGTCTGTTAATGATAAATCAATCTTAGCTATCTATCGATCGACTTAGGGCGATAGGAGTTTGCGCCTTTCCAACAATCGTTATCATTAAATATGTTTTCATATTATTATTGTAATTTTTAGAACGTATAACATTATTAATAAAGTTACATTGTATGGTAAAGAGTCTTTTATTTTACAATTCTCACAGACTCCTAACTTTTAAATAAATAATATAAATTTATTGTCACTAAAGCAAGGCTATCGCACTGTATTAAGATTCTTTATAAAAAAGTAACCTGTATCAATTATTTTCTACGGTTAAATTACAATATGTTAGAGATCTGTGGTACCTAATATTTCCATAATTTTTAGTCAGGCTCAGAGTTAGTATTTATCAAATATTAAAAGTCTTAGTAGCTTTTCCCTTTACTATCTACAGATTGCCCCCTATCTTGACGAAACAAAAACAATCCTTACGCTTCACCAATCTCCACGTATTTATTTAATCAATTTATTCAAAACTTCCCTTGTTATAAAAAAAATTCAAACGTATTTACATTACAGGACGAACCATTCCATTGGACCACGAATGGACCACCGTGTAAGTCTTTAGATAAGTGTAGTCTAGTCGCTACGTGGCCTTGAAGCCCTCGTAGGGCTAAGATAAAACGATAGTAACCTATATCTACTCATATTACAGTGATTGCATCTGTATCAGCTACAACGCTCGCCGGTTCCTACGTGGACCTTCCACATAGGATACCGTATTCTGCCCACACCTCAGAATGTGACAACATACTGATGAAATCGGAGAAGTCGGTGCTAACTCTGCTGAAAAGTCTTATTTTCGCCGAGGATCGCGAGTACCACGGAATTGTGCCGTCTGTAAGACAAAAAATCCATTCCCTTGGTTCTATCGAGAGCCAGAACACTGATAGTGAAGAAATCGATGATACGATTAAAAGTATATTTAGTCAAGATATTTTCGAAGCTCGTTCAAGAACCTCCAAGGAGTCGCGCGGCCGCGCTATGTTCAGGGCTATACACGAAGACCTGAACGAAAGCAGCAGCGGGGGTTCCTAAATAACAATAACAGTATATATTGACTGATTTTTAGATATAACATGTATTTTTATATTATTTACACTATGTGTTTTTTGAAATGTCCTTTTTAGCTGGTTTAATTAATTTTGTAATAATGTTTGTTATATTTATTATACTTAGGTATAATTTATATTCTAATTTTTAAATTTGAATTATAATTATATAATATTTTTATAAATAATTGATACAAACAAACAATTGATTACAATAAAGCAATGGCTTGTTTTATTTTAATTGTTTTATATTAAACCTTATCACGAGATTGTGGTCTGATCGCACAGGCCAAACCTATAAAGTTAAAACGCACACGTACGATTATGACGTAGGCATCCAGTAAGGAAGGATTTTCCAAAATTGTACCCCCAGGTGGGATAGGGGATGAATATGATAAGCATTATTTCCTCGTACGAAACTTTGGGCAACAGCTAGTAATATACAAATGTAGACAGGACCAGTGTACTGCAGCTTAAAGGCAAAATAAATGTATGAAGTAAATTAGAAATAAAATCAAATATCATAGTTTCATATTTAAATTTATTATGCATTACGACTTACATAATAATCACTTACACATCTAATCGTACAGTACTGTACCAAATAGAAATAACTTCATTATACATATTATTATAATTATTTGGTCATATTGTATACGATTTTATTATGCGCCTTATTATACATACAGCCTATTTATATGTAACTATTTTATACTTTCAAAACGTGTCCAACAAAATTGTGCTATTTATTATAATATTATATTTACTATTTTAATATGTGATTTAAATGCTTTCATTTCACCATAATACAAACATTGCATTACAAACAACAATAATAAAATTTTTATTAATACAACAATATTTTTATGAATATACATAGCAGCTCGCAAACTCATCGATATGACGTCATCATTGTCATGAATTATAAGAATAATAAAACTCAAATAGAGTATTTAAAAATAAGCTAATAATAGTTATTTATATTCTATTCTTAATTAACGATCTCTTAACTAAAGTTAGTATTTAAATTACAAGGTCTTAGAAATACGTTAGTAGAAATCACAGCAGATCTCGATATTACATAAAATATCATTACTTATCATAATGATACTATGTTTAGTTTTAGGATATAGAATGGTTTCTCCAAGGTAACAATAAACTGGTTTTTGGTAGAGAAAACAACATTTGAATTTTAATAGACTAGTAAAATATATTTATTTTTATTTAAAAAATAAATAAAACACGATAAATTGTTCGACGTGAAAATCATTATCAGATCAATATAATATCGATATGTCTAAAGCCTATCCTATATACAACACGTCAACTGAAAATTAGTAGCGAATATAATAATAAAACTTATAAATGATATTTTTTACAACTTAATGATATTTTCTTGTATTATTGTAATTTAATAAAAAGCTTATCATTAATTTTATTATATCCGTCATTATTCTAATAATATTATTGTGATCAACACTTCATCATTATTATGATCATATTGTCATTATTTCTTGCGTCAAAGACATTGATGTTATTAGTATTTTTACAGTAATCAATATTTAAAAGGAGATCTATACTTTGGTATATTCCGAATAGTGAAAACGATAATGTTCTGTCCTATATTATGTATATTGCTAGTCTTACACCCCAACTCAGAGTCACTAACGGTTACTTAAATCGCTCCTTAGTACAGAATTTTTAAAGTGATTTTTAACAAAGGAGCGATTAAACGGTTACCCCATTAGTGACTGTGAGTTGGGGCGTTAGATCAATAAAAGTGAGTGAAAATATGAAACAACATCAGCAAGGCTATTCTCTTTTGTAACTTGACAGCGGAATCCGCGATAAGTTTCAAAATTGAAGTTCGAGTCCGAGATCTTGATAATGTCATTCTCTAATCATCTAGTACGCATTTGCGAAGTGAAGTGAGTCTCGAACTCGAACGTCAAACGACTATAAAATATGACAAAAATAAATATGTCATTGTCTAATCATCTAGTAAGCACTTGCGAAGTGGAGTGTCTCTCGAACTCTCACTTCAATTTTAAACTTATCGCGGATTCCGCTGTCGAGTTACAAAACAGTCCTTGCAGATCCTTGCAGATCGTAAAAACAAGAGGAAGAAAGATTCCTAATATAACACATATAAACTTAAACATATAAATAACGCATTCTGCAAAAGCAAAAAGTACGAATGTAATAAAACGCTTTTGTCATAAAAAGTAAGAATAATTTCTGCCTGACAGAAGCCAAAAGAAGACCTAATATTCTCTCATATTAACACCGCAATCATTACCGGTGGTATAATAGGAAGTATCCAGAAATCCAGATTTAGCTTAGATTAGACACTAAAAACGCTAGTGTTCGAGAGTAGCTTTAAAACCAGTTACAGTTTATAACATTAGTTTGTAAGAAAACCTATTTCTTTGACAAGTTTTACAATATTTTGCTTCACTGCGCGTGTAGGCTGTCATGGTATTGTTTGATGTCATGTAATGTACATTTCGAGTCTAGATTCGTCTCAGATAGTGTCAACACCTCCTCCCATCAACTTGTTTCCGTACTCACTTAGCACCTGCAAATAACATGAAATATGTAAAACGGTTAGCAGCTGCTACATTATAAATTATCCTACTTAGGCTACTTATCGTAATCGTTTGCCTATATGACTCTGATGGACTAAGGTGGACGTTATTTACGACGGCAAGCCGTGGAATGTATGTTGGTTACAATGATGGTAAAACAAAACATAGATATGCTGCTTCCAATATGCGGCTGCCTATCTATGCTATATTAAATGCTAAAGTACCTAATAAATTAATCAACGGAGCAGAAAGTGGGGAGATAAGGTGAAGAGAAGAAGGGAGAGGAGAACAGGAGGTATTATTTAAAAAACATGGAAAAATGAATTCGAAGTTGTTATTAAATAGTAATCGCCAGTGATAAAATTTCTTGAGCACTTGTTATCGGGCATAAATACTCCCGACATTTATGTTGACCACTATCCCCTTCACCTACGCACTGCAGCAGCGTGGCGGAGTAATCCAATTTTAGGCTCCTCAATTTTAAGAGGGCTGTGCTTTCTAGGCCATTGGTCTTGCAATTCACAAAAGCGTACCTTATAGACGAAGATATAGTGATGTCTGTTGGACAGCGAGTGAGGGCGTTGCGCGCGGATGTCGCGCACGGTACGCGGCACGTCCGCGGCGCCGGCGGCCAGCGCGCGCGCGCACACATCCGCCGCCACCAGCGCCGCCGAGCGGCCTGCCCCCGAAGCGCACACCACCACACACGGACGAACTGCTAATGATGTTACAAATTGCGATCAATAACGTACAGATGATTGAGGGACATAAAAATATATTATTTGATTGTAATGTTACCCAAATACCAACGGTCACCTAAAGCCCAGCGACATCATATTCATTGCTTTATCGGGCTTATTTCGTTTAACCACCCAAAATAAGCTACAGGTGGATACTAAGACACGTTTATACCGTTTAGACACCCTAGGATGAATTGAATAATCGTCGTTCAAAAGAGTAAACTGTTAGCAGATGTAGTTAATTGGCTTCAGATAGATTCCACACACAACACACACTGTTTTATTCCCACTAGTTCTACTCGTTAGTCCTATCGTAGAACTAGCGGGATTTTTTTTCTCACTAGTTCTACCGTCGAAGTCGTATCTACCGCTTTGTTACCACTAGTTCTACTCGTTTTACAAAGATGGCGCTGTACAACTTTCTGAAATTGTACAGAGATGGCGCTGTACAACAAAACAATACTTAAATCGAAAGGAACTTCGTTCCATCCGGGTGTCCCTTGACACCTCTCATGTTATTTTTTTCTTACTAGTTCTACCGTCGAAGTCGTATCTACCGCTTTGTTACCACTAGTTCTACTCGTTAGTCCGATCGTCAGACTAGTGGGATTGCCATTATATTCCAAACAGTCAAAAACTTTTTTTTCTGTATACTATACAACTCAATAGTATCTCTTACCTTCGACCTCGGAAGCCGCCTTCATCCTGCCGAGAGTGCCGTTGGTGGCGTGCCCTCGCCTCATCATCTCCTCGGCCTTGGCCGGAGAGTACACGTTGAGTCCGTTGCCCGAGCCGGTGTCGCTGCGCAGCTTCGACAGGTTGTTGTAAGACGACCGGGACTGGTCGCCGTAGATTACTTCCACTCCTAGAATGTTGGAATTATAGTAGGTACTTTCGACACAACTCACATGTTTGCCAACTCAATTTTTTTAGACGAGACTTATTTGGTAAAGAAACTTAGCACTACTTAAAAGGAAATATGAATTTAAATAACTTAAAAACTTTATTCGTCTTTAAATTATTATCATTTTGTTTTTGTCTTATTTTTAACCAACTTAAAAAAAGAAGGAAGTATTCAATTCGACTGTATTTTCATTATGTTTGTTACCTCAGAACTTTCTACTGCGTGAACCGATTTGGATGATTCTTTTTTAATCGAAAACTGGTGCTTATCATGTGGTCCCACTTAAGAGCCCTCAATCCACATGCACACCTTTTTGAGCGAGATTTGACGAGTAGTTTTTGAGTTATTCCTAATTTTGAGGTTGGATATTTTCGTCAAGAATTATGCAATTATAAATAAGAATAAAGAGACAGTGTAAGTTTATTTACTAAATAGGAATCCTCGTAAAAGAGTGAGATATACTCCGTTACTCTCGTTAGTACTATGAATAGGTTAAATTTTTTTGAGGGTAATTAAGATACTTTCAACTTTTTATGCGTGGGACTAGGGGTCAATAAATAGGCACTAATTTTTTTTTTAAGTTTTTGAAAAAAGTACGTTATGATAATATAATCAAAGTGTCGTGAAAGGTACAAACTCGCAACAGTAACACAAAGTGGTTTTTACCTTCTTCATCGTATTCTTTGGCATTTTGCGAGATCTTCATGTAACTTCTCATCTCTGATAGGAAATCTATCACCGAGTCGTAGTCATCAGGCACGCCTTTAGCTGGCCAGAAGTACCACAGATGCGTGACCTCTCGCCAGGTCCTCGTAGCCAGGTTGATGAGCTGGACGGTGGAGATCGCGTACTTGTCGCGTTGCTCCCGCTTCTTCAGGATGATCTGGAATTCGGCGAAGGTTCGCCGGTTGTCTGATATCTCGGACGGTGGGAGATATTCGTAACATTTTTCCTGGAAAAGAATAGCTTTTGTTATTCGTTGGTAAGACAGGTTTTTTCCATTGTAGACAGTTTTTGGTAGAGAGAGCAGAGTTACAAATCATGTAAATCTAGAGGTAATTGAGGTAAGCAGTTACGTACCACACCGTTCTCCATGTACTCCGTGAGCATGACCACCAGCCTGGAGTTCTGCTCCCATACCATCCGCCAGAAGTCTACCACCGTGTTGGCGAGCGGTGCCTGGCACATGATGTAGTAGTTCCGGATGTTGCCTGGACCCTGCACACAATAACACTTTGATGATGACGAGAGACAACTCTAGTTTTGTTAGTGACCCTGCCTATAAAGCAAGGGGTCCCGGGTTCTGTTTTCGGCCGGGGCAGATAATATGGGTGTTTGTGATGTTTCATATTTGTCTGTCCATAGAGTTAGAGGAATATTTATTTATTTATCCTTTATTGAACCTTACACAAGTAATGGAACAAAAGGCGGACTTAATATTATAATTGTAATACATATTTGTAACTTTAAAATTGGCTACGGCTGAATATAAAAATATTTATTACTTTAGTACTTACAAAGTGTAAAATGCAAAGTGCAATATTCACGTAAAATTGACAGCATAAACATTTTCCCACTATATTATTTTAACATCGATTATGTAATTGGTCCTCCCTCATTAAACAATCATCAGATTACTCACAGTAACGTAATTGGCATTGATGTATTCAGAAGTGGGGTCGTTCCCGATCCGTCTCAGTGGTACCCTGGTCTCTGGCAGCGGTAGCACATTGGAGTAGCGGTTCTTGTCCTCGCAGCCAGGGGGGACTTCATCAGGCCTCACCGTCACTGAGGGGATCTCTGCGAACTCCGCTGACATGGAGTCTACGTCCAGGGCGAAATTTGCCAAAGCTGCGTAGTTCATCGGATGGGAGGTTACCTGAAATAAAGGTATAATTTCTGTAAAATAAAACCAAAGCTATATGAGGATAGTATTCATTCATGATAAATGGTATGTATGAAACTGAACCGAAGTTGTTTACTTTAATGTCTTCAACCCATTGATGGTCCTACTTCTGCTCAGAATTATGGTACTCTAAAGGGCGCGTGGCCCGATACGCACTTGATCAGTTTTATTTATTTACGCTATGTCCATTCTGTACCCAATGATTTTATAAGTAAAAGAGGTCTGTACCTAAAAACGTGTGAACGATGTCCTTCTATATACAGTACCTCATCATCATACGCCGGGTTGCCATAGCTCCGTTTGCTGGCCCGCAGCCGCTGGTTCCCCTTGCGCTGGCCCACGCTAACGCTGTCCAGGCTGTACGCGTCCAGCGACACCGGCGTGCAGCGCTGGGCGTACACCCCACGACGACCGCGACGACGTACCACCAGCTGGAAGACGGGAATAGAGATGAAGTTGGTTCAAGTGTATAGACATCAGACAGGGGAATAAAGATTATACTATTAAGATTATATTATTTCGGTGTTCCCTCTAAGCTATAACATGGAGTCCTTCAAGAAGCGGGTCTATCATCATCTTCTTGGCCGGCAAGGCGTTGGTGACGCCCCTGGTGTTGCTAATGTCCATGGGCGGCGGTGATCACTTACCATCAGGTGACCCGTCTGCTCGTTTGCCTGCTCTTAGCATAAAAAAAATACCCAACTAGCTGTGCCCCGTGGTTTCACCCGCGTTAAACTATGGCAAAAACTAACTACTAAAATATATGATGTTAAATAGTCTTCCTCGATAAATGGACTATCAAACAGAAAAAGAATGTTTTAATTCGAACTAGTAGTTCCTGAGATTAACGCGTTCAACCAAACAAACAAACTCTTCAGCTTTATAATATTAATTATAATTATAATATTATATTAGTACCTATAGATAATAATAAATGTTACACACTCATAGCCCCACACTATGGTTCCCTGTGTCGTTGGTGCCATGGACAAAACACAAACTGGGAACAGAAATTTAATCATTATTCAAATTTCTGTCTCGCTGGAAATCGAACCCAGGACCGATTGAATGGCGGTCCGGTGTGGTAACCTTTGCGCCACACGGGTCGTCAAGATGAAGTTGGTTGATGAGTGCACAGACGACATCACCACACGGGTCCTGCGGAAGACCAACGCTGGTTGTCTTCGGACAATGCTGAGTAGAGTTCGATCCGCACAGATCAAGGTATAATTTTTACTAGGGGATATAATACTGTATATTTAAACTCTTTGTTCTTTCCTTCTTCCTTTACAGACATTAGAAAGTCGAGAACTTTTTTATTGACATAAAAGCGTATGTATCGCCATCACAGTTATAACCATGACGCCTTTGTAATATCAGCTATGAAATAATAATGAGAGCCAGGAATAATCCGGAATTTCTTACCATCAGGTGGCTGGTCATGTTATACAAAAATGTTATACTGTAATAAAAATTCTCTATGCTTTGGAACAAATATATCAGCAACGTCCGATTGCCATTAATATCGGGTTACCAGATAGCACAAACCGGCCAATGTTGATATTGTTAAATCTTGTTATCTTACTCAGCGTGTTACAAATATTACAATGTAAGACAAGAAGTGTGTTCTATGAATTAATACCGGAAATAATTGTATTTGTTACAGGTCCCGATAGTAAAATTATGTAATAATAAATAAATCTCTAGGATTTCACAGGACAAATTAGTACAAAAAAAAATAGTGGTTAACTAAGCTAAGCTTTAGTGAAACTAAATAGTAGCTTTTAAAAATAATACATATTAAAAGTATTTGATGCTTAGTTTAAATTATTTCAGCGCCACAAGGCCACAACTATTAAGGAATGTACATAAATTAATCTTTTTCACACTTGGCCGAGTCTCACTTAACTTCAAGTGTCTACTAAATAGTCGAAAACGGATCGGATTAGTCAAGTTACAAATGCCATCTGTCATAGATTTCAGGACGAGTTATTGGTACTTGGCCCTCTCGTGAGAAAAAATGCAGACCTGCCCTAGAACGAGAAACAATAATTTTGCAGCCAAATTGCAATTCACCACTTGAAGGAGAATTTACGATATGCCCTATTCTTGGTGGTTGTCCACTGACTACAGAGAAGTCGACGTAATTTAGGAGCTTCGTGTCACAGAAATAGGTAGAGCTTTGAAAAATATTGTGGTAGAATTTAGACTGAGAATCGATATTAATCGATAATTAATTACTTAATAGTCGATTACGACTGTTAAGTAAATATGGTTTGTAACTGTTAAGTAAATATGTTAAGTAAATTTTATTATGCATCTGGCAGAGATTTAAAAACGTCTGGCACGTTAATGTTTATTGTCAAGTTTTAATTATTTGTGATACACATACATTTCTATTCATTATCCCCATCCCATTCACAACATGAGGAGTCCTAGTGTCGAGTGTCTGAGTGGTGCATTGGTGTGATCAATAAATTACATTTAGGCTTTGTTCCAACTAAAAATTATCCGAACAAAAACAATAGTCCTAAATCACCCTTTTTTACCATTGAAGTACTATTACTAGCGTATAGAACAGACACCCCGAACACCATGTATGTCCCAATGCATTGGCGAAACGTGGCTTCAATCTTCAATGTATTCGTTCGATTTTGAAAGGAGAACGGGGGCTCAATTTTGAAATTCGATCCTCCCGGCAGGACACATATTTAGTTCGAGATGTCTGTTCTGTCATTATACTTCAATGGTTTTTACCGACTTTTTAATTTTTTCGTCTCCACAAAGTCAATATAGTCTCGTACATTTAACTGTTTTTAGATCAAAGTCCAAGTCTAATTTCGATGGCTCCTAAGTATACTGAGTCAACTATACTTCTAATAACTTTAAAGGAAGTCGATAAGAAGAGTGTATTATAATAAATAAATAAATTAACTATGTACTTGAACCAGTGTACGCTATTTGTTTTTTCGTTATTTATAGGGATATGATTTTTTTTAACACAGGTAGATAGGAAATGAAGTAAATGTTACTAATATCCTAAAAAGTTAAATTGTCGAAATTTGTTAGTTGAGTTAGTATACTTAGGAGCCATCGATTTAGTTATAGATCTCACCAATTCCAATGTTCCGACACATCGCGGGTGTTATGGACACGCGCGGAGGCTCGTCATCACGGCATTGTTTATGAATCGCGTTGTAAAAACATCCTTTAGTGAGCGATATGGATTAGGTCCCTTAGCTGGCCTAACGTACACCTCGGTATGGCAAACGAAAGTGATCGACAATACTTTTATTTTAACCCAGATTTCAAAACTAAATTCAAACTTGATTAAAAATGGTATATTTTTTGAACATGAATAGAATATTATTTTTTTAATTATGTATTATATGTTTAATTATGTACTTATTATATATTCATCTATGTATAATATATATTACAGAATTTATTTTGAATATGCAATATGAGATATGTATAAATAATTAGTGGTATATTTTATAACGAAGTATCTTATAAAACCTAAATGCTGTAAATATTTTCATAATCCCAAATCCCAAAGAAATTAAAATCAGATGATTCCATAGGTATATACATACAAAAGTAAAAATAAAATAACTCATAACTCATAAAGACTAGGAACGAGACACCCAGACCGAGAACGAAGATTCAAACCCATCATTCAAATATCCGCCTCGCTGGGAATCGAATGCAGAACTCTTGGCTCGAGGTATGGTAACCATTACGCCAGACTAGACGGGTCGTCATAAAACCTGTGCCAGATAAAATACAGTTTAGTCATACGGGGTATGACTATAATATTTTTACATGTACAATTTAACAATAATTATCTTAAATAATATAATACTAATCATAATAATAATGTAAGATTTTTTATTAAATATAATAATAGAATTAGGTGAACAATAAATTAAATATATATATTGTATAATATAAACATAAATAATAAATAAATAAATAAATACTTAAAAGGAAAATTAAAATTAATTAAAATGAATTTATATAACTAGGCCCCTGCGGCGCAGTACCTAAAATGCCAGCTCTAGGATCGCTTGTCTTCTCTTTTAATTTTTTATTAATTTATTTAAAAAAATAGTGAGCATCGGAACCCCGCGGGCCACAAGTGTTTCAACATCGAATGCTTTGAAGATGTAAATGGATTCACAGATAACTGTACTTATTTATCACCAGTCTACACTAATGGAAACTAAGATGAAAATTGTAAAGACTACAAATTTATGGAAAACATGTACCTATGTTTCCCATATAAAAATAAGTAATTAAAAAAAATACCTACTCTCTGGCTATCGTCACATTTGTCACTAAAAGTGTCAATCTCAAGAACTAAAAACATGGATTGTCATATAAATATCTGTTCGAGAATCGAACCCAGTACATTTTTCTCAACAGGATCACTATTAACCGAGAATGGGGTCGTTAAAATAAGCCTACAAGTAAGAAAAAAATCCAGCAAAATAATGAAGTATATATTGAGCACTTTCGCCCTGCCATGCGCAGGAGTCGAGTCAAGTGTTTGGTCTGTTTAAACGGACGCAGGGCTCGCGTAACCTCACATAACCGAGTGACGTACCACTAACAGGTCGGGTTCAAAAATTAGCAAATACTAAACTATTACAATCTAACCCAATGGTTAAAATTATCATAATTATTTAAATACCGAAACATAATTTAAAAACATGCAAAAATATTTTTTTAAATTTTACAATTTTCAAACATTCTTAATTTGTAATCTTTACGCGTTGATTTTATTTCAATAAATTTATATTATTTTATTTTAAAAAAATCTGAAAAGTTATACAAAACAAAATTAACTTATTTGATCCACATTTTTGCACCCACCTTAGTAAAGTGTATTTTAAAAAGTGTTACAGCCAGATCTTCAGCTTCATAATTGGTGAGTAACTTTCTACAATCCAACCTCAACTATCTTATCATAAGCTATATCTGTGCCTGTCGCACTAGCCATTGACCTGGCAATCTCTCCTCTTCTCTTGGTGAGAGAGAGATCGAGGCTCGCTGGCCAACCGCATTGGCACACCTCATGTCTGAAGGATGCCCATAATGTTATGCAGAGGAGGTGCAGGTCTCTTCACGATGTTTTTTCCGCAAATAATAATAATAACTTTAATTTTTTTTAATTCTCTCCATCCATTTTATTACAATAGACAAGCAGAAAGGTGGAACCGAGCATGACAAGAAGTGTTCCCGTTGTTCGTAGCTTCCAGCCAACTTCCTTCTAGAATCAACTTTCCGTGCATCTTTTTTTTTGCTTGATAATTTATTATTCCTGTTTGTTAGTGTGCGACCTGTAATTTGAGGACCCCGTGACTTATTTTGAATTTAGAGCAAAATACTGGGTTCGATTCCCTGCACAGACAACTATGCAACAAATTATTTTATTTCATGTTAGGTATGATAATACATCTGCAGTGATAGCCTAGTGGTTAGAAAGTTGGTCTCCCGAACGCGGGGGCCCGGGTTCAAATCCTGGCACGCACCTCTAATTTTCTAACATTATGTGCGTATTACAAGTTAATTATCACTTGCTTCGGTGATGGAAAACATCGTGAGGAAACCTGCACACCTGAGAGTTCTCCATAATGTTCTCAAAGGTGTGTGAAGTCTACCAATCCGCACTTGGCCAGCGTGGTAGACTATGGCCTGTACCCCTCACATTGTGAGAGGAGACCCCGAGCCCAGCAGTGGGACAATTATGGGTTGTTGCTTTTTTTTATGATATACGGTTTTCACGCCTGAGGTGAGTCTATATCTTGTGAGTGTATATTTTTAAAAGTGTATAAGTATGCATCTAATATTTAATTATATTGGATTAAAATGGCGGGCAATATTGAGATCTTATTACATTATCTATGAAGCTAAACGATTAAATACGTTCAGAATTATAACATAAAAAACATAACTGGCGCAGTCGGGTAAAAACCGGGCAAGTGCGTGTCAGGCCACGCGCAATGTAGGGTTCCGAAGGTGTAAATTTATCGACTATTACTCATTAACTACTTATTAAGCTAATGTAGCCGTGATAGTTTTCCTTGTAATTCATCATAATATAACCTATTGTTGTGATTTTTTCACTTGTCCAACTCCAACCGTTTAACTGGCAGGGGGGGGGACAGAGGGACAGTTGACTCTAATTGTCACTTAAAAGCCGAATATTTCGCAAACGGGTCCTTGAATTATAAAACGGTTTTAGCAAACCCATAATATTTTTGAAAGATGAAGTACGTGACGAAAAAAAATATCTCCATGTTAAATATCTGTATGGGAGGTGCCATGAAAAAATAAATTTCAATATTTTATTCTACGATTTTGGATATTTTAATAAATATATATAATCATGCCAAATTACAGCTTTCTAGCACTAAGGGTCTCAGGCCTCAGCGCTATGTTTCGGACGGACGGACGGACATGACGAAATTATATTGATTCCTATTTTTCTTCGGAACTCTAAAAATGTAATATAACACGCAGCAGCATAACACGTACTTAATATTAATTATTACTTATCCCTAAAAGTTCAAATTTTAAATCTAGTTTAGGTCTGAGGACAATGATTTTTTGATAATCATGATCTTATAGGTTCTACACTCACGTTGGCTCCAAGAGAGGGAACTTCTTAAATAAGTATATTAACAGCACAGTCGCAATTTTTTTTGCTTTCGTAAATTGACACCATAAAATGACCACAGTCATTATTGCAGAGTAGAGTATTTTATTGTTTTTTTTTCTATTGACAATGATAAAACTCGTCAATAGCAAACCAAATCAAAATAAATATTAGGTTGACAAACTAAGGAGATAAATGACCCCATTTGTTTATCTGCCCCGTAACATCCCGGGAGTCATTTTACCAAGTACCAGAAAAACTGTATATAAATAAATTATAAATTTTGTAATGAAGAAAATCACTCTAATTAATTCATTTGTGTCAAATTTAATCCTCTACCTAAAAAAACTGTCCTTAAATTAATTATAAATCCCTAAAAAAATTAAAATAACTGTCGTCGTCATACTCCGTGAACTGTTATGATCACATGACATGACACATTGTGTAGTCACAAAAACCACCAATACAAACCATACAATTAAAATTATCAAAATTAAACTCTAAAAATAGTTTATGCAGACAAAAGTTTTATTGAAATCAATAAGAATATTTTTTTTCTAAGAATAAGTATTTTTTTGACGCCTCAACTCAGTCACTGACGGTTACTTTAATCTCTTCTTATTAAAGAATCACCATACAAATTGTGTACTAAGGTGTGATTTAAGTAACCATTAATGACTCTGAGTCGGGATTTTAGCATTATTATAATTATTATGCTAAGTGATGTTTTTATGTCGTATGATCACATACTTAAGTATTTGTAGGATTACTTTACCGACTTGTACGTTATACGTATTTATACGTACATATTTCAAACTTGTAACGTTCTAGTGACGTAATCATTTAATAAACATTAGTATAATTTCAAATGTAACCGTCCGCCTCGTTGACATAATACAAATAAAGCTTTCAAACAGATCGTTTCTCGTTAGTTGTCGGTTGGTTTGGTATCGTTGTCGCCATAAACATTCCATTGCAACCCGACTAGCGGTGACACCAGACTCCGCTTATCGCTACCGAGAATGAAGCCGTTATATCGGTCACAGGTGCGCCTCGCGATTATGAGGTCCTGGTACTTTGAGGTTTTAATTTAATTATTAAAGCTCTTTTTATTGCCACTTATACACAAAATTAAAGTTAAAATATGTAAATTAATATTAAACTGTTGAAGTTATTAAAACATGTAAAACTCAGATTAAATAACAAAGTTAAAGAAATAAATAAAATCTAAAATCTGTTTGCCTGCTACAGGTAGGTTAATAATTTATTAAATTGAAGCTACTAGATGATATCTACATGTGAAAAACAAAAAATATTTACACGGATTTATTTATAAACTGAAACCATCCAACCGATATGCCTCAAAACTCAGATTTGTTCATAACCTCAGCCTCAAAATGGTTTTATTTGAAAGGCAACAATCCGGATGTGGTTTGAGTCCACTCAAACAATTAATTAGGCACATTCCGTCCATTGATAAAGTCAATTTTCCACTTTTCCCATACAACAATTTGAATATAATTAATGTAAAGATGGCGCATCAACGTCAACGTCAACACAACAACACTGATTTGTCAAGTGTTAAGGTCGTAGCTCATCTACACGACACCGCTCCCACCCAACCAAAGTATGAGAATTCAAATATAGACTTAAAATCGTGCGCTGTAGGTGCACTTTACAGTAACAACAAAAATTAGCAGCCCGCGCGCGGGAAGCAAGCTTACCGCAACCTTGCCACTCAATAGTTGCATCTACAGAGCACGATTTAAAGTTTATATATTTGAATTCTCATACTTTGGTTGGGTGGGAGCGGTGTCGTTTAGATGAGCTACGACCTTTATTCTCATCAGAAAAGTTTTTAGCGTAGTGACATGGCGGATAGAGTAGATATAACACGCCGGATATCCACTAGATTTAAATAAGCTCGTAAACATTATTTTTTTATTTATTTATTTATTTTTGCAACACCTAAATCTAGGGTATACAAGGGCAAAAACTTAATGCCTAATGGCATTCCTCAGGCAGTCAGCCCTGGGTGCTGGTGAAAATCTTAGATAGGCGCAAACTGTCGATATTAACAGTCAAAAAATTCTAATTTTTATATTAAATATTTTACGTCTAAAACTATAAATGTATACATATTAAATACTAGGAAATCGCCCTCGCATCGCTTCGGGAAAAATAGTAAAAAAATAATAATATAGCCATTGAAATCTATTGTCATAGAACAGACATCTCGAACAAAATGTGTGATCCCGCCCAGGAGGTTCAATTTTCAAAATCGAGCCCCCGTTCTCCTTTCAAAATCGAACGAATCCATTGAAGATTGAAGCCACGTGGCGCCAATGCATTGCGACATACATGGTGTTCGCGGTGTCGGTTCTATACGCTAGTAATAATACTTCGATGAATATAGCCTATGTCACCCGGGGATATTGTGTAGCTTCCCAACAGTGAAAGAATTTTTCAAATCGGTTCGGTAGTTTCGGAGCCTATTCAATGCAAACAAACGATCAAATCTTTCCTCTTTTTAATATTAGTATAGATAATACTTAATTAAAAAGCAAATGAGGTTAAAATAGAAAACTTAATACTAACCTACAACTATTATCTACATACATACACTATCTATTCCTGAATTACAATTTCTTCACTTTTTGGTTATCAAGCCAGTTTCATGGTTCGGTCGTGACCGACAATGCTTGAGGCTTTGCTAAGTTTTCAAGATTTTAAACATCGTGCAATGATAAACTACATCACACACACATCATCACTATTTAGATCACGAGCATAACTTAAGTGCGTGTTTAAATCACACTGTGTTATAAAATAATAAAAATACTAGTGACAAAGAAGCTATAGGTACACTTATCTTGATGTCCCTGCATACTAAATGTACTACTTATTTAACATTGTTATGTTATTTACATTTATTTTGTTTTTTATTGTTTTTCAGGTTGTTGGAAAATCTGCACCTGTTGAAACGGACTTTTCAAATATAAAATAGGTAAGAAAAACAATAAAAAATACGTTTTACTTTAAAATTTTGCAGTTCATATTTTATAGTTTACTTTCAAGTATAAAGAAGGGTAAAACTAACTCATTAGTAGATCACTACTGACAAGGCACGAGTCTCTCCTCATAACTAAAGCTAACTATACATGATCAAGTTTACTTTTTCCGTTTGCAGCGCACTTGATGCTGCATCCAGTTTGCATGAGATAGCTTTAAAGATATACACCGATAGCCATACACCGTCAAGTTTACTGGATGCCGCATCAAGTCCGCTGCAAACTTGACAAGTAAACTTGATTATGTATGGCCACCTTAAGAAAGCCATGAGCCTACTAGATCTTACTACTCTGTGGAATGATGGAAGGGTTAGTGGCCAATGGTCGGAGTTGTGAGGCAGTGTCAGAATTTTTATACCGAAAAGCCTCCATCATCTAACGGTAACAACCAACATCGATAGCTCGATAGATTTACTGTCGGCGGCTTACACGCAATTAGTGCTCATTTTACAAAGTTTTTATTTAACTTGCTTGTTCGAAAATTGGCATTTTGCAAGCTGAATTAGAACTATTTCAAACTAGATATTTCGGAGTTCAAATGTCATGTTCAATTTATTATAATGGCGACCTGATTCTATGCTCGGGGCTGGTCCCAGACGAGGGAACTCCTCAGCAGCCAACGGCACAAACACAAAATAAAAGCTTGCTTTTAAGTTTTTTTTTAATATTATAATTCTTCATAATTACCTTTTAGAATTCTGTTATTCAAATATAGTTTTCTAATTTTCTTTATTATAAAATTCCAGGCGAGAACGCTGACTTCGTAGTAAATCTATAATGGTCTCCAAAGTAGTGAACGTAATTTATCGTGAGCTTTAAAATAGATATTATGCTCATTACTTTGGAAATCTTGTACGAACTAACATCAGGGCAACGCGAGCTGACGAAAACAGAAAATAAAATTACGAAGAACCAAGATACAAACAAAACTGCAGATTTCAGATGTAGGTAAGTAGTCTTAGTTTAAATAATATGTTAATGTTATTATTTTATTGATCCATACTAAAACTAGTCAAATATTTAAAGTTTTTGGGCTGACCAATCCTTCTAGCTAGATGGTTAGGAGTAGACGATCAATAGTAGAACAGACGTCCACAGACTGTGGTAGCCACTTACCATTTCACACCCTACCTTTGCAGCCTCGTTGGTCGGGTCGACATGTATTCTGTATTTACGAGTGAGTTGTACAAAAATCTTTTACAAAATTGAATACCCGTTTAAATCGAAATACTTTAAATTTTTATTGTGATGTTGTATTATTTTGTTTTATCACTACATAAAACATTGTCTGTCTAACTGATCTCCATTTACCAAAACAGTACCTCATCTATGTAATTGGGAAATAATTAACTTACGAGATAACTTAAGATGTCCATTCAAAGAATATGACGCTCGATCACGCTTATTATTTTAAATTTCATTTATTGTTAGTTTCATTTGGTATGTATGTGTTATAGTTATGTCTTATTTGTGTCTTCCTTGTCACCCGCAACACGGAATTCTACTGCGGAGGGATGGGTGTGCAAGTATTTTATTACGATTTAGGTGAATTTTTTACAAGATAGACTTACCAACAGTCCAACAAGCAGGACCAAAGCAATGACGCCAATAGTGCTGACAGCGATCGCCACGGCTGCACCCGATCCCGCCTCGTCCGTCAGCACCCTCGAAGATGACTCCGTGGTCACTTCCGAATATTTTGTGTAATCTTCAGGCGTGGTTCCCTCTTCTGTTGTTGTTTCTTCATCATATCTACTTGTCGTTACTTCAACTATCCTTGCAATTGTTTCCGTAGTCGTTTCTCTCACTGGTTCAGTTACTGCAGTGGTCAATTTTGTAGTAAATTCCGTAGTAGTAAACGATTCGGGCGGAGTCGCAAACTCAGTAATTGGTGGAGGTGTGATCGCAGGAACTCGTGTCGTGGGTTGTATAATCTCATTGCTACCACTGCTTTCTTCAGATTTTTCAGTTTCTCGTATCTGTGTTGAATCGATTTCAGATATGTTTATCTGAGGGGTCTCAGTCTCATGCGTCTCTATCTGCGGTATACTGGTTTCGTGTATTTCAGTCTGTGTTGAGACTTCCGTACTTGTAATAATTTGTTCTTCCTCGATATGTTCAGTAGTTTCATTTGTCTTCATTTCAGTTTTATCCGTAGTAGTCAGTCTCATTGTGGTAGTTTCTAAAACAATTGTAGACTCATCATCTCTTTCCGTTATTGTAGGTACTGTACTTAATATTTCCGTACTCATATCACCATTATACATTGAACTATTTTCATCCTGAGCAGTAGTTCTTTGCATTTCGTTGTCAATAAATTGTGAAGATACTTCTATTGTTTGCGTAGTATCCGTTACTAATGTAGTGCTTTCCTCAACTGAGTCAGTTGTATGTATGTATATTGGTCTATATGTCGTTATAGGACTATCTTCAATTGTTGTGGGTATAGTTCTCATTGGTACTGGATGCCAAATCGTAGTGGGTTCTGTTTCAGTGTCTTTTTCAGTAGGGACATAAGAAAATCTAATAGTAGTAATCTCATAGTCAGTGGTGGTAGGTATGTGAGAATTCTTTGTTATAGTAACATCGGTTTTATCGTCTAAAGTATCAGCTGTTTCGTCCATAGGCGTTGTAAGGCCCGATGGTAATTTTGTGATCGATTCGAAACCAGTTGACTTAGTCGCATCAACTGGAGGAATTGTTTCCACTGTTGAAGATTTTCCTGACTCTTCTGTTGTCTCTTCATTGAGTTTTACCTTTGCCATAGGTTTCCAAGATGGTTTCGTCGTTTTGGAAGAACTTTTTTTTATTGACACTGTAGTGCTCGATGGTTGTGGACTATTTTGTAAAGATATGTTGCTTTCAGCTGGCTGTGTTTCAGATTTAGATTCAGTAGATTTGCCGTCAAGTAATTCATTGGAGTTAGGTGAAGGTGAAACAAACAATGGCTTCCAGGCTAGTTCAACATTGCTTACATTTTTTGGCAAAATCTCATTGTTTAGGATTCCAGATGTCGTCATAGTTGAGCTTGTAGTAGATTTCTCTTTGTCTGAAAGTAAATACATATTACTTGTTATTAATGTGTTGATATGTAAGAAACAATAATGACATAATTATAAATACAAGCACTGAACTTACCTACAACTTCTCCGACTTTTTGTAATTCATTTTCGTCGACACTCTTTTGCGTCGATCCTGTAGAGTTTACTACTGGGCTCGCTAACGACGGTGGGCTACGAAGACTCGCCAACGCCCATGCTGTCAATGTAGGTGGAATCTCCATCTCACTAATATTAGTCTCTGTTTCGGCAGAAGTGGCGGTAGATGTCGTAAACTTTGTAGAACCTCTCTTCCACAGGGTAGGGATTGTATTGTCAGAAATAGATGGTGAATGAACAACCTTTTTCATTCCACTAACATCACTTTGCAGTACAGGATCGATATCTGAAGCTGAAGTTGTTAAAACCGTTCTTGTTGGCGCCCTCGGTTTCATTGTAGATGAAAATTTGTCTCTTATACTGAAATGCTCTGAATATATAGTCGTAGGATATGTTGATCGAGTGTAAGTTCCCCGGGTTATATTTTTTCTGGGAGCCATCCAGATAGGCTTTAATTTTGGTGTTGTGTGATGGAATCTTCTGGTCATTGCCCGGAATGGGTTTAAAGATTCTTGATCTGCTTGTATGGTGACACTGTTGGGTGAATCTTTTTTACCCGTAAAATTAAGACGTTTATAATATCTACTTCTTATGAAACTATTAGATATATTTTTATCTTTCTCACTTTCAGTTGACGTCGTAGTGTTTTGGGTGAAAGGTGGTAAGGATATACTAGGTACAATTTTATATTTCTCATTTTCACTCAAATCTATGGCATTTTGAGTTGAATAAGGTATGGAACTACTGATTAAAGCTTTTGGTTCTATATTATTCGATCTTATCATATTCTGTGTTGAATAAGCTATCGGACTCATGGAATTGAAGAAACTTGAAATAGTTGAATAGGCCGCCGGTAATGAGTCTGGGATGGTAGGTTTTGTTGGAGGTTCTGAGATCGTTGGTAAAGTTGCGACTAAATATGGACGCTCTTCGTTAGTGTCGGTAGATGCCGCTTCTGAGGGCAGTGTATCGTTGTCACAATCGTCTTCATCGCTATGGCTTATATTATATGTTTCGGTGGATAAAACAGACATCTCATAATAAATACTTGTACCGTGTACATCAGATAGCTCCTTGTTAGAAGTTCCAGCCTCATCATTGTCATCAAAAACTCGAATTTCTTTGGTATTTTTTATAATAACCATGGATTGGTTATTCGGGGTACCATTCCTATATGTCTCTGATCCAATATTTTCATTGCCTTTATTCGGTGGTTGAGATTTATTTTTATCTAATTTATTTATTATACTCGAAGTTAACTCGGAAAATTTCTTATCAAAAAAGTCATTTTTCGGAGTAGTTAGTTCTCTTTCAAAATCAAAGAAACTGTCTGATTTGTAAGGCTCATCTTTGGAGCTGTAAGTGTCATCGGGGAAAAAACTGGACAAATCATCAAAGGAAGAAGTACTGTGATCCTCTTTTGTTTTTTTATCTGATCCCCTTTTCTTTTTCTTCATATAATTATCACTATCAAAAGTCGGAATAGTAAAAAAGTCGTCTATTGAAGAATATTTATCGAACGAGCTCATATCATCATCTTCATCACTATCGAAATCTTCATCGCTTTCATATTTTGATTTGGTAAATACTGAAGGAGTAGTGCTAGAAACTACAGGCGGCATTTTCGTTTTCTTATACGTTCTCATACTATCTATAATTTGAGCCGGTTTCTTTACTTCAGGTGTTGGCGTTACTATAACTACATTTGATGCTGCCGTAGATGTTGATAATGTTACTCTTCTTAGTGTGCTTTCAGTAGTGGATTTTGCTAAAGGATTAAACCTAACCCTTCCTCTGTCCTTGTACTTAGCATTTTTGTCTGTGTTTTCTTCTGAAGCAGAGTCTTTACGTAACTCATTGAGGGCTGCGTCGGGTATCTTTGGTTTAGTCCTGTTGGTCCATGTGCCGTTAGTTCTACTAAATCTTGAACTTTTTTCATCTCTTATCGTTGTCGAAGTCGTTTCGAGCGGTAGTGCGTTGCCGCCTCCCGATGTGCTTATTAATAGTAGCAAATGTACTACTAATGTTGCACCTGAAACGTATAAGGTAATATACTTTTATAGCAAATAAATGAAATTTTGTTGCTGAAAACTCTGAAAATAGGCTCATACCGTACCAGGATCAACGCTAAGTTAATTATAAAAATATAGGTCTAATAGGTTTGTTAGGTTTAAAGTACTTATTAAACTACAAAATATTTTATTTGTAACAAAAATTTTGAATATTCTCAAAAGACATGGAAAATGGCAAATTATGCCAGCAAAGTTAAATAAAAATATTGCCTTGATAACATACCTAAACATATTCTGACTGGTGATTCCATGATCATTTCATTTTGCTGACCAGCAATAATATGTTAACAAGGCTGCCCCATGGTGTGTTGCCTCACGGCTCGTCCTGAAACCGAAATAAGACCATGTTAGTAACTCACGCTGATTCTGGAATTTTATTAGGTCTACAAAGAATCAGGGAATTAAATACCTTTACTGCTTTAATGACTTTTTTATCATTTTTTTCGGGGGTGAATGCTTATTGGCGCACCACGAAATTACGAAAGAAATAAGTGTAAAACATTGACATAATTGTAACCAGTTTCTTAGAATAATATTATATAGCTATGCCATACCATGGCAACGATTAGGAACGACTCAAGGGTGAATTAGTAGAGGCTGGCTTCAACACAATACAATACTGAATAGAACAACGACGGCACTCAGTTGTAACAGATACCACGCAAGAAAACCATCTCCATTCATGCACCAATCACGGTTATTACATTGCATAATATAATTACTGTGGAAACCTCACTGATGTATCCAATGTAATGTAGCTTATGGGAAAACTACGTGATGTAATGCCACGTTGAATGCATGTTACTCATTCCATGCCATATTGTCGTACGTAGGAAGGTGCATATTATTATTTGATAGGATAGATGTAATTAGAAACACTCCCCTGAATCAGGACTGGGATGTACCAATATAGTCATTCAATAAAAGATGATTTTTAATGGTACTTTTTTACGGGACAAATGATAATAATTGGTGCCGTTGACTTTATTCATTTGCTTAAATATGGTGGCTTACTACTTAATAATATTTTTTTAAAATTAAAAGCAAAAAATACCGAGATTCCCCGGTAGCAGTACAAACAAACTGATGTAATAGGTATTGAATTTTATTTAAATCACCCCAATTGCTTATATTATGTGTAATACCTTAGTTAGTCTAGTAAGTATCTCTACTTGAAAAGTGGTCTTTATATTAGTGTGCCGTTACTAAATCCTTAAGAGAAATTATTTTCCTCCTAAGTAAAACAAGGTATAGTTCCTTTTGATTAGTTAGTGATCACATTGTTTATTCATTTATTCTAACATTGTTTATTCATTTATTATATTAGCCCTAGTCAAGGGCCAAGTCTATTTCCTCCACGTTGTTGCTCCTAGACTCCTAGATGTACAAACAACTGATGCGGCGCTAGCATTAAAACACAGTCCCCAGCAAAAACCACCAGCCCCGAGATTACAGGTGATGGATGATGTAAAAAGCACGCATTCCCACGATATTACAACTAGTATGAATGTGTTAACATTATCCATGGTCTACCAAGAGAACCACTTTTACTAGGAAAGTATAGATATAGATTATTAATATTAATATTAATAGTATAGATTTATATTATACAGGGTGTCCCAGCGAGAAGTGACCGCCCGGCGTCTATTGACTATGTGGACAAAACTATCGACAAAAACCATTAAAGTAAAGGTCTTATCGGTTTGGTTTATTTTTTATTAGCTTTTTAATTTTTTTGTAGAAAAACCTGACTTGTTGCACTATTTTCAAAATATTTTTTTTGTTTTTACATTTATTTTCATTCTGTTTTTTGTATTTACAAGCTGTTTTCATAGTTTATCTATTCGAGGTATAAAATCTACCTTAAATTGAATACGACATTTTTTAAAAACAAATTAAGTAAAATTTTTTTGAAAAAAATTACCCTTTTTCATTGAATTTCGCTAAGTTGGAAAAATGCCCTATGAATATTATTATTTTATTATTTATTATTAAATAACATGATATTACCTACAAAATCTCAAAAAAATGTTTGTAGTTATCTCAGTCATTTACCGAACTACAAACTCTTGACGTATGCACCCTATTTTCGATAATAGGAAGAGTAGAGTTTTAAAACCAGGCTAGTGGATCATTAAAGTGTCTCACTATCAAAAATACCTTTTGCCCTTTGATATAATAATTTAAAGGTAAGGAAACAATAAAAACAAATGGAAATTTAAATCATTTATTTAAAAAAAAACAGTAATTCATTCATAACGTTTTCGAAACGACCGCCATTGGCATTAATACAAGCTAATGCTCAAAATGACATCCTTTGAGTGGTTATTTGCACTTCCAAGTGGTTCGCTCCTATTTTTGTAGCATCAGCATCAATACTTTGTTTCAATTGAGACCTTGGAGGACCATGCTACTGGACCACCTTTCTCTCTTGGTCTCCTGATTTAACGCCTCTTAATTATTATTTTTGGGGTCACATTAAACAAAAAGTGTATGATGTGCCAATAGCTACGAGAGAACAATTGAAACAGAGGATTGATGCTGCTACCATAAAAATAGGAGCGAAGATTTTGAAAGTGCAAAGAACCACTCAAAGGATGTTATTTTGAGCCTTAGCCTGTATTAATACAAATGGCGGTCGTTTAGAAAACCTTATGAATGAATTACTGTTTTTTTTAAATAAATGATTTAAATTTCCATTTGTTTTTATTGTTTCCTTACCTTTAAAATTATTATATCAAAGGGCAAAAGGTATTTTTGATAGTAAGACACTTTAATGATCCACTAGCCTGGTTTTAAAACTCTACTCTTCCTATTATCGAAAATAGGGTGCATACTTCAAGAGTTTGTAGTTCGGTAAATGACTGAGATAACTACAAACATTTTTTGAGATTTTGTAGGTAATATCATGTTATTTAATAATAAATAATAAAATAATAATATTCATAGGGCATTTTTCCAACTTCTTAGCGAAATTCAATGAAAAAGGGTAATTTTTTTCAAAAAAATTTTACTTAATTTGTTTTTAAAAAATGTCGTATTCAATTTAAGGTAGATTTTATACCTCGAATAGATAAACTATGAAAACAGCTAGTAAATACAAAAAACAGAATGAAAATAAATGTAAAAATAAAAAAAATATTTTGAAAATAGTGCAACAAGTCAGGTTTTTCTACAAAAAAATTAAAAAGCTAATAAAAAATAAACCAAACCGATAAGACCTTTACTTTAATGGTTTTTGTCGATAGTTTTGTCCACATAGTCAATAGACGCCGGGCGGTCACTTCGCGCTGGGACACCCTGTATACTCGTATTATGGTAGCTTGTTTGGTGAACGAATGAACTTGCATTATTTAATGATCCCAACTCTAATCTTAATAATGATTGGTTTAAATTGAGATTTTGTACAGTGAATAGAAAATAATTAGTGATCTAGAAATGTTTTATCTTGTGCTTTTACTGTAAATCCACGCTGGCATCGATTAGGAAAAATTAATCCTTATTATTTAGGAATAGTTTAGACTTGAAAACAGCTAGAAATACAAAAAAAAATGGTTTTAAATCTTTGTTATGGATAGGTATAGAAACGATTCGAACCCTATTTATTGGTTTTCATCTAAATCAGTTTTTTTCTGAGTCCACCTCTATTCGTAAATTATCATAAGGTTAGGTTTCCCGGAGCGTTACCAGGGTGAATTACACTGGAGCAAAAATACTTGGATTTTATCTTCGGCTTGGTTGTGTAAATTTTACTAATTAGCCATTCGTACATTTATTATAACACAATCCGACTACATTTCGCAAAGAATGTTATTAGGTACACCATCATCAAAGCACAATAAGTTAACATTTGCCCCAAATTACCTAGAATTTGGGGCAAATATAGAAAGAAATTGCTGTGTCCAGACAAATTACTTCTCAAACTTCATAGATTAAATCAAGGGGTCACCTAACTATTCATTGTAACTCGATAAAAGAACGTCTTTGTCGCAATTTTTTAGAATAGTAAAAGAAAAACAAAGTAGATAAGAAACAATGATCGAAATATTTCTTACAAACAAAAGATTACTTTTAAAGTTTGTAATTACTTTTCTTTTTACGCGATTGCCAGAAATGTTTTTCGCGCATATCTTGTATCTATGTTTGTATGCATGTAATATTTTTTATTACCTCCTATCTTCCAAACCGCTGAACGGATTTTATAATTAAGATATCGTTAGACTCGTCTTGATAACCCAAGTGTTCTTAGATAAGTGAAATTAAAAAAAAAAACAAATATGTTGGCTGTGAGATGCCATTGTTTGAAGTATCAAAAAATGAAAATAAATTGAATAATGCAATACGTGTATCAAATCAATGAGCTCATCATAAGGATTTCAAAAAGGTATAAGTATAATGCCAGCTTTTTTGATAGCAGGCAGGTTATTTCATTTTTAAATTTATACTGGTTGATTAGGTATTATTCAAATTTCAATAATTTCCAGGTGTACACCTACATATTATAATTTAGCTAGAGCAACAGCTCATTTTAATGTATCTCGAAGAAGGACATGCTGTGATTTAATAATCTACAGCATGTCCTTCTAAAACTTTAATACGTTTTGAGCACAAATTCTTAGAATTTTCGTAAGTTTCCTAATATGTACATTGTATAACATTAGAGTATGGGTAGGATAACCTGTTTGAAACCTAGAATATTCACATAAATCACAATACCGAGATCATTACCATCAACCGGACGAACCGAACTCGCTAACATTAAGTATTTGGGTGTCGACTGTCGAGGGCATATTTTAAAACTTTCCTTTCCATTATACTCGTATATTAATTTAAATTAATGAGAATAAAGTTCTTCTTAAACCTAATTACTAATAATACACAATTAGAAATGTTTTATCGACGTTCCTGAATTTTAAATATTTAAATGAAATTAAGTGAAAATTCTAATTTGATATAACAAATTTAATAAATCAATAGCGATATTTCTAAAGATCCAGACGAATATTTATATGAAATCCAAATAATCGACTTAATGCCTCGCGGTCACCTTTCAATGTATTTTTTACAAACGCACAAATTGCAGGTTGCAACATTTTTCGTGTCCATTCCGTTGTTAATTCCTGAGAAGCAATTTTGTCGTACAACAGCACAATACAATAGCATCAATGAATAGCATCCAATTATAATTGTCGTACAAATAAGTCGAGGTTGAGACACGTCGTGGAGATCGTGACAGAATGCGCTTGCGCTCCGCTTGCTGCTCTTATAGTGATGGGATTCTTATGATGTTGTAGATAATTTTGAATGATTAAAGGTGATTGGAGGATGATTTTTAATAGAAGTATGTATACTACTAGGAAATCACCCTCGCTTCACTTCGGGAAAAATAGTAAAAATGAATATTATATAGCCTATGTCACCCGGAGATAGTGTAGCTTCCCAACAGTGAAAGAATTTTTCAAATCGGTTCGGTAGTTTCGGAGCCTATTCAATGCAAACAATCAAATCTTTCCTCTTTATAATATTAGTATAGATAACTTAGAGCAGTGGAGAATATAAAGGACCCTTGTTCTCTCTTGATTGTCGAGTAGATTAGCTAGCTACAAGTAATTTGTGCTCGAGTTGTAAAACGTAGTGATTAACAGGAAATTGAGAAAATTAAGCGGTGTATTTCTGCTGCCTCTGACTTTCCTTCGCCATTCAACTCTCACATACCTATATTTATGGGTCTAAAAAATATCAGACCCCGCCGGAAATCAAACCCGCTATTCCATCCCCAGCATATTGCGTATATTCCAAAATATCACTAATCCAAAAAATGGGTCGATATGTTAAAAACTGTAGGTACAACGTCACTATTCCTATGTAACCGTACGAATATCAACTAATTGACATTTACGTAATCGATATTATGAATAGATTTTGTTGCACAACACTAGCATCAATGAAAATTACATCAACATAAGAGCACGCCGCACGAATCCTAACGAACAACTTACGTTCACAGCCACAACAATTTGTACAGCCGAAACATTCAGCTTTTGCATACCTAATATATTATTACACATAGCTTTTGTATACAATACATATTTAGCGTTTTACAGGTATATCAGTAGAATCCATATGTAATTAAAGTTTATCTGTATTGTATGAAGTTATTTATTTATTTATTTATTTATTTCTTTATGTACCATACAAAAAGTATAGAAACAAAGGCGGACTTAATGCTAAAAGCATTCTCTGCCAGTCAACCTTCGGGCAGTAATAAAACAACGATGGCGGTATATTCAACAAAGAGAGAAAAGAAAAAAAAAATTAAGAAATACGCAGTCTAAATAAATACAATACAAAATAAATGTATCTATATAAATGAATATATATATAAATACCCAAATAAATATTATAATACATACATCATATAATAACTAAAAACATATTCATACATATTATATTATAATATATATATAATATATAATTAATATAAAACATTACAACCAATATAAATATAGATGACAAATTCACTATGCCTACAGATCTAAACCTACAAAGTATGCCAGTAGCCTTTTCTTAAAACAAAACTTAGATACTTGTTTTCTGATGTCACAAGGAATTTCATTCCAAAGTCGAGCAGCTTGTACAGAAAAAGAGTGAGACTGGAAACCGGTATGATGAGAAGGAATAGAGAGAGTCAAAGTTTCAGAGGAACGTAAGTCCCGTTCATGAGTATCCTTAAGAAAAAGAAACTTGCACCTTAAATAGGAGGGAGAGAGTGCATCATATAAAATAGTGAACAGAGTAAGAAGTATCCTGCTTTGTCTTCGTTTGCGGATAGGGAGCCAATTAAGCTGACGTCGAAAAGAGGAAACATGGTCAAACTTACGAAGACAAAATATGAAACGAATGCAATTGTTGATGAGGCGGTCCAGTTTATTAAGAAGATCATCACTGAGATCAGTAGTACACACATCTCCATAATCAATTATGGGGAAGATGAGAGTACCTATGCACCAGATTTATCTTCGTCTTCGTCGGAAGGAAATTTCTTAGTCTATTGAGAAAACAGAGCTTTGCGGTGACCGACTTACAAATTTCGCGGATATGCGTTGCCCAACTGAAATTGCAGTCAAGAAACAAGCCAAGATTTTTGACCGAAGCTGAGAAAGGTATAATTGAATTCTCAAACGAGACCGGCGTAACATGACCAAGATCCAGCTTACCTAACTGACGATCACTCCCGACGATTATGCATTGGCATTTAGACGGATTGACCTTGATGCCAAAATCGCGAGACCAAGTGGAAATACAGTCTAGATTTTTGTTGATTTGGTCTATAGCACTGTTAAGCAAGCATGCATCAGTTTGAACATAGATCTGAAGATCGTCAGCGTAAAAATGGTAAGAGCAGTCGAGGCAGGAAGAGAGAGAATTTATAAATAACGAGAATAATATAGGAGACAAAATTCCACCCTGTGGCACGCCTGACAACACTGTACACCAGTCAGATTTGTTGTGACCAATACGAACAGCCTGCTGGCGTCCACGAAGGTAAGAAGAAAACCAATTTAAAGTATTAGAAGAGAAATTAAGGTGTTGAAGAATTGCAAGAAGAATGTCATGGTCGACCATATTGAAAGCGTTAGTGAAATCAATAAGTACAAGAATGGTGACCAATCTACTCTCCATTCCCTCGCGAATATCTTCAGTCACCTTAAGAAGGGCAGAGGTAGTGCTGTGACCGGGGCGAAAACCAGATTGAAATTGTGACAAGTAATTATGTTTCAACACATATTCCGACATCTGTTTATAAACAACACTTTCAAGCACTTTTGATAAGAATGGCAGAATAGATATCGGCCTATAGTTGTTAAGTTGGCTAGGGTTAGTTATTTTGGGTAGAGGAATTATATATGCATTACGCCAGGGACTAGGAAATGCCCCAGTCAACAACGAGGAGTTGATGATGTGAGTGATGACGGGGAGAAAGTCGTCAAGGACAAGAGAGATCATAGTACGACTCACATCGTCACTCCCCACTGCCTTAGATTTAAGTGATAAAAATATTTTATGAATTACACCTACCGAGACGTTGGTAAAAGTAAAGGGTGTGTTTTGAGGTAAGGCCCAGGAATCTATTCTCGAAATGGTCTGAAGTTTGATGAAATGATTTAGAGGTGAACCAGAAGCGAAGTGTAAATTGAGATCATTTAGAGGAAAAGGTAAGGTATCTGTCACATTCGGGCGTCTACCTATACCTAGAGAGTTGAGAAACTTCCATGTATCGGCCGGCGAAGAGTTAATTAAGTTATCACAGAAGTAGCTGCGCTTAGCTGCTCTTACCATTTGATTACATCGGTTACGACAAATCTTGTAGGCACACCAATTCTCATCACACCGGTCGCGTTTGAACTTTCTGAAAGCTCTGTCCCGACGTGACATTGCCATACGTATGCCCCTTGTGATCCAGGGTGCAGGCGGTCGCTTGATTTTAATGGGTTTTACCGGTGCATGCGCGTCAAACAGCTTCAACGTGATATTATTGAAAAGTGTAACCTTGTCGTCAACTGAAGCCGCAGCATACACCGGAGAAAAATCAATTGAAGAGGCATCGTGTGGCAAGTTAAATGTGGTTAAATTTAGAAAAGGACCACTAAAAATTTTAATCGAGGATAAACTAATAAAACAACTGAGAAAAACATCATCAGTATTGTACCTACGGTAGCCCTTACTTACCTGTACTGTGTACGTACAGAATCTGCGTTTTTTTTAATATGTTTTCTCTTACATCTACGACTTTTATGACAAAACATATTGTTCAAATCTTACGACCGTAACAAAACAAAAGTATATCGCTAGGCTAGTTCAACCATGGGTTCTCCTCCTCCTTCACTCTCACCATAAAAGGACAATATTAAAAGGCCATTGTTTTGTTTAAGCCAAGATAGGTACGCATACGTAATTGAATGTGCCTCATTGCTGCGTACCAGGCTAGCAGCGCATGGTCGCATGCTGAGCACGTACAAAGCGTACATTATACTTGCCCTTTTGAGTATCTAATCATTATCTAACCTGTGTACGCAGACCACAGCAAGTTAATAACAAGGACTTTGCGCCGCCAGTTCTTTATATACCTACCTAGGTTATAGCTAGTCTAGTCAAGCCTCGAATCTCCGGCGCTCCTAAGTTTGCCTTGTCAGTCCTCAAAATTGTACAACGCCTATAGGCAAACCCCTAATCACCTTTGCACGCCAGGAGTCAGCTGGCAAATTAGCCATCAGTGTCATCAAAGAAGTCAAGTTGCCCTAGGCCCTAGATACATTTACATAGAGGTGCTGCACGAATTGTTTTGCAACCGTCCTTTGAAGGCTGAGAGAAACTTCTCAACCTCTAGTTTCATTTTTTTACGTTAGGTTACTTCATGAAATGGCATTTAACGAAATAAGGCCATTGACCTCATGAACTTTATCTCCACGACTAATTTTCACCTGACAAGTTCATATTATTATAGTTGGTAATTATCGATGTTACTCAACCTACTCAGAAACAATAGAACATTCTATTGGTAAAAGAATTGAAATGGGTTCAGTAGTTTTTATATTTATCCATTACAAACAAACGTACAAAAAAAATTCCTCTTTATAATAATAGTTTAAGATTAGATATACGTCAACCAACGCAATTAAGCAGCGCGCAGTCAACGGTCGAATTTTAGTTGAATCCAAAATTTTTATATCACAGAAAAACCGAAGTTGATATAAAAAAATTTAGAGGTGTCAAGGGACACCCGGGTATCACTAGCGTGATTCAGAAAGTTTTACAGCGCCATCTCTGTAAACCTCTCTGAATCACTTCAAAAAGTATCGTACCAACTTTTCGTAAGAAAAATTTCCTTCTAGCCCCCTTTCATAACGCGCGATAAGGAACTTCGTTCCAAAACAAACAAACAAACGTCTCGGCGCCGTCGGCACATTACGTATGTCGTGAACAGCTTATGTGATTAGTATAACTAGCGCGCCGTGGGAACGATCGCTGATATACAATATATCCGCACCTATTCATAGAGCACCACTCACAAGTCACTCAGCACTCACCGGGGAGCAGACACTACAATAATCGTACAACGATTGTACCACGCACGCGTTTGTGACCGCAATTCATACGGAATCATAATAAAAACTAGCCAAGCCTCAGACTCACGTAGGTAAAAGAAGCTAATAATAACTTTATTTTCAATTGTAACAGCCCGGGATTCTCTGAAGGAACTCTTTACCAAATATTTACCTTACCACGCATGGCTCACAAAAAAATTAAAGGCGGATTTTTTTAATTGACATACTCGTATTTATTAAACTAAAACAAAAGCTATACATAAAAATCGCATACAATTAAATCAAGTCATTTGTGTGATAAGCGAGAACAAGTACACGAAAAAACAGACAAAAAATCTAAAAATTATATTATTGTTACCATAACTTTGCGTTAAAGAATTACTCCAACAGGTTCAACATCAAAAAAGTTAAGTATGCAAACAAAACGTGATACAAAAACTTTCTGTAATGTGTTATCATATGGTTATCATGCTAATATGATTGTACATATATTATTATGGAACGCTGACTGTATGGTATGTAGCTTCAGAATTTTTGGTGCTACGCGGCAATTTATAATATTTTATTAGAAGACGTTGTAGGTACTCTACATCATTTGGTTTAATTTAATTTAATTTCCTAATTAAGCTGCAAATTTTTTAATATTCTCACATGTTTCTTATGAACATTGGTTGCAATGCAATGTCAAAAAAGCACGAACTAGCGGGACCGTCGTCGCCTCCCATTTGGCCTTTTTGAAGCGTTGGTGGTTCATCTAAATGTACTATTTAATTTTCATTTTCAACGTATTGGTCCATATATGATAGTTTTAAAGTTTTTTTTTTCGCAAGTTTGGATATCCTCATGCATATCGATTTCAAAAGGCCTTTCTGAAAGACCCAGTTTCCTCTTAGCCCTTTTATACAGAACGCAATTCTTCAAAGCGCCATTAATGACTATGGTGAAATATTATAAAGAGTCTAATTATTGCAGAACTTAGATGGATTTTCAGTAGAACTTTTTCTTGGTTCGTTGCAACTACAATTTCAATGAGATTATTTCATCAGCAACCAGAAAAATATTTCTATTTAGTCGAGAAAATCTGAGCCTCATTGAATCCTAAATTGGATTTGTCACTCGTAACAATGTTGAGAAATACCATGGTGTCTTTGTATAAATATGCTTGATGCTGGAGCAAACTACCACCCTTCTTCTAGAATCGAGCTTTGTTCCATTTTCTTTGCAGGGTCCGAGTTCCAATTAATAGCAGCGCCAGTTAATATCAGCTTCCTTCTTAACCTGCAATGTGTCAGTAATTTTTTGCTGTTACAGGACGCATGAATGTCAGAGGCCTCGGTGCCATTTTGCATGTTTTGTCTGATATTTGAAAACCCTGTAGCCTAGTGGGTAGCGGCCCTGCCTGCGAAGCGAAGGGTCCCGGGTTTGATTCCCGGCCGGAGCAGACGTTTATATAACAGATAATATTTGTACTCGGGTCGTGGGTGTTATTCTGATGTGTTATGTCTATGTGCCATCCATGCCATGCGAAACAGGTGAATAACCTACTGCAGAGGTATGAGTGTGTAAGCGTTATTATTATTGTTATATTTAATCCATGCCAAATTCCAGCTTTCTAGCACTAAGGGTCTCGGCGTTTGCTTCGGACAGACGGACGGACAAAAGGACGGACGGACATGACGAAAAAGGGTTCCGATTTTACTTCAGAACCCTAAAAAACAATCGTTTAAGGCAGTGTTTCCCAACCTTTTTAGGCCATGCCCCACCTTAACATTTCTAAAATTTTTATGCCCCCCACACATAATTTTGTCACCGATAACTAGCATTGCATTTAAATAACCCAAAGTGAAAGGGTTAAAGTCGTGTCGAGTCTATTTTACATTGCCCCCCTTAACTATCAAATTGCCCCCCTGTGTGGCGTGGGCCCCACGTTGGGAAACACTGGTTTAAGGAGTACATTACAACGAGAACGCCTGGCTCGCGGGTCGTGCTAAAGTGTTATGCTCTGCTAACTCCCAATTACGATAGCATTTTCACTTTTGTTCAGAGCAAGGGAAAGCTGACGAAAATAACTGCGAGTGCCATCCTCATTAAATACATATTATGCTGGCCATACACGATAAAGTATACTTGACAAGTATGCAGCGGACTTGATACGTCATCCAGTAAACTTGACGGTGTATGGCCACGATATGGCTATCTCATGACTGGATGCCGCATCAAGGCTAACTGCAAACTTGACAATTGACAAGTACACTTGATCGTGTATGGTCAGCTTTAATATGCATTTATCTAATAATTACCTTTAATGAGAACTCATCAGCTGTTTCAATTTTATTATCCACAGTCAGTTCTGGAATTCTTTGGTTTTTTTATTGGTACAGAAATAACCCTATGGACTTCAATCGCAGTAAGATCTAATGAAAGCTACATTTTTTGAAACGGTTATGTTTAGCTTAGCCTTTTTGTGTACGGCAAATCTTGACTAAACCTATCTAAACTAATAATACATATTATAAAGCTGAAGAGTTTGTATGGTTGAATGCGCTAATCTCAAAAACTACTGGTTCGATTTGAAAAATTATTTTTGTGTTTGATATTCCATTTATCGAGGAAGGCTATATATGAAGGCTATAGGCTATAACATCATATTTTAGTAGTTTGTTTTTTCCACAAATTAATGCGGGTGACACGTGCAGCACAGCTAGTTGTTATGTATGTATTTTGTTTTTAAACTATTAACTTGTTTACAGTAATTACCAACAAAACTACATACGTGGGGGAATTTACCAATTTACCTCATCCTAACCCCAGGCTCCAGACGCGTAACTGGACACCATTCCGCCCACAACCGTATCAGTGTTGATTCATTCGGACGTTCTGATTGACGTATGTATCGTTATTTCGTCATTTAGACTCATCTGACTAACCCGGCATCTGACTACCATGACATCTGAATCCATGTTGACAAGCACCAGCTTTCGATTAAAAAAAGAATCATCGAAATTGGTTAGCGCGATATTGAGTTATTCGTCCATTTATCGCGCACATACTTAATGCAAATTTAAGACTTATATGATTTTGACATGGATGCCATTGTCAGATCTCGTTCAAATTTATGTGGGACCACACGACAAGCAGCAGCTTGCGATTAAAAGAAGAATCATCCAAATCAGTTCATCCAGTCCAAAGTTCTGAGGTAACAAACATAAAAAAAAATACAGTCGAATTGAGAACCTCCTCCTTTTTTTGAAGTCGGTTAAAAAATAAGTAACGCCATATAGGGCTAAGGTATAGTATACGCACTTCGCTCTATACAAATGAAACCTTAGCGACAGTGAAAGTAGTTCAACTAACTCGAACGTATTGAATTCTGCGGTTGCTTCGCGTACAATAGAACAATAATGCACTTAGTTTAATACCCTTTACTATACCAATAATACTTTACTTCCTTCTACGGCAGACAATTCTAATAAGAAAGGAATGGAAAGTTTCCCAATTTGGAAAACATAAGTTGCAGGTACGCTTATGAAGATCACCTTACCAGAAAACTTTTTCCAATTTTGGCGATTTCCACTAAAATCCAATATTAAGATCATTTTGCTGGTAGCAGAACCTTATAGAAAATTATGATGCGAATTATAACGTCATATTTTATAACATGTCAAATATAAATATAGTTACCTACTAGTTTAACCCAATTATGTACACTGTAAGTTGTATACGGAAAGAATGTACACCTTTTCAACAAACTTTAGTGCAAACATACAAAATAACAAACAACTTTTCAATCACTAGTAAAACTGCTCTACCTGTCCATGTTACTAGTTCTTCGGACTTTTAATCTGATGTTAATTTCTTCGAGCATTTCGCAGACAACCATGTAAAGCAGTAAGGCACAAATAACCAGAATGTTTTCTAACTATAACTTACAATCCTGGTTGGTACCACTACCAATCAAGCAAGTTCGTCCCATCTGAAGACGGTCATGAATGATGAATGGCTCCAAAAGAATTTGTAATGTTCTTGACACAGATTACATATTTGAGCTCGTTACGTATGAGTACCGCTGTACTGACCATAAACAGAGGTTTCATAACACATTCCTCACAATTTTCGCTTTCTTTTTACACAATTACTATCATTATTTTTACTAACTTTCGTTATTTATTAATTTCGTTAATTTCATTGTTATTCATAGACAAATACCACAACACCATTACGAACATGTCCAGAAATGACATCAAAGGAGAACCATATCGTTTGAAGGTTCAAATCCTTTCACTATTTCGTACACAATCCATTATCGTACAAGAAAGATCGATATTAATGGTATTAATGTTGCTACCAAAAATACCTATCAATTTCATAAAAAACGCAACCTAACCTACTTTGATTGTTAATTTATTATTCAGGATAATTACATTGCGTTGCGGTCCATGTTGTGCATTGTGGTGGTCCAATAATTGCACGCCTCAGCCATAGAAACAAATAACCCTCGACCAAGTGAACTTATGAACTGAACAAAATCACAACAATCAATAAATTGAGAAATACAACATTATATTACCTACCTATATATTTAAAGATTCACCTTCAACAAAAAATAGCTGTTGATAAAGTGTGCAATGACAATAGAGTAATCGGATTAACGTTTCTGTCAAATATTAATCTTCTAAATCCTTGTCTTCTAGTCCTTTAGTCCTTGTAGCTACGCTTCTTTTTATAAAGGCGTTAAATTCAGGACTTTCGTACAATACTCAGCTGTGTCATACGGTGCAGGGGAAACAATTCTCAGCTAAATCATACAGTGCAAAGGTTGGGGAAAGCCGACATGAGGCCGATGCCTCAATAGGCTTGGCTATCTAACAGTTACTAATAAGGAAGTGTCGATTACTGATTGCGTAACACCAAATTGTGGTCAATCGTCACGACAGCGAACCGTGTGTCGTGGCAAGAACGATGTCTTGTGCGTGATCCTTCGAGACAGAGTCATGTGCGTATCTACACTTACTTTATTCTTCAACTATTTCATTTAGCCTCAACAAAGTTCTTTACTTACTTAAGATTACTTGATATATCATTCTTAACTTAATAAGAAAGAAATATGTAATCTGTACTAATTATAAAGCCGAAGAATTTGTTTGGTTGAACGCGCTATTCTCAGGAACTACTGGTTCGAATTGAAAAATTATTTTTGTGTTTGATAGTCCATTTATCGTGGAAGGCTATAGACTACATAACATCATATATTGTATGATGACGATGGCACAGCTAGTTACGTAAATGTAATAAATAAAACAGTGATAAAGAAAATATATAGCAGATCATCCTAAGTTACAAATCACACTCCTCATAATAAAACCAGTTTTCTTCACAATGCAATATAACAGAATCATGCGCATCATAGATCTACAGTTCACTTGCAATCAAAACGCAAGCAATCAATGTCGTAATGTGATCGGTTTTGCTGTAATTTGCATCATTGCCGGATTAGTGCCGCGCCAATATTTAAACTGTAACGGCAATTCATTTGTATTCATAATGAACCAATGAACTTCGCTGCAGGTCAAGCTGTGCATTCACGCTGTTTTAATTTGGGCCTATTAGTTTGCTCAACATCTTATAAAAACTCATCGCCACTACCCGTAACGTACGTTTTGGCGTGACAGTTAGTTCTTTATTTCTGTTCTATTTTTATTTATTCCTGCTCTTTTCTGTATTGGCCAATGACCGATAATGCTTCTGGTGTTAGTAATCTCCATAAGCGATGGTGATCATTATACATAATGTGGCTTGCCTTCTCGTTTCGTTTGTTAACTATTAGATTTATCAATGAATCTTCATAACATGTCAAGTGTCCAATTAGTTGAAAGTGCCAATCTCCGCTTGTTAATAACATGACATTAACACAGCTAAGATGACACTACCGTAAGTAGTCCAAGATGCGTCATTCAGGTCATGAACAGTCTAGTGTCATGAAGACACTGAGCTACGATACCCACAGAGGACAACGTCTCATACACGGTTAAACAATCACACCTCTACACTAAAATTGTCTCTATGTTAATAGTCAGTCATGTAACGAGTTCCAACCTGTATAAAAAGCCTCATAATCAAAAAAAAATTAAAAATATTCGGTGTACAAAAGAATTGTAGGTACCTATGAAACCGCCCCCGCTTCGCTCCGAGAATACTTTGATTTTAGTTCATGCCCATATTCGAAAAAAATTTCAGACATGTTACCTCTAGCTTCGGCTACTAGATCAAATCTGGTCGCAGTAGCCCTTGGAATAGCTGTCCCAAGCCCGAAATCACAAATACTCCAAGTTTACTACAATACAGTTAATATGTCATTACCTGCACCAGCTAAAACTTATTACATATACGTATCGAAATTGGAAACTTCTAAATATAACAATGTACTTATAACAGTAAGTAAATATATGTATATATCTAGGGAATGCGCCAGGATGTGCAGCCCTAAATGAGTTTAACCAGGACAAAGATCAGTCAGTAGCAGTTTTATAAATAATATGCATAAACAAATACCAAACCAAATACCAAAGAACCAAAGAGTTACCCATAATAATTCTGAAAGGCATGAGATATCTGCCAAACTGCTTTAAATTTTAACCAACGTTGTAAAGCAAAAGTTTTGTATGGCCTTTGCCCCTCATATTAAGAGGACAATTAATTACTTTATAATCTTGAATAGTTACAGCAATTAGTTTTTATTTAACATAAGCCACGATTGTGCCCTGTGGTACCCGTGTATCACCATGTTTCACTGGACAGCAGTTATAAAGCTGTTAGCTAACAAAGATTACAGCAGTGAAGTCATTAAGCAATTGATGGAAATGGCACCCAGGGAAAACAGCTTATAAAGATGATTGCCACTATTGCCAGCTAAATTGCACACATACATGCATATCTGCAACACATACATACTTATATGTATGTACGACTGTAGGTGTTATATTTATTTGTACCTATACCTAGCTGTGTACATGTGTAGAAGTATACGAGTACAGAACAATTTATGTCCTCTTGCCCAGAATATATTGCATAAAAGTTATAATTTTTGGAAACTGGAATGGTTTCTAACAATCTTGGGCTAGAAGATCGAAATAAGAATAAAGTATGCTAGTTTGAAAGCCCATAAATAATTAAGTTATCTGAGAAAATTGGGCAAATGACAATCTGTGAGAAAATTAATAAGAGATTTTGTAAAAGTGAAATTATTAAAACAGACGAAAAAAATCGTTAAAGAACAATGCCAAATGGCAGATACATCGTTTTATTTCATTTTCAACTTTAGCGTCTTGAAATAAAATAAATTCAAAACATCGCCGCTTTAATTTCTTAGAGCTTAGATAAATAAAAATTTTCAGCTGTTTCAAACAGCGAAACGTAAGCCAATCATACACAACACAACAACAATGCCGGATGAGTATGTGACGTGATCACTAAACGTCAACGTCAATAATATGAAATGACCTAACATTTTTTACCGAATGAAAATGGACATTGTTGACAGTCAATTCATCACTTATTAATAAAATTATTTTACGCAGGGTAATACGGATAATTAATTTTAAAATACGTAAAAAAAATTGACAATCATAAATATATTTTTTAAAGACCATGACGAGCCGAATCAAAAAAACTCCCAAAAATCCCAGTCTCCCTTATCGATAATTTAACGTAACCCACTCGGTCAAGAGAGACAAAGAAGTAGAGTTAATCGTTAAGCGATGAATCACTAGTTAACTCGCTCTAACTGTAACATGCGTGAACGAAACGGTTCTTAGTTTAACTTATGTACTACTAGCTGTTACCCGCGACTTCGTACGCCGAAAATAAAGATCCCTTCATTATAAAACATGTTTTTCATAAATTGACAGCAAACTTGTCCATACTATGAAGAGAGGAGACCCGTGCCTTGTAATAGTCCATTATGGGTTGAAGCTAAAACACCTACACTTAGTACATATATCGTATTATGTAAATGAGTAAAATATTAAACAAATCTTTAGTGTTGATAATGAAATGATAACTACGATCTGATATTGTAGCGTGATTGGTAGTCAGCAAGATACTAAACTCTTCACCAAAATTACAGCAAAAGTGACATGTTCTTACAACCCATTAATTACCCATCGGGAGAAGCATTCATAGCCCGGGCGCAGCGGCTTGTGTCGGTTCTAATAGTAATCGATGAAGTTAAATAATAGCGAGCGCGGTCGGTAGTTGGATAGGTGACCACTAGTGGCAAAAAATTCTTGAGCTCTCCGAGCTTCGGAGGGCACGTAAAGCTGTCGGTCCCGGTTGTTGTCGTAAGATAACAGTCGTTATGACATATTGAACGTCCTCGCCCGGCGTAATGACTTCCGACACTTGGGTTGATTTCTAATCCCTCCATCAATCCACACTGGAGCAAAGTGGTGGAGTATGCTCTAGGCGTCCTCAAGAGTGAGTGCTCAGTAGTGAGCCATTAATGACCCACCCAAAGGAAAAGTCCCAAAGTAATTGAACTTTTTAGAATTTAGAGGTTTATCTAAGTCAGAGCCTGAGAGTTTTTGAATTTTAAATTTACATTGTAATTTTACAGAATACACAAAAAACATATCTTTCTTTTCTTTTTGGGCAGCAGCAAATCAGTGATTCCTTTAGCGTTGCTAATGTTCATTGGCGAAAGTGACCACTTACTCATCTGTTCGTTTTACAACTTCTTACTCCAAACTTACTCTAAACTTACAACCTCTAGTTTTAGCCCTTAGGGAATGTATTACCAAACAATCATGTTACAGTTATTTTTGTTTTATGTAAGATTACATACTAACTACCAACTTTCACAGTTTTAACTTAAAAAACCGGGCAAGTGCGTGTCAGGCCACGTGCAATATAGGGTTCCAAAGTAGTAAGTTTATTGACTATTACTCATTAACTACTTATGCTAACATAGCCTTGATAGTTTTCCTTATAAATTCATCGTATAACCTATTTTTGAGAATTTTTTCACTTGTCCAACTCCAACCGTTTAGCCGTTGGAGGGACACTTGACTTGACTTGGGTACCCAAAATTAGCACTTTCAAGCCAAATATACGTATTTCGCAAACGGAGCCCTACATCCAAAAATGGTCTCAAAAGACCCATAATATTTTTGAAAAAACTTTTCAACGATACCCCACACTATAGGGATAAATAAAAAATTAATCCTCACGTTACCTGTAGTGGAGGTACCCCGAAAAAAAATTATTTTCAGTAGTTTATTCTACAATTTTGGAGTTTTAATAAATATGTATATCCATGCCAAATTATAGCTTTCTAGCACTAAGGGTCTCGGCGCTTTGCTTTGGACAGACGGACAGACTGACGGACGGATATGACGAAGCTATTAGGGTCACGATTTTACTTCAGAACCCTAAAAATGACGAAGTTTCGTATATACATTCCCTGAATTAACCCTTTAAAGATTGATTTTTCAAATTATGTTAAAGTTAATTTTTGTTTATAACAGTCGAACTGAGAACCTGTTACTTTTTTGAAGTTGGTTAAAATCCGGCTAATAGCGTGTCAGGTCACTGGTAATATAGGGTTCTGAAGTTCTAAGTTTATAGAAGTCAATAACTACGTATGCTAATAATATAGCCATGATAGTTTTCCTTTTGAATTCATCTTAATGGTATTGCCATTAATTTTTTTACGTGTCCAACACTTACGAATATTTCCCAATCAGACCCCTCAATCGAAAAATGGACTTAGTAGACCCATATTATTTTTGAGAGACCTTTTTCACGATAACCCGCACGTGCGTGACGGAAAAAAATTATCCCCATATTACCTCTAGGAGAGGTAGGTATCCTAAAAACATATTTTTAAAAATGTTATTCTACCAGTTTAAAGTTTAAATAAACATGTATATCCTTGCTAAATTACAGCTTTCTAGCACTAAGGGCCTCTGCACTATGCTACGGACGGACGGATGGACGGAAGGATGGACGGGCATGATGAAACTATGACAATTCTGTTTTGACTTCGGAACCCTAAAAAGAGTCATAAAAATCGCTTCATAAATAACAAATCTATCAACTACATATAACAAAATTTGACCTTATCCCTCAGGAACAGGTCTGTTTTCCGTGATAAAAAGTATCCTATGTCCTTTCCCGAGCTCAATTCTATATTTGTACCAAACATCAAAATCGGTTCAGTTATTTAGGCGTGAAAGAGTTATCCCTCAGGAATAGGTCTATTTTCCGGGATAAAAAGTATCCTATGTCCTTTCCCGAGCTCAATTCTATATCTGTACCAAATTTCATCAAAATCGGCTTAGTGGCTTGAAAGAGTTATCCCTCAGGAACCGGTCTATTTTCCGGGATAAAAAGTATCATATGTCCTTTCCCAAGCTCAATTCTATATCTGTACCAAATTTTATCAAAATCGGTTTAGTGGCTTGAAAGAGTTATCCCTCAGGAATAGGTCTATTTTTCGGGATAAAAAGTATGCTAAGTCCTTTCCCGAGCTCAACTCTATATCTGAACTGAATTTCATCAAAATTGGTTTAGTGGCTTGAAAAAGTGATCCCTCGGGAACAGGTTTATTTTCCGGGATAAAAAGTATCCTATGTCCTTTCCCGAGCTCAATTCTATATCTGTACCAAATTTTATCAAAATCGGTTTAGTGGCTTGAAAGAGTTATCCCACAGGAACAGGTCTATTTTCCGGGATAAAAAGTATCCTATGTCCTTTCCCGAGCTCAATTCTATATCTGTACCAAATTTCATCAAAATCGGTTTAGTGGCTTCAAAGAGTTATCCCACAGGAACAGGTCCATTTTCCGGGATAAAAAGTATCCTTTCCCGAGCTCAATTCTATATCTGTACCAAATTTCATCAAAATCGGCTTAGTGGCTTGAAAGAGTTATCCCTCAGGAACCGGTCTATTTTCCGGGATAAAAAGTATCCTATGTCCTTTCCCAAGCTCAATTCTATATCTGTACCAAATTTTATCAAAATCGGTTTAGTGGCTTGAAAGAGTTATCCCTCAGGAATAGGTCTATTTTTCGGGATAAAAAGTATGCTAAGTCCTTTCCCGAGCTCAACTCTATATCTGAACTGAATTTCATCAAAATTGGTTTAGTGGCTTGAAAGAGTTATCCCACAGGAACAGGTCCATTTTCCGGGATAAAAAGTATCCTATGTCCTTTCCCGAGCTCAATTCTATATCTGTACCAAATTTCATCAAAATCGGTTTAGTGGCTTGAAAGAGTTATCCCACAGGAACAGGTCCATTTTCCGGGATAAAAAGTATCCTTTGTCCATTCCCGAGCTCAATTCTATATTTGTACCAAATTTCATCAAAATCGGTTTAGTGGCTTCAAAGAGTTATCCCACAGGAACAGGTCCATTTTCCGGGATAAAAAGTATCCTTTGTCCATGCTCAATTCTATATCTGTACCAAATTTTCTCAAAATCGGTTTAGTGGCTTGAAAGAGTTATCCCTCAGGAACAGGTCTATTTTCCGGGATAAAAATTATCCTATGTCCTTTCGCAAGCTCAATTCTATATCTGTACCAAATTTCATCAAAATCGGTTCAGTGGTTTTGGCTTGAAAGAGTTATCCCTCAGGAACAGGTCTATTTTCCGGGATAAAAAGTATCCTTTGTCCTTTCGCAAGCTCAATTCTATATCTGTACCAAATTTCATCAAAATCGGTTCAGTGGTTTTGGCATGGAAGAGTTATCCCTCAGGAACAGGTGTATTTTCCGGGATAAAAAGTATTCTATGTTCATTCCCGAGCTCAATTATATGTCTGTACCAAATTTCATCAAAATCGGTTCAGTGGTTTAGGCGTTATTGAGTAGCAGACAGAGTTACTTTCGCATTTATAATATTAGTATAGATTATGTCTTCTATGGTTTAACCTAAACGTTACGCCGGTTTACGCCACCATTCTTAACCCACGGCTATTATTATGTTATATTACATTCGTAGCATTTTTTATATCTTATTGCTAAACTTGCAAAACACGGTGTGCAGATCTGTGAGCGATTAGGTTTGCCTTTAAATATATTTTACTAACGAGCACTTTAAAATTTTCAGTAATTTCGTTCCTGCAACTAATTATTATATGATTGGTAATTACATGTTCTGTGGATTGGTAACTATGTCAAAACAATACTTTGTAATTGTAATAATTAATCATTTCTTGGTGTTATTACGTTTACGTTACGTTTACGTTTGTTGTTATTTGTCAAAACATGGGCATATTTTGTTGATGGTGTTATTAAAACTAATATACTTGTTGACCGAATGTGCCTAATGCATAGTTTTAGTGGTCTCCAACCACCTTCGGATTATTGCCTTTCAGATGAAACCATTTTGAGGCATATCGATTGGATGGTTTCAGAGTGTATAAAGGACATCCGTACAAACATTTTTTTGTTTTTTATATAACTATATAGATTTTTTGAAAAACTGAACTGTTGTAGTATGTAGGTAATCGCGAGATATTATTTACTTGATTTTTTACAACAATGGAGACTTCGTCTGAAAATAAGTAGCAACCCTATCTAGATTGTACATACGTGCAATTATAAATAAGATATTATTTTATTGTATAGCGTTGTTAAGTTAATTAGGCATTGCGAACGGTTCAATAGCCAGTAATTGTTTCTGATTACTGATTAGTTATCGGGCTGTCGCTTCTTTTATTTGACGTGACTATGAAATATCTATTAATAATATTATGTTACTTTAGATTAGCATTTGCATTTATTTTTATTGCAGCATTTAATTGAAGAAATATGTTGTTTACTCGTCATGTTAACAGACATTATGATTCATTTTTATATACATACACAATAATATTATTTATGTACAAAAAGACGATCGTCACTATCATGTTAACTAATAAAACTTAATTCCTTTAAGGAAAAATTTGAACTATGGGTGTAAAATAAAAAATCTCGAGTACCCGTTACAGTAACAAAGTTAAAAAAAAAAACAAAAAAATATTTAAAGTACATTTTGGCCTTGTTACATATAGGTATTATTACCGTAGTATGATGGTTTTATTTTCTCTGTAATGGAGGTCAAACACGATCATGTCCAATTGATCAAGCATCAAGCGGACTTAACGCGGCATACAGTATACTTGATCGTGTATGGCCACGGTAAGCTATCTGGCCATATAGTTATCTCATGCACAATGAATGGCGCGTCAAGTCATACTGCTGACAAGTCAAACTGCAGACTTGATCAAGTAAACATGATCGTGAATGGCCTCTATAAGACACGTACCCTGTGCGACTGCTGAAACCGCTGTAAATTAAGTTAGGTACATACATCCGACGTGGCACGAACAGTGGCGTGCAGAGAAAGCGTAGCGCGCCGCTGCCGGAGCGAGACGCTCTCCTCTCGGTCGGATGCTGCGTGCCGTGCACGTGTGGCATTGTTGCAGTACTTGCATCAGTAGTACCACAGAATATATACAGAAGGATGCATAACTCTATATAAGCGCGTGCAAGTACCGCAGGCAGCGACACCGGTCACACGAAACTCGCGGTCTATCCTCATTCTTATTTTTAACTGACTTCAAAAAAAGGAGGAGGTTCTCAATTCGACTGCATTTTTTTATGTTTGTTACCTCAGAACTTTGACTGGGTCAACCGATTTTGATGATTCTTTTTTAATTGAAAGCTGGTGCTTGTCATGTGGTCCCACGTAATGAATGAGAACTGACAACGGCATCCATGAGAAAACCATATATAAGTCTTAAATTTGCATTAAGTATGTGCGCGACAAATGGACGAATAACTCAAATATATCACGCCAACCGATTTCGATGATTATTTTTTTATTGTTATTGGAAAGATTCATTTGAAGTGTTTTTTTTTGTTAAAATTTTAAATTATTCAATCCCTGACACAAATAACGCCCCTCACGTTGTAAGTTTGACATGTAGGTATGTGTCTTCGTCTGTGGCATCGTAACTTCTAAATGAATGGACCGAATATGATGCGTTCCTTTTTGTTTGAACCATGTTCCATGCCTCCAGTGATCCTGAAGACCTGGAGCAACTTCCTAAAATATGCGTTAAGACATTTCAATAAGTTAATATTTATGAGTTGGCAAGTATGTAACGCATTTTACCTGTTGGAGAACTACGTTCCTTTTCTCCCTCACATAATCTGCAACAAAAATATAATTCTCTTAAGAGCCATTTCGCAAAACTCGGTTGATAAACTATAGGTATTTGAAGCGGCTCCGCGGCGTGATATTGCCTCGCGCGGCTCGCGTCGCGCTTGACCTCAGTTCTGTGCGAGTAATCTTCTTGATACTTTCAAACGTAAAAATTTTAAAATTATGAACATATAATTTTAATTATACACTTTGTGACCACATACATGTATCTGGTTTGTGACAATATAAGTTTATATAACAATTAAGAGTACAATGTAGTAGTACCATTATCGGTAACTTATTTACATAATACATTTTAGGTACCTACTTAGGTACATCACAATAAAGATGTCCAATAGATGCATATTGCAAAAATCAATATTTTGGCAAATCAACGTGAAAAATTAAAAATCACGTTTTTTCAAGGTGATCTATAAAATGCAATATGCGTCCATTTTGCCTGCGATATTCGCAGCGCGTCGAAATACATAGGTATACCTAAATTCAAATCAATCGGAGGGTATAGAACCGGGAAATCCCGGAACCGAAAATCCCGGGATTTACAAAGGAATACGGTACTTTTCAAAAGAACCAGGAAACAAAATAAAAGAACCGGGATTTTCTGAACTTTTGGGAAATAAAAATATGTCGCGTCGTGATACAAAAGATAACGTAAAAATAAAGGTAAATACAATCCATACACAAAAATGATTACAGCTTTAAAAAGAAGATATTCAGAACGTCGGCTACATGAAGCAGCTATACTAATATAATATTATTTACACAACCCAGATCGATATTTTTCTAATATAAATGAAGATGATACTCTTTTTTCTCGTCCAAGCAGTGCTGAATTGTGCAATACAATTGTGTTGCTTTCATACAATTAATACGAAACTTATGTTTGCATGTAAGGTATAATAGTATGATGGTTACTCAATCACGGCAAACGACTATACGGATTTGGGTAGAAAACAGTTTTTCCCTATTTAATGCTCCTGAGAGATAAAATAGGAAACGCAATACTAACTATTTTCACGCGGGGAAAGCCGTGGTAAAATAATCCCGAAAGAACTGAAAATCCCGGGAATCCCGGTTCCAGCATAGGCGAGTACCGAAAATCCCGGTAATTTAAAACAGGATCGGTTTTCGATACCCTAATCATTACCGTGATACAAAAGATAACGTAAAAATAAAGGTAAATACAATCCATACACAAAAATGATTACAGCTTTAAAAAGAAGATATTCAGAACACTATTCTTTGAATGTTAAAAACGAATTCTTTATTGTTTTCTGTTGGTTTACAAAACAAAATATTGACAATAGTCTAGTATAATAAATTATGAGAAACGAAATTCGCACTTTCCTCCCAAACCACTTGCTCTACAAGAAAAATGTATGGCACGTAAAATGTCAATCTTTTTATGGGCTACAACTTTTACTCGATCCTTTCGGAAATCGTCTAGGACGCACCGTTTAGGAGATATAAGGAGTTTTCGGAAAATTTGGGAGGGGGGGGGGGGGTTAAGGTTGGGCCCAATAAGATTGGGTAATGTTGCAAGTATGAGTTCCACAGGGCGGATGGAAATTCAGTCGGAAATCGTGTAGGACGTACCGTTTAGGAGATATATGGTATTTTAGGAAAATTTGGGGAGGGGGGGGGGTAAAAGTGGGTTCAGTAAGATTTAGCAATAAGGTTTGGGGTTTTACTAAAGGGGGTTGAAATTTCCGTCTAAACTTGTCTAGGACGCACCGTCTCCGAGATATCCGGGATTTCCGGTTTTCCAAAAATCTATATCCCGATATCCTGATCTGCCGATCTGCGCCTACCTGATGAGTGCGGTATTTGCCCGGATGCCTCCCAGATTATCACGACGCAAAATTCCACTTTTGGGTGAAGAACTGAGGGGGGGGGGGGTGTAGGGGGAGGCGAGGGGTTGTGAAGGGAAAAAATGAGAGGGTGATTTGTATTTGTGTTGTGTATTTGAGATACGTGAGTTTTGGGGAGTTGACGGAACTTGGGTGCACGAGAGTTTCCAAACAACGAATGTATTATCTTTGACTAATAATAAGTGACTATAGCTGACTAATGTCGGAGCTTCTATCATTCCAACATTTTGGCTTAGCAATAGGGTCCCGTTGACACCGTTTGGGTACGGAACTCTATAAAGTACAGATTGATCTAAAAGTTGTATAAATAAAGGGTATGTGTATACAACTTATAATTATTTATTATTTTTTTTCTATGTAAATATGTAATTTACACATATAACAAAAAACCTAAATACTGTAAACAGTAACTAATGTCTAAAAACGGACAATGTTTTATTTCAAATTACAGCAGTGACTTCCAACCCAATAGGGGTTGAATTTCCAAAAATCCGATAGCCTAAAGCCTTCTTCGATAAATGAACTATCCAATACAAAAAGAATTTTTCAATTCAAACCAGTAGTTCCTGAGATTAGCGCGTTCAACCAAACAAACAAACAAACTTTTCAGCTTTATAATATTACAATAGTAATAGTATAGATTAGTATAGATATAGTTATATTTTGTACATATGTATGTTCGTGATTTTCTCCGTTACTACTTACACTACATAAATTGGAAAGAAATAGTTACTTAATTTCTATTGTTTTCTTCAAACCAAAGATGTTTAAAGCAGAATATTACGCAAACGGACCCCTGAATTGAAAAATGGTCTTTTGAAACCTATAATATTTTTGAAAGACCTTTTCAACGATACCCCACATTAAGGGGTAGACGAAGAAAAAATCATACGGAACGGACAGACGGACGGACGGAAGGACGGACGGCCGGACGGGCTAGCCGGCCGGTTGAAATAACGAACGGACTAGACATGATTCCGATTTGACTACAAAACCCTGAAAATTATAGAAAACTAAAAATAATACAATTGACTGTAACTAAAAATTCTCACGTGATCAAGACTGTTCAATGGCAATATAATTACGTTACTTTTACGAAATCTATTCCTTAGATGGCTAAAGCAAAAATTGACATAGGTCCGACGTCCAAGAGTGCTGCCGCACGACTGATTTGATTTCGCGCCAGTGCGTATCTTTATATGGTAAAGTAAATTCGTTTTAATAAATTATTTTTTGCAGTAAGATAAAAAAAAAATTACGTGTCATATTCGACAAAGACCATATTTTATTACTACATAAATTTTTGATGGGAAATACGCTTTATTGAATACAAAAATCGATGGTAAAGTCATGGCATATACCATGAAAATTGGTAATGTTATTGAATTAATTTTGAAACGAATATTATAGTAATCGTATATCCCTTGTAATAAATGCAAAATATAATATATGAGTGTTCTCTAGACATTTTTTTTTACTCAATTTAATAAAACTTAATAAAGAAAATCAGTGTATGAAATTGACTCTGTCGTCCTTTTGCTGAAAAATAGTTATGCTAGATTGACAGTTACGCAGAAACAAATTAATATTTTCAAAATTCCGGTAAATGAAGATCCAAGATGAAGGATTGATCTATTTTATGAGTTCATTTGCCAGCATTAATATCTTTCTTATGATACTAATTTTTGACATCAAATTCTTCATTCCGCGCGTCTAACCGCGAAATGGCTCTTAAGAAAAAATAACATAATAGTTTTTTCATTATCATTATAGATATACCTAAGTATATGTATATACCTATGTATACTTATATTATAAACTAGCTGTTGCCCGCAGCTTTGCATATGGAGATTATGTTTTAACTTATTCAAACTTTTAACCTGTTTTCGCGGAAAACCTTTTAATTTTCCGGGATGAAGAGTTGTCCTAAATATGACCCAGGGTATCAGTAACAACTTTACCAATTTTCATCGAAATCCGTTCAAGGGTTTTGATCTGATGCCCGGACAGACAAACAGACACTTTGAGTTTTATTATAATATAGATTAATATCATATTACACCGTTATGTAATCACTAGGTTCAAGAAAACAAAACCTTCATGAAGTAATGCATTTTTTGCCTATGTTTAGTGATGTTTGCTTGTCAATTATTATCGATCATCATTGGCATGCGTGAGTCAAAAGTAAAATAACAAATGGGAAAGATTATAGTCGTCAATGTCTAGCTTAGCCTTATTCGTCATTATAACTTCAATTTCATCAAAGGAATTAAGGAACCCAAGTCAAATTACTGGCCACTTCAAAGCCGTAGTCAAACTCAAAAGAAAAAGTTCATGTTAATTGCATTTCCTTTTTGAATATGGAATGCGACAGGAGTTTGAACGACATGTCAACAATCCGGACATGTTCTGATCGGTCGTTAACTGCAATCCACCAACTCAAAATAAACCACCCTCGATGAATCATTAACCACATATTGAGGCCATGTAATAATGGTTGTTACCTGCCCTATAAGAAAATCTTAATATGAATAGTATTGCACAAACGATAAGGTTCATATTGCTCTACTATGTAACACTATTAGAAACTGACCTGGACAAAGAACTGGTCATTGAAGGTGAGTGTCCTATATATATCACGCGTCCACGCAGGGCAAAGGTATCCAATTATAGGACATTAAACAGTGTTTGTAAATTGCCCGCTGCTGCATTCATATCATTGTTAAAACAAAGCTGTTTCTGATATATTTTTATGTGAAAAAGATCATACAATTACATTGAAGTATTATTACTAGCGTATAGAACCGACACTGCGAACACCATGTATTGCAACAATTGCAGCGGTCCCCCCCCATGCATTGGCGCCACTTGGCTTCAATCTTCAATGGATTCGTTCTATTTTGAAAGGAGAACGGGGGCTCAATTTTAAAAATCGAACTTCTCGGGCGGGACACACATTTTGTTCAAGATGTCTGTTCTATGACATTATACTTCAATGTACAATTATGTTTTTTATGATTGAAATTTCAATGCAGTTTGTAAATAGAAAAATACTGATTTATTTTAAAACTTTAACACAAATTATTGTAATAACCGATGTGGAAATAAAATCCCAACTCTGATCCCAAAACTAAAACTTTTCAAGAGGTTTTATTTTCTAGTAAAGTAAAGTACTAGGCTATCATGAGCGACTAGGTTATCAAGTATTGTGTAACGCGATTCAGTGAAGCCGGTTCTACGGATGGCACACTACCATCCGCCTGTTTTCCTGCTAAGACAGCGTTAGATCGCTAGACCTGTTTGAGAGCTTCTCGGTTTAGATTTGCTTTTTATCGTTAATTGGACGTAGTTTCAGAAAAACGTTCCAATCCACAATCATAACATTTTGAGAAAATCGAGTTTTAAGTTCAACCCTGTATTTGCTTCATCAAATTACTTTAGTTTAATCTTCAAGATTTGATAATCTGTAGAGAAGTATTTAGTTAACCTTATTTAAGACTTGCAAGACTTATTTAAGACTCAATTTCGACATAAATGTGGATTGGAACGTTTTTCAGAAACTATGTCCAATTGTAAATGATATTATTAGATTTGAATCGCAACAAATATAGCTGGACGATGCGTTTTTGTGTACCATTTCGTCCCTTTTTGAATGATTTTTCAATTTACAAAAAAAGTAAGAAAAAAATCATAGTAATCGCATCCGCACAGAATGCCCATGCTCAAATAATTTCCAAATCCAGATAAACAGCGCGTTAAAAATAATGTTACATAATGAGTTTGACTTATAAATGTACCTAAATAGAGCAGGATCGCATATACTCGTATTCAATAACTAACGCACTGCCCACTTTACCCGCGTTTTCCGGGATAATAAGTACGCTATATCTTACTACAGATCATGGCCTATCCGTGTGCTAAATTTCATAAAAATTCGTTCAGTAGTTTTCGCGTGAATGAGTAACAAACATCCATACTTCCTCACAAACCATCACACTTCTAATATTAAGTTTTGAGCAGGGACTGAAAGCGGTTAAGGTTTAGAGGTTAAGGTTGCGGTAAAACATTTCGGAACCGATTTAAAATAAAGGTTGAGCTATACCGCTACCTTTATTTTTAACGGTTAAGGTTAACCTTTATTTAACCTTTATATTATTTCGGAACCGAAAAACGTTCAGCGCGAGTTCGATGCGGGGCCTCCGGCCTTGAACACAACTTGTTTATTTTGTTTGGTGTACTCTGTTACTTGCCTACTTTCTCTAGTTAGTTCCTAATTTGTTTCTTTCCGACTGTATGTCGTGTAACATGTTAGCATACCTAATATTTAAATCTATACTAATATTACAAAGAGGTAAAGTTTGTGAGGTTGTAGGGGGCAATCTCTGGATCTACTGAACCGATTTTGAAAAATATTTTACCAATAGAAAGCTACATTATTTGTGAGTGTCGTAGGCTATCGGATTTTTGGAAATTCATCCCGGTAAAATAGGGGTTGGCATTCACTTTCATAAAACCTACTTCGTCAGGCTTAGAGCAACATATGAATATGAAATTTTTTATGTTAGTTTATAGTTTAATGACCAAAGTTAACTTTAACACATTTTTTTGGAAAATCATTCCATATAGGGTTAATTTAGAAGATGGAACATAGTACGCAACTTCGTCATTTTTGAAGTTAAAAACATGAAAATTTATATACATATTAGCTCCAGATTAGAAACAAAATTTGGAAGTATTAGGTTTTTTTGAAAAATCATCCCCTAAAGGTTCAAAGTCAAAATATTTTATTCATATAGGTATCATTGATACACTTATGCACGTCATTTTTTTGGCTTTTCGGAAGGTTAATTAAGGTGCTACTATGTTAGTATGGAAAGTTTGTCAGTTTTGAAGTTAAAATGGTGAAAATTTTATATAATAATATGAGTTTATTGTTAGACACAAAAAAACTTATCACAGTTTTCTCGAAATTTATCCCTTAAGAGGTAAAACTAAGGGGTTGTAAATGTTTAAGGAACTTCGTCTTTTTTGAATTCAGAAATGTGAAAATATGTAAGTTATTATTTCTCCATGGGGTTCGCCTGGATACTACCTAACTACCGTCCTTGACTCGAACGACTCGTCGTGTTCCGGCTGGGGGCTTGAGAGACAGTTCTTTCTTTCTTTTTCTTCTCTCTTTCTTGGCTGGCAACGCATCAGTGGCTGGCTTGGCCTTTGGTGTTGCTGATGTCCATGGGTGACGATAGCCACTTACCATTAGGTGGATCGTGCAAACTGCGGAATTAACTTCCTTCTGAGGTATTCCCGGAGCGCTATGACATGGGGTTCTTCAAAAAAGGTCCTCCTTCAGGGCTGGCGATGCATTGGCGATTCCTCTGGTATTACTCATGTCCATAGACGACGGTAACCACTGACCATCAGGTGGCCGGTATGCTTTTTCGTCTGCCCTTCAGGCTATAAATTTTTTTTTATGAATAATGTTATGTACCTACCTCATCAAACTTCACACACTTGTAGGTAATTACGTTTATGTATCTACTACTCCGATAAGACATAAAATTAAAACTGAATCATAATACTAAATACAGTGAAATCATAGCCTCAACTGAACACGGGGCGGTGCATTATGAATTATGATTCAGTTTTGATTTTTAATTTTTATATCCGATCGGACGGACACGACCTACCTAAGGTTTTCTTATCTTACTTTTATAGGGTTTGCTTTCGTTCTTCTGACGAGTGACGTTCTTCTACCCATACTATCTGGGGGCACGGTAGTGCCCCCGCCAAGTCGAGCAAAAAAAAGCGGCACGGCCGTCCATACTTTTCTCGAAGCAGTTCAGGCCATTTTAGAACCCCTATAACTTCGTTGTGGATAAAGCTAGAAGCCTGAATTTTGAGTAACCAAACAGGCATTGTATAAACACAGTATATTTCAAATTTCAATCAATTTGAAGTAGTAGTTTAAGAATTATAACTAGTCAAAGTTTCTTAATTTCGTCACTCACTGACCGATCATCAAAACTCTAAGGCACTTGTAGCAGACATGGAAGCTTCAAATTTAGAACACAATTAGGGTTTAGTGTATATAAATCAAGGAAAAACTAAAATATTTTGCGATTTCGGTCCAGTTTTCTAGATACATTAACTGCATAATTAACTTTGTAATCCCTTATAAATGTAAAGGATTACAAAGTTACATTTGCATTTCACCAATCAGTGTACCTGTATTCTGTATAATAATGGAATAATAGGTGTAAATGGATACCTAGGTATATTATTATTTACAAATGAATGAAAAAGCAAGAATGGGACATGTCTTATGAAGTTGTACCAAAATCCCGCAAAATATTACTTACAATACACTACAATTTTTAGCCGTATTGGGGCGGCTTAGAATACTAACTCCAATTCCACGCCGGATGGGTATCGTAAAAGGCGACTAAATCCGACCCGCTGGTGGTAGGGCCCCTCGGAGGGATTGTATTGGTAGTATTGATTTTGATTGCTAATTAATACCATTATTGCTATTATATTATTGTTTCCCCATGGGCACCGCCTGGATAGCAACCACTCTTCTTCTAGAGTCAACCATGAAATGTTTTCTAACGTGTTTCGGTTGCAGTGTCGGAGAGCCAGTCTTCTTCTTCTCTTCCTTTCCCTCCGTCTCTCATACATTTTCCTTCTCATTCTTCGTCTGTCACCCGTCCTGGAGAGGTGTTATTTTTTAGGGTCTCTTGGGTCCGTTAAAGTCATTAGCAACTGTTCTCGTGCGGTTGGGCATGATGGACTGACTCGGCGGCCAGGGACAGAAAATGAAACGTTACCGCTGGTGCCCGTTTGTTGTAGGGGACCCGAACCCAGGTGATCCCACCCTGGGAGGCTGTCCCGCCGCCAATGTTAAAAGCCCAACGATTGATTTTCTTGCCTGTTGGGGAGCCGGATGTGGACAAGGACTTTAATCGTGGGTCGGATCGGGGGTTTTTCCTTTCGCAGAGCCAGTAACTCAGTTTACCCACCTTGCCGAGATAGTTTTTATGACTGCGCTTTGACTCGGGTAGAGCCGACAATGCACCACTCCTACTTTTCCATTTCTTTCCCGCAAATAAAAATGAGAAAGTCCAAAAAAGAAAAAAAGGTTAAAACCAGCGGCACCCCCTTCCACATTTCAAGTGGACTTTTGCAATATCAGGGGCTTACTCTCAAACCTCAACGCCGTTTATTATCACCTTGAAACAGTGCGGCCGGCCTTATTCTTTTTGACGAAGACACAAATATCGGCTCGAGAAGAGACATCCTACCTTCATTTTCCGGAATAAAAATTTGAACACAAATTAATACCACACGCCGGTGTCTGTCAGTTTTCTCGAGACGATATTTGTTGTCAACATCTCGATTTTCTTGAAGGAAGAGACCTGTCCGCTATCTGCGTACACGTAGACCATGGCGGCCAAACGCGGGTCTACATCGGCAATACTCGTTCAAGGGGCGATCGACTATATGCAAGAGCAGATTCCCCGTGCCAAAGTAGTGGTCCTGAGAGACTTCAACGCCCATCATGTTGAATGGTTACAATCACGTACAACAGACTACGCAGGTAAATCTACTCAGAGCTTTGCCTTGGCTAATGGTCTCAGTCAGTTGGTGTCCAGTCCAACCCAGATCCCTGACATTGACGGTCATGCTGCTTCCACTTTGGACCTCCTGCTTACCTCCCACCAGTCCCACCGTAACGATTATGCTGTATCCATCGAGGCGCCGCCGGGTTCGTCTGATCACTGCCTCGTACGATCTTCGGTATGTAATACCAAGTCGGTTAATTTATTCAGTCCCTGGGTCTTTCTGTCTTAAGTTATTACGTAATTAGCTAACCTAACAACATCTTAAAGTGATTATATCAATATTAAAAATCTTTTAAATGGCCAAGTCTATTTATTTAGAACATAAAAGATTTTGAATATTGATATAGTCACTTTAAGATGTTGTTAGGTTAGCTAATTACGTTATAATTTAAGACGGAAGGACCCTTAAGTAGGTATTGAATAAATTAACCGACTTGGTATTGCATGCATCTCACAAATTTTTACGGTAGAAGAACTGAGTTGCGTTGGTTTTTTTTTACAAGTTATGTTTTTGATGACATAATGTACTTCGTAAAATATGACTTGAATAAAAACAAAAAAAAATGTCCTAAAATATAATTAAATTATATTACTTTATTTAACCATAAATCATAATATCTATAATCACTGGTCTACACTGTCTATACGGTAACGTAAAAGTACGGTCTATACTTAAATACAGGCAAACGTATTTTTGTGTCTTTAATGTACCCGATTTTTGTTTTTTTAATCATTTTTTTCAGCAAAATTGTGTTTTATTTATTATTTTATTTATTAAAAACAAAATTGTGTATTTTTGTTATTGAATCAAATTAGAAACTAAACTAACTTAAAGTTAGGGCAGCAGGCAGTGAATTATATGTTTATACTAGAAACGCACTTCAGTAGGTACACTGTACAAGTAAAACGGCCATAGCACGACTCGAACGCGGCAGACTGGGGGAAGGCCATGGTCATAGATTAAGATACAGACGTGCAACTGCCTCATTACAGATTATGTCTCCTAATATATTTTGCCCTCATGAGTAAATTATATAAAAAATACTTAATAAACAGTCTCACGGATTGCTAATATATTGGGGTGATCTATATCGATATAATTAGGACTTTTTATGTACTATAAGACGAATTAGAAAGGAGAATGAAACAAAGGTGTTTTTATTTAATTACAAGTTCTGTAATAATAATAATATTTTTCATTAATAAAATACAATAAATTAAAAACTTGCATTAATTACTTGCATAATGTATCCTGTAACTACAATAATTTACAAAACAAATCCCTACTAATATTATAAATGCTTTTCTGTCTGTCACGTTTTCACGCCTAAACCGCTGAAACGATTTTGATGAAATTTGTTATGGTGATAGACTAAAGCCCATTGCCCAAGGAGGGTACTTCATACATAGGGTACTTATCGCGTAAACTAGTTCCATGCTGACGGAGTCGTGGGCAATAGCTGGTTATTAATAAATTGTAATATTTGTCATATTTCATTATATTTTACCTACTCATATTATAATATTGAAACTTTGCAAAGATATTTGGATGTTTGTTACTCAATCACTTGAACAGGCTGGACGGATTTTAATTAAACTTGACACAGAGGTTGTCAATGTCATGGATTAACATAATTATAGGACATTTTCTGCCTTGATATGGTGTTCCCTTGGGATAAAAAAGCAACTTTAATATTTATTTTCTATATTTCTACTGTAAATTACATGCGGGCGATGCCACGGGGGCGAATATCAATGTGATAATCCAGATAATATAAAGCATTGATTATTACTAGCGTATAGAACCGACACCGCGAACACCATGTATGTCCCAACTCCCAATGCATTGGCGCCACGTGGCTTCAATATTCAATGGATTTATTCGATTCTGAAAGGAAAGCCGGGGCTCAATTTTGAAAATCGAACCTCCCGGGTGAGACACATATTTTGTTCGAGATGTCTGTTCTATGACATTATACTTTAATACGTATTTGTAAATAAAATCAAAGTATGACACTAGGGCATCGAAACTCGGTTCAATTTTGAAAACCTGGGTTTTCGGGTCTAAGAGTAATCAAAACCCGGGTAGACCGGTTTTTCGAGCATTTCGATCTTTTTATTGTATTTTTTTTAAATACGCTAATCTGCGTTTATATATCGATTTCCTACAATGAGTACAAATTATAAAGGTTGAGGAAGAATTTAAATAAATGAAACAGTACTTTACAAATTACAAAAAAAGTTTTAATGTTTAAAAAAGTGATAAGGATTTATTTTTTCTTCAGAATATCTTAAAACTTAGTAAGTAATCTCCATCCATCCATACATCCATTAGCCCTTGGAGGTCCACTGCTGGACATAGGCCTTCCCTAACTTGCGCTACTCTGACCGGTCCTGAGCCTTCTGAATCCAGCGGATGCCCGCTGTCTTCTTCAGGTCGTCGGTCCATCTTGTCGGGGGGCGTCCTGTACTCTGTTTTCCGAAACGTGGGCGCCATTCGAGGACCTTTCTTCCCCAACGGTTATCGGTCCTTCGCACTATGTGGCCAGCCCATTGTCACTATGTCGGTTACCCTTGTTCGTCTACGGATCTCCTCGTTTCTGATGTGATCACGTAGAGAAATACCGAGCATAGCCCTCTCCATAGCCCGCTGCGCTACTCTGAGCTTGTGGATTAGGCCAATAGTGAAGCACTACGTCTCGGATCCGTATGTCATCACTGGCAACACACACTGCTCGAACACCTTCGACTTCAGGCACTGAGGTAGTGTTTTGAACGACAAGATATGACGCAGTTTCCCGAACGCAGCCCATCCGAGTTGGATTCTACGAGTGACTTCTTTCTTGAAGTTGGACTTAACCATCTGGATCACTTGTCCCAGGTAATTGTATTCGTCTACAACTTCGAGAGCAGCGCCGTCAACAACAACCGATATGGGTGTAACATGGATATTCGACATGATTTTCGTCTTGTCCATGTTCATCTTAAGACCCACCCGTTGTGAGGCGCTGTTCAAGTCCCCGAGCATTGTACCTAGTTCCTCCAGGGATCCTGCCAGGATGACTATATCATCGGCATATCGCAGGTGTGTGATGTATTCGCCATTGATGTTAATGCCACGTCGTTTCCACTCCATCAGCTTGAACACATCTTCCAACGCAGCGGTGAACAGTTTTGGGGATATAACGTCCCCTTGCCTGACACCTCTCTGCAATTGGATGGGGTTCGGGGCTATGTCGTGTATTTTGACGGTCATGGTGGCTGATGAGTACAAATACTTCAACACCTCGATATACCGGTAGTCGATCCGGCACCGTTGAAGAGAATTAGTACCGCCCAGGTTTCGATAGAATCAAAGGCTTTCTCATAGTCCACATAGGCGACACATAACGGCAGATTATACTCCTCGGTCTTCTGTATAATCTGCCGCAGTGTGTGTATGTGGTCTATGGTGCTGTAGCCTTTCCGGAATCCTGCTTGTTCGGGAGGCTGGAAGTCGTCAGGCCTGCGTGCAATGCGATTTGTGAGCACCCTCGAAAACAGCTTATAAACGTGGCTCAGAAGTGCGATTGGCCTGTAGTTCTTCAAAAGGGCTTTATCGCCCTTTTTGAAAAATAGAGTCACCACACTTCTGCTCCACGCTTCCGGGGTAGTTCCAGTATGGATGACGGTATCAAACAGTTTTTGGAGCGCCACTAGGAGGGGTTTCCCCCCAGCTCTTAGCAGCTCGGCGGTGATACCGTCATCTCCCGGTGCCTTGTTGTTTTTAAGCTGTTTGAGGGCCTCTCTAATCTCATACAGGCTGACGTCCGGGATATCCTCTGTGTAGTGCCGGGTTAATTTAGCTCTCTTGTCGCTCTCCTCACTGGGAGGTGGAGCTTGAGAGGAGGTATACAACCGTCCGTAGTATCTCTCAGTTTCTCTCAGAACTTCAGGTTTCGACGTAACTATGGTGCCGGACTCGGTCTTCAACCTCGTAAGCTGACTTTGCCCAATAGACAGATCTCTGGCGAACACTTTGGAGCCCTGGTTTCGCTCTATTGTGTTTTTTACATGATTTGCGTTGTGTTTGCGCAAATCGCGTTGCCTGCCCTTGGAGATCTGTTCATTGAGCCGTCGGTATTCCGCCATAGAGGTTGGAGATTGCACACATAGTTCTCGTCGATCCCTCATAAGACCGAGAGTTTGTTCTGAGAGAACTTGAGATCTACCACTGGAGTGGGTCTTGAAATACTTCGACCCTACCTCGTGGACAGTTGCTACCATCCTGGTGTTAAACTCGTCCACCGACGTGCATGATTCTAGGCACGCAAAACGATTTTGCAGCTCAAGTTGAAAGTTTTCGGATCCCTGGATTTGGACAGGTGTTGGGCGAAGCGTAGACTTCATCAGGCGTGACCGTTCCAGCTTCACGTTAATATTTAATGTGCCTCTTACAAGACGGTGATCGCTTCCGGTTTTGAACCTGCTGATCACAGAGACATCATTAAATATGTGCCGTTTGTGTGACAAAATGAAGTCTATCTCGCTTTTTGTGGAACCATCAGGACTTATCCAAGTCCACTTGCATTGAGGCTTCTTTCTGAAGAAGGAGTTCATCATAAAGAGATCTTCCTTCTCCAAAAAGTTAGCCAGCAAGTGTCCTCGGTGGTTACGTCGTCCACTTCGTCCACGTCCGAAGGTACTTTGTGGCTTAAACTTAATAAATAACAAAAACCAAAGTATTAAAAAAAAACCCGAAAAACCCGAGTTTTAAAAATCAAACCCGGGTTTTTTTGTAATCCTCAGAACCGGGAAAACCCGGGTTTTTTCGGTCCGAGTAAACCCGGCCTCGATGTCCTATATGACACCCGTTATCGTCCTTGTATATAGGGTAGCCTCATGCATCATAGTGGCGGCGCTGTTATTTTCATGACGTTATTTCCAGGCTATACAATATATTTTTAAATTAAGTATAATCAAAGATCGGAAAATGAAACAACATTTTTCAATCAATCAAGTGAGAGGTCTGTCTAATGAGGGTGCGAACACAGTAGCATACGGATTACGCTCTG
>OZ010696.1:14600085-14665603 GCA_963932265.1 Thymelicus lineola | reverse complement strand
TTAGACTATTTTCGAATATTTTTATCTTGTCATCGTTCCCCTACATGAAATGAAAATAATTCCACTGAACGTTTTTGACATCTACAAACATTTTAGATATTTACATAAAATAAGCAAAGAAGCCCGGTGGTTTGTGTCGAAGGGATCGACAAACTTCCGACACTTGAGTTGACTATCCCCTCCACCAATCCGTACTGGAGCAGCGTGGTGGAGTATGCTCTAGGCCTCCTCAAGAGAGGAGACCCGTTCTCACTGCTCAGTAGTGGACCATTAATGGGTTAAAGCCACATAAAATAAATAGGGGCACCTATTTATATGCTTCTAATACAACACAACATTCCTTTACTATTGATACGATATCAGCGAATACAGACCAGTTAGTGTCATTCAAATTGTTCCGATCTGCTATTTCTACACAATCTTCGTTCTTATCCCTATATCAAGTGTCAAGAGGGTTCAAATTACCACGTGACCAGATCAGTCTAGCATTGAGCAGCTAATGGAGTATTGTCATTCAAATTGCTTCGATCCTTCACACCTATTGCTGTTTCTACACAATCTTCGTAGTCTTCGTACTTATTACCTATATGTATCAGGTGTCAGAGGGTTCAGATTACCACGTGATCAGATCAGTCCAAGCACAGCATTGAGCAGCTAATGGAGCGTGCGCCAGTCTGCGCCACACTCGACTGCCCGCTGCTTATTTCTATTATCGTGTTGATGACAATCTTAATCTGACGAAGAAAGTGCAAATATGTATAGCCTCAGGATGCATACATTTGTAGATGAAGAAGTAGAAAATGTTGAAAGTTTCGTATATTTTTAATATTTGTCTAGGTGTAATGGAGAACATAATTGACTGCTGTAGATCTGTAGGTACTCCTTCGTCACTAAGATTTGTGTTTCCAGTGTTATCCCAGTGCATGATTTGTACAGTTATTGGGATTTCCATAAATCCATACTCATCTTCTAATTGCAACTTGGGGACAGCAGACGCAATGATGCAAAGTAATTTTTTGAGAGTCGCTAAACTATCCAGCTTGGCAACGGGAATCAAGGGGAAATGTTCTCTCAATCTCCAGCCTTAAAGCCAGCATGAGTAGGTATATTAGAGAGTCATTTCTAATCAGTGTACACTACTTTCTTGAACAGGATCGTCGGTAATGCTCCTAGTACACAGATATAACAGACAGTGATCATTTCCCACCTTGTCGGATTTTACTAATTTGCTCGTTTGCCGGCCGGCTATTGACATAAAAAAATGTTTATAGCTAGCTAATAAACCGATATTAAACTTTCCCCGCAAGATATTTCTCGTGACTTAAAGCGTGGACATCGGGAAGTGACTCCGAGATCGTAATCATCATTGTGAAAGAAGCGACATCGTTACATCAACAGCTGCGGCCATTTACTTTCATTAGGAAACTATATAGTTTTTGTTATCTATCCCACGTGACAAATTATGCAACGATTTGTAGGATAACTAGTAGTAAATTACTACTAGTAACCCTCCCTCGCTTTGAGCCAGAAAACGCTGTTATTGAAATGTATATAGCCGCTACCAAAACATATGTAGGTATGTTACTCGATTTTATCACATAATTTTTTTTCATTACACAGAAATTCTCATTCATCATGAACAATATGTGCAAAAATGGTCGTAACAAGACTAGATTTTTATAAGAATACACACATTCATTTATGATAAATATACACCAATTAATTTAATTAATTCGTGAATAAAATGCTCTCTTCTTATATTTTGCCTAATATTATGAGCGACACTTTTATTCTAAGCTATTGAAAGCTTGCATTTAATATATAATAAAATGATAGAAAATTAGCATAACATTATATCTTATAATCAATACAAATACATCAAATAAATAAGTTTTTCCAGCCTTCCAATAAACGATTTTTCGCGGAGATCGCGCGGCGCGCAGAATGGCGTGTCGGTGAAACTGCATGCATATTTATATACATCGCTTTCTCGCGGCTTCAACTCAATACGTGATTAATGGTTGGAGGCTGGACATATCGGCATTATTAAATTATGATATGACGCTACATAACACTGAATAAAAGTTTTTATTAATTAAAAGGCACAATGGAAAAGCATTTGTTTTTCCTTCCTACGTTGGTTCATTTTCATTTAGCGAAAGAAGATAAGTTATTATCATTTTGTTTCTTGCTATAAAAAAGATTTTTTAGAGATAAATAAATAAATTATATCAGTATAGGAAGTATTACCTAATTATTATAAGTTAATTATCGATGCTTGAAACCTGAACACATCTAAGATTCTCCATAATTTTTTCAAAAGTGCGTGAAGTCTGCCAATCCGCATATTGTGGTCTGTGTGATGGATATGGGCGTTGTATGTAACTAGGGGGGAGGACATATTAGAATTTTTGGCTAACTCCTTAGAATAAGCACTTTTTATGGACAAAAGTATATACGTACTGGTAAATATACAAAATTCATGGAGGGTAGGCCATAAACAAAAATATATTTTTATTTATAAATTAAGTATGTTTTGTCATAATTTAGCATAGATTTCTTACTGATGAATGAACAAAACGAAAAGGAACAAGTGACCTCACCGTGCCGAAGTTTTTCAAACGTTTTAGAAGAACCGTTTTGTTTTGCTCGAAGCTTGCGAGGGAGTACTGTTTTTGCAACTATTTCGCTACTGTTTACAAAGCTAATGATGCTTGCAAATTGGTTTGCGTCAACTTGTAAAATTAAAACAAAATAAAAAAACGCGTACCGCTGGCATTACGCTTCGATGTCTCTGAAGACGAAATGAGACAAACACCCATACAATAAATAAAATCGGCTAAGTTTGTGCCAGGCAATGCGAAATGTAGGGTTCCGTAGTTATAAGCTAATCGACTATTACTTATTAACTACGTAATGTTAAACATAGCCGTGATTGTTTTCCTTTTAATTTAATAATTTATTGCTACTGCCGTGAATTTTTTCACAAGTCCAACACCTAAACCATTCAGCTAGCAGGAGGGGGAACACTTGACTCTAATCAAAATATTTCGCAAACGGACCACTAAATCGAACCTGGGATTTGCAAATCCATAACATTTATGAAAGACCTTTTCAACGATACCCTACACTATGGACCCTATATTCTGTATTGGCTGACACCTGGCCGATTTTTTATTCTATCCTTTTCTTCCTTAATTTAATATTATTTTCGTAGACCACATGAACATCATGTAGGTATGTTAGAGGTGCTTGTACACGTCTGCTCCGTTGTTTACTTAAATAAAACACTTTATTTTATGTTGTATTGTAATGTAAACAAAGCGTTTGTGAGCTACTAGGGACAATTGCAAGTTTGCATTACAATGTTTACATCACCTCTCACCCATGCAACAGTTTCTAATGTAATTCAATACCATTTTGAACTGATTTCATCAGTGTTCCGTAAACGCTTATCAAACTAGTTTGCTTGTTTGCTGTATCAGTTCTTTTTTTAAAACATTCAAATCGATTTACAGTTTAATTGTTGATGTCGAAAACTTTTAATGCGGTTGCATTCGTTATTGATTCGATTAATTATTCAAATGTAGCCTACTTTTACTTACTTTTCTTTTTGTACTAATAAGCTTTTATTGCACAGATATTTGTGTAATGAATCTAGTAACCTAGTACAGTCAATAAAGTAGTTGTAGAGTGCGTGAGCGGGAACCTAAGCGATTTCTTCAGAAACTTATTCAGGGTGCTTAGGGGGATAACATACTAAAAGTCCCCGCGTCTAGGAGGTGAGCCGGAGGGAGGGGGGGGTTACAAAGGTCTCAATTTTAGGTTTTTCGCCAATATCTCAAAAACGGTGCGTTATAGCGAAAAATGTTCTAGGATGAAATGAAAGGTTATAAAATTCTCTATAACTTTTATTCTGTACACTTTTTCTATATCTCCAACCGTTTTTGAACTACACGCTCCAGAAATGTCGAAATTAAAGTAATTCAGCGTGATAACCATTACCTGATGCAAAAATTATCTTAAAATTTATAGTAACCTAAGCTGGGAGTACCTCCACGTAGTAAAGGCAGTAACAGTAAGAAATCGCGTTTTTTATAACAGTGGATAACTGAGCAGAGGCGGGAAAACAATCATGATATTGATGAAGATTTCTTTTCGCTCAATATCTTTAATGCTCGCTGTAGGAATCGCGACCTTCTTGGCCAAAACTCCTATTGATATTTTATACTTGCCTACGGGCTTATGTTATTATAGGTTTTCGCAATTTTATTTTGTCTGGCACGGTAGTCTAGCCGGTAATGCAGGGGGGCAGCCACAAAATATTCTTTTCAGATATACTTACACTGTTATTAGTAACACAATTGGGTTATCCAACATGAGTACTAATAAGAGTCCTGTATGCATTTTGTATGACGAGAATGTCGTTGAAGGAAGTAACAATGTCTCTGAGGGAAAGGAAAGGGAATGCCGGGTCGTATTAAAGCTAGTAAGGAAAGGAAAGACGGCAAATATCGAAGTTTCCTTGACTTGACATCCCTTTTGATTTACATCAGCTGTCGTAAAAATGACACCCGAATTGATACCATTAAAAAAGACGTTAGGCAGGCATCTTTATCTAATGAAGAGGCAGGGCAGTCGCAGCTCAGACCTTCTGCTCCACCATTTGCCTTCAAGAATAATTGTTTTTTATGTGCATGTTGCCTTAATGAAGATATAAAAAAGCCTTTTAACAAAAACAAACAAAAAAAACGAGTATCTCATCGTGGGAAAGTAATCCATGTAAGCAAATATTTCTTCCATAGCCTCTACGACATGGGTATCTCTAGAGATCTCAGTTTTGTAGAGTTTTGGGTAACTGACAGGCTTCACAAGTGAGTAATAGTGTCTTCGTGATATTTTGCTCCTTCAGCAACAATATCGGTAATGCAGGAAAAAATATCAAGAACTTCGTTACCCCAGGCATCATTTCTCGAAGAACATACCTGCTTGATACAATATTTAGCAGCTAGAGTCTCAACTGAATGTACAACCCGCCTTTTTTTCAAACGCTTTTTTATATCTTCATTGAGGCAATATGTACATAAAAACAATGATTCTTGAAGTCAATTGGTGCAGCAGAAAATCTGAGCTGCAACGGAACTGCCTCTTCGTTATATAAAGATGCCTGCCTAACATCTTTTTAATGGTATCAGTTAAGGTGTCATTTTTTCGACAGCTGATGTGAATCACGCTGTTATCACGCTGAATAACTTAAATTGCTACATTTCTGGACCGTATAGTTCAAAAACGGTCGGAGATACGGAAAAAGTGTATAGAATTAAACTTATAGAGAATTTTATAAGCTTTCATTTCATCTTAGAACATTTTTCGCTATAACGCACCGTTTTTGAGATATTGGCGAAAAACCTAAAATTGAGACCTTTGTAACCCCCCCCTCCCTCCGGCTCACCTCCTAGACGCGGGGACTTTTAGTATTTTATCACCCTAAGCACCCTGAACAAGTTTCTGAAGAAATCGCTTAGGTTCCCGCTCACGCACTCTATACCCTCTTTTGAGTCATTCCTTGACTGGACTACCGCTCTGGCTATGTTTCTGGCAATGTATGCCTTATTTACTCGAATAAATTAATGTTACACAGGATTCCTTAAAATGACATATCTTGTTTATTTGGAAAAGCGCACGCTAACTAATACAGGCCATAATGATCATATTGTGTATTTGATTAAGCGTCAAATGGCGGCCGAGGCGCGCGGCGTCCAGTATACGTACGAGTCGCGTATGGCCACGGTAAGTTATCTAGCCATTTACTTATTTATCACATGTATACTAAATGGCAAGTCCAAATGAAAATTTGCCAAGTCAAACTGCAGACTTGACAAATACACTTGATTGTGTATGACATCGATAATACTCGTATTTTATTATATTAGTAATAGCATAATAAACTTTTTGAATCGGTTTCGATTCAAATAAGACTATGACTGATCTCAAAAACAAATACAGTTCTATGGATTGATTTACTAATAACAAAGAAAACTTGATAGTCGTCTATCTATACTAATATTATAAAGAGGAAAGATTTGATTGTTTGTTTGCATTGAATAGGCTCCGAAACTACCGAACCGATTTGAAAAATTCTTTCACTGTTGAGTTACATTATCCCCGGGTGACATAGGCTATATTATAATATTTTTTTTACTATTTTTCCCGAAGCGAAGCGAGGGCGATTTCCTAGTACTATAATAAATCTCAAAGGGCAAATTTTCTGTTCATTGAATATTTAAAAAAAAGTTTCGATTAGAACTGAACAAGTGTGGGTTGACAGACTTCACATAGGTATGTGAAGTTCTGACCTCTGGGTCTGACTGAAAATATGCTGAAGAAGTCTGAGGAATGCAGGTTTCCTCACGACGTTTTCCTTCACTGAAGTAAGTAATAATAGGACATACTTCTTCTCTCTTATTTTTTGGTCGGCCACGAACCGATGGTACCTTTGCTGGTGTTTACGTATGACGGTGACCACCTATCATCAGGTGACTCGTCTGCTTGTTCGTTGGTTATCTATACTAATATTATAAAGCTGAAGAGTTTTTTTGTTTGGTTGAATCTCAGGAACTACTGGTTCGAATTAAAAAAATATTTTTGTGTTTGATAGTCCATTTATCGAGGAAGGCTATAGGCTATATAATATAATATATTTTAGTAGATAGTTTTTTCCACAAATTAATGCTGGTAAAACCGCGGGGCACAGCTAGTTTAGATATGTACTTACTTATACTTAGTGAAGGAGCGTAAATATATCGGTGCACTGCACAGACAAAATTGTTGCGTTCACGGTCGCCACTAAGCAGATAGCGAGAGGCGCGTGAAATGGCAGTTGACGTCGTTGCAAGGTCAGCACAGTGTTTTTGTAACGTCACTGTCAGGTTACTCGGTGCTTACTGCTTACAATGTGAGTTTTGAATTAGGTTCTGGATACCTTGATTATGTTTTTTATGTATTTTCAGCATTTAGAAATTGCTTTAGTGCTTTACCGACTTTAAAAATGAGGAAATGAAGTTACGGATCAATTACATTATTACGAAAGTCTCTAATTTAATTTTAATGTTTTAATTAAATTGTGATTATTTACTTTCTTTTTTTTCGTTTGAACATTAACGGTCTTACTTATAAAAATCTCACTAATCTATACTTAGGCACCTCTTAGTTAAACCGCTCTTAAGAAGTTAATCCATGTTTAACTTTTCATTACTTATAAACGTTGATTAGCTGTTACTTAGTTAAGAAACGAACAGATAACGATACATAAATGGTTGGCACAGATTATACCTAAAATAATCGATTTGATAAAGAAATTGAATGAATGAAATTGCTAAAAGTTCTATTTTTTTCATAATATGTCATCTATGACAGTGTCAGTGTCGTGAATTTGACAGATAACGGTCAGTTATTAAATTTAAAAATGAAAGTAGAATGTCATTAATGGCTTTGGAAGAGGATTATTGGAAAATTAAAATAAGAAAATTAAAAGAATAATTATACTGTTAAATGTATATTTTACTTAATTTAATTTATTTTATTTTTACCTAAGTGGTCGGATAGGGGCGGGAGAGGTATCAAAAGATAGGGCTCGACGAGCGATATACAGAATAGAAGTAAAATTTAATGTAGAAAGTCATTTGAAAAAGAAATTTTGAAAATAGACGAAAATTTGACGGTTTTTGCCGAAAATTTGTGAAATTTAGGGAAGATTTTTTATGAAATGTATATAAAAGAGTGCACCAAAGAATTTCCAATCTTCCGATACCACGAAGTGGTCGGTCGACGTGAAATTTGAGAAGAAACTATTGCTAAAAACGTATTTTTATATGAGGAAATGGTAATAAATACCAAGTTTTGAAAAATTTTTTGGAAATTCAAAATTTAAATTGGACAGTTGAAAAGAGTAATTCAAGCCGAATCTATTGATATATAACACTACTATAATGAACAACTATGGGGAGCTACTAAGATGATTTTCTTCGTAAATTTAATACTGTACCGTGAGAGCTTAGGTGGATTCCTATATTTAACAATGTATGGTGGTGAGTGAAAGGGTGCCTCGCGACTTTTTCTGCGTTTAAGTGGTCGGATAGGGGCGGGAGAGGTGTCAAAAGATAGGGCTCGACGAGCGCTATACAGAATAGAAGTAATCTCGAGTATCGCCCTGCATATCAGGTCTCACTTTTTCTATGATACGACTCATGTTGGAACGAAGTTCCTTATCGCGCGTTGTGGAAGAGGGCTAGACGGAAAATTTCGACACTTTTTGATTTTAAGAATGACCACACCTCTTTTTGAAGTGATTCAGACAGTTTTACAGAGATGGCGCTGTACTGTACAACTTTCTGAATCACGGATGGCTGAATAAACCCGAACCGAACCGACATTCATGTCATTAGGTCGATTACTTATATGTTCTACAAAGAATCTCAACAGCGTGATTCAGAGTACATTTTTGTAGCGACATCTATTATTATTTGTTAAAATGCATTGAAGTATAATGACATAGAACAGACATCTGGAACAAAATGTGTGTCCCGCCCGGGAGGTTCGAATTTCAAAATTGAGCCTCCGTTCTCCTTTCAAAATCGAACGAATTCATTGACGATTGAAGCCACGTGGCGCCAATGCATTGGGACATACATGGTGTTTGGGGTCTCTGTTCTATATGCTAGTAATAGTACTTCAATGTTAAAATGATATATTATGTTCTATTTACAAAGTATTCTTTATTATTTGAATTCAAATCATATTTGACATTCCAAGTTTCTACAATGGCGCTGTACAACAAAACAATATTTAAATCGAAAGGAACTTCGTTCCATCCGGGTGTCCCTTGACACCTCTCATGTATTTTTTTTCTTTATTAAATCGGTATCTAAGTTTAAACTCCTCATCCGATAAACTTTGTAGCGGATTAAAGCGAACTCTGTAATTCTTCGTCTTTCTTCTCCTCCTAGCTCTGAAACTGCTTAAATCAGCTACGTCGTTTTGGAAATCACGAAGATCTTCCAATCCATCCATGTTTTATGCACAAATATATATTTTTTTACTAACAAACAAACGCAAATAAGTTGATTAGACGTCACAATAGAACAGCTGATTTATGTGAAATCCGCCATCTTGCCGCTTAGCGAGAGTTAAACTATGTCTCGGCAGTGTTTAATTTTGACAGCTATTTAAACCCTACTTATCGACTACTTAACGCTAAGTAGTGTTTATAAGTGAGGTTTTTGCTAATCCGTTGCTAAGCAGTAGATTAAATATTAAGTAACGTTTATAAGTAAGACCGTAAGGTTTAAGCTGGAATTTTTGCAATAACGATAATAATAGTAATAAATGCAAAAATAATAAAATCCCTCAAAAGTATAATTTAACCCGGCTTTCCCATCTTCATTCAATTCGGTTACTTGTAGTACAACTTCCTTCAACTCTAACACGGATTAACCATCATTAAAATAACAAAAGATTCAAGTAAATTTAATATTAAGAAATTGAGAAAATCACGACGAACGCAAACAAACCATAAAAGCCTGGAAAAGTATGATATATCGTTAGAAAGTGCAATTCGACAGCACAATTTACGCAATAAACGATGGAAAATATATTACCGGAGCCAATTTGAGGAGAAATGGTCGCTGTTATTAGGTACAATTACGTACTCGTATCTGTGTTTGGTTTCGATTTTCTCTCAGAACACCACGACCACAAGATCATTGATCAAAGTCCAAACGACGGCTTGTGAGTAGTTAGTAGCTGATCAAGCAAGAAGTATCGAGGATACGGAAGTTGGATGACTCCATTCGTCCACTGACGATAATTATGTGCCTCAATATGTGGCTGCCTCAAGAACAAAGACTGCCTTTACACCATTAAGGTCAATTTGCTGGTTTGACCGCATTACTAGTCAAAAAGGAACTAGATAACCATTGAAGTAACATTACTTCGTATAGATAGCCCAAAAAACCTCATTCTTACATAGTGCATATTCAAGAATGGTACCTACTCGCCTCGCTCGTGATACAACAGTTGCCCAATATAACTTTTACAGTCCAAATTCTAAAGCATTAAAGAACATTGTAATCTAGACGATTACAATTGTTACTTAATAATTCCTTTTTATAACCTGCATTTAAACTATTTGCCATCGACAGATCGTTGAGGTGTCGTAAACTCTATAGTTTTTCTGTATAGTTATTTTCTTTCAGCGGCAATTATTTATCTATTTAATAGGTTTACCAACAGTTTTACAATAATAACTAATTTGTAACCACTAGAAAAACTAAAAGACGACAAATAAATAATTTCAATTCTCATTACAATAATAAGCAAATTAAAAAATACTTCACCACCACTCATCATCAGGTGCAATCGTTGTTGTTAAAACGGTACTTTTAAAGAGGTAGCTACTCAAAAAGTACTGTGTACACATAATACTTAACACAGGAAGTAAAGCTCGTAATAGATAGAACAGATGAAGGTAATGTATAAATACTTGGACATAACTTACATCATACTGATTTAATATCATTGGCTTTCTAAGCTAAACCACCATGTTTTCCGGACACTTTCTTGCTGGACATTTTCTTTAATGCTTCACATTTAAAAGCCTAAGTACTTAACAAAGAGTAATTTTGAGATGTTAATGGTGGTAATCAAACTGGTGGTGTAAAAGAACCGTGAACTATAAAATACAACTTTAACAAAAACATCTTAAAAGTTAATGGTTAATGGCTTTAGTAAAAGCATATTTTTAGTCACTGAGCAGGAAGTCGAAAAATGTCGCCAGAACTCCCAAAACTTCATAATGTGGGTTTTTTGGCTTTTGCCCATTTAAATCCATCGCCGGCTGTGTGGCGCGTATTAAGAAACTGCCAACGATTAGTCAATATACAGTTCCCAATAGAGTCCTTCCACTCTAGAAGTCATCTTACTGTGGCCTACTGTATATCTGATGTAAGGCAAATTACCTACCATCAGCGTCCACAACACAATTATCATACATACATCATATCATAATATTTTAGTAAGCCTAGGTTAATGTTTGGTAGTGTTGATTTTGGAATCAATACAAGAATAAAGCTAAAGTAAATTTGAAAAATTCGTTCCATATTTTTTTCGAGTTTGGGCTATCTGTGTACTTATGATAGATTTCCGGAAGCAAAGCAAGGGCAGCATAATATAACTATTATAAATGTACTCATTGGAGGACAGTTACTATTCTACTACTGATATGATCGCCGCCGCCTCATATAACTTTACAAACCAAGAAGGAAACAAGGGAGTTGTAAAGTAATCTTTCTTCTTCACTACATCGACATTTATGCAGGTAATATTGTCTACAAATTATAATAGATATACGTACATATATGTATAATATCAGTACATAAATTTAATGACTATATGGGTTCGTATGAGCCCAGTGACTTTTAAATCTTTCCACAGTCGAATGGGTACTTTGTGGTCTATTATACAATAACCAAAGTACAATGGCCGATATATTTATAGCTCGTGACTGCGACAGCCGGACAGCCAACAAATAGCACGTAATGCCGACGACAATCGTTTAATGGACGTAAGTCTAATCGCATCGTGGTCATGTTGGAATTTTTTCTGTAGAAACAAAGGACTCGATAATGCTATCGTAGTTACCAAAAATACAAAAGTCTTTGTTTCAATTGCCATTGCTTTTGTGGCTTGAAATTCGAATGGTAATTTTACAAAGAATGTTGGAAAATGTAATTTAAGTTATTTTGTTACTTTTCTTCAGCTGAATTTTTGTAATGATTATCTTAAAGCAAGTGAAAGGTATATCGGTCCAAAAGTGAACCCTGTGTAACGCTTCTTGCGATTAAAAAGTACCTATGTCTATACCTAGAATAGAAACGCTCATACTTCACTACTTGGATTAACTCTCACAAGAACCGGTATCCAGTATGCTAATCTTTAATTGTCCTACCTACGCAATGAAAAGGAATCTAGACCAACTTATTTCTATCACAAACCTAAATAAATCACAATCTAAAGCATCTTACCCACAATCACAAAAAGTTGTAGTAGCAAACTGAATTGAACCTTAGCTTTTAAAATTTAGCTTTATACCTTATATATACGGTTTAATTCCCTCTGGCAATTGAAATTACATTGAAAATTTCGATTTATCAAAGGAGTTATTAGGGCAAAAAGTTGTCATTACCAACGGCGTCATTGTAACAATTATTGTGACCAAGAGCGTTCTCGGTTAAGCTTGTTAATCGTTGCTGAAAGACTGATAACAAAGACTTATTTTTTTCTCTTTTAGAAATAACTATGACTCATACATAGCTATTGGTACTTACATACTTTGTATTATATTTTACTTCATTATGATAATAAGGAGCATTCATTTAGTTATTGACCTCTAAATGAGATTAAACTGCTAAAGTCATTGTGAGATATACCTGTACATATTCAAGATATGACAACATTATGTCATTTGTGTCAATGTTCATTGTGGGCTTCATAGTTGGTAAATATCAGTTTTCATTTCAAAGAACAACGGCGAACTCCCATACAAGATTTTAGTTGAGATGTAATTTTGACGTCTATGAGTGAAAAATATTTCTAAAAATTCTATATTCATTTCTGAGTTCAGTTCATATATAATTTTGTTTCCTTTTCCGTTGCGATAATCAAGATTTGTTGCTAATGGTAGTTCAATCTGAAGCCAGTAGTGGCAAAATTATCTATGTGTTCTCCGTGTTTTTTTTGTGGTCTGAAATTTGTGGAATACGAAGCCATGTTTTCAATCATTAACCATTGATACTGTTTACTTTGTAGGAGTTAAACCTGATTAAATATGATTAAAGTATTTGATATATATTAAATCCAAAGATGTAAGAAATATGAATGATGGTGTTATTTATGAAATGCTGTGATAACAGAAAAATAGAGAGGGTCGCTACAACTTAGTACGATGATAGTTAGTTATTGTCCATAAACTTTAGATTTCGGCTTCAATTGTCAGTTTGGTTACATTTCTGTTTAAAACTTAGGTTACAACGGAACAACGTAAACAAAAGGTGACAACGGCAACAAATCCATCACTGGAGTTAAAATAAGTTTCAAACCGCTACTTATACATAAGAAGAATACTTAAAAAAGTGAAGTATACCAGGTAGTCAACATATGCCAGTATAATATTGTAGTCAGCATAACACACTGAGCCAACGTGCTCGAGGCCGCTGACCCAGTGAACTGGCTGACTCACGTCAGAGTGACCCCGACAATGCACAGCCTCTTTGTATAGTCATTCTTCAAGTTTTGGACATCAACCTCCAAACTACGTGCGTCTTACTACGTTGCGTTCGGACCAAATGCTTCCAAGAAATGAATATTGAAATTTCTGAGGTCACACAAAAATAAATCTTTGTCCTCGTTAATAAACATTACATAATTATTACAATCATTCAGATAATTTCCATTTTGTTCGTAAGTTGGAGAGATTAGTCGTGATTTACATGCCCAGATTACATTCCATTTTAAATATTCATAAGCTATGATTTGGGCAACGTAAGTTTAAAGCATCAATTTGCAAATTAGGCAATTCCTATAGGTAACATTTAACATACATTTACACAGTTTATCGAAGGTTTAAAACTAACGCAACTAATTACTTAATAGTTGTGCTAATGTATCTTTGTTAGATAAACGTGTTATCTTCTTTTCTCACGCTAACATTTCATTGTAATATATTTCCCGGATATTAGAATCCAGTCATCTCACATTAAAGTAGGTTTTGTGTAGAGTAATAAAACAAAGTTGAAAATTTAAAATTGGGAACAATTCCGTGATATATTGATCGCATTGTATGCAAAGATAATTAGGTAGATATTTGTTAATTTGAAATTAAAGTTGTTGTTTTTCCAGACAACAGCTTTAATTAACATTTTATATAAAGCCTTTTATTCCGTGTCTATTTTGCAAAATAAAGAGTGTTCTGTGCTGCAATTCAATTCAAATACTACTTAATAGTAGTTTCAGCAAACAAATAAATGAAACAAACAGTAATACTCATAGAAGATAATTATTTAGAAAATAACAGACAACGCTTTTACTGTTAATTTATTTATTCTAAATTTTTGAAGCTGTATTTCATTCACAATTCATGGTTACAGCAAAATCATTATCATCTTGCTTTTTTTAAATTTCCTCTAAGTTCCTTGTACATCATAACTAAAAATCATTTGTTAGTTTTAAATAGTATTTTTTGCCTTCGAGGACCGTCTTAACAAAAGTAATTTACCATTCACAAGAACTAAATCAATTAATTTGATATTACAAAACCTTAAGCATTTTAAAGATCTAAAAACTTCAGAACAGTAAAAACGGAGGCTAAATTGGAAACTATTATGAAACAGTCGCATTGAGTACCCTATCGCTAAACAGATTGCATCGACTATAGAAACTAGCGCTTTGAATACAGAGTTATTATCTGAATTTTATTCTCTCGGGTCACCTAACTTAATCAGCGATATTATACTTACGTACTTTCTGCTTTTATTGGATTGAAGCCGTTCGTGCATCCAATCATTGTTTAAAATGGTTTGCTTATCATAAAATACTTTATCTGACCTTACCATGAGCATTGTACTACCAGCAACACGTGTGGATTGCTATGGAATCAATTAAATTTTTGTGGTTTTGGTTAGTTTTACTTGATTACATTTTAGATAAAAAGTTGGGTCTTCTATTAATTTTAAAATTATTCACATTAAATTACTTCAAAAATCATTGAAATAACTCCCCGTGAATTTAAAAATACAAAATAGTTTGCGAATGAATTCAACTGATTACATTACAAAATAATGGTTTCAGGTAATTACATTGTGTTGCAAATTGCAAATGAATTATGATTGGATATTCTTCCAAATCGCAACAAACTATCCGTCATAGATAGCATAAACGCAATCGAAGGTGAATCAGAGCATCCAGTGGCATCGATCACATTGATGAGGTCAGTGATGACTGCAATGAACGGTGTTTTTATACGTTCTCTGACCAACCGTGGACTCCTTGTAAAATGTACTAACGAAATGTCCCGACCACCCTGCGTGAAGGTGAAACAATGATCTTGGCGCATGTAATTGTTAGCTGAGCATTACGTTGAGTGTTATCTGATTTTAAAGTGTTGGTTAATTTAGTAAGTTTAGTTCAAACGGTTTTTTATTAAGCGGTCAACAAGGCTAGGGGCTATTTTAATCAACCTCATACAGAAATATTGGTAGTAAATTTTATATTAGTTACTCTTCAGGGCGCAGTTGAAAATGACGTTTTGATGCCTTATAACATGTAGTTAAGTACATATCTATTTTCTATTATGTACTATTGTGTTTTCTGTGGTATAACATATAACTTATCTATACTAATATTATAAAGAGGAAAAATTTATTGTTTGCATTGAATAGGCTCCGAAACTATCGAACCGATTTGAAAAATTCTTTTACTGTTGGGAAGGTACACTGTCCCCGGGTGACATAGGCTATATTATAACTATATATTTTTTACTATTTTTCCCGAAGCGTAGCGAGGACGATTTCCTAGTATTCAATAAACATTGAAACCAATAGCAAACTCACAACAACCAACCAAGTGACATTTGAGCTGTTTTAAAATCTGAAAATGTTATAATTCCAAGTACGTTATGTACTGTTATGTCTTCTTTGTTAAGTGTAAAATTAAAGATAGACAAAAGAACACACAGATTTCCTCATAGTGTTGCAGTCACTGACACATGGAGAACCAATGTTAGCTATAATCGCTGACTTCTCACTCAAATGTGTATCATTATTAGGGAGATTTATATTTATTTATACTTCTATAATAACATACACACTGGCATTGTTTTCAAGGTCGTTTATATAAATTATCGCTAGAAGTATCATTCTTACGGAATAACTAGCCAGTAAGAGCAGTCAGCGTGAAGGTGAAGACATGAAGTACTGAATATTGTTTCTAATTCGAGCTTCTCTAATATTGTATTTCATTAGTAATGTTTGACAAACTTCAATTGCAATGAGAGCACTTAGAAGTATGATTTGGTGGAAAACTATATGAGAGTATAAAATAACGGGATTAAAGTTTTCGTATTTGATTTGAAATTATTTGTGTTTGTTATTAAAACGGAATGCTTAGATGTTTTATCACGTAGAGCAAAAAAGCGATAACTTTAATAAAGATGATTCAGGCATGTACATACTGTTGAAAATTGGTAATTCAAAAAGTTTTGCTTTTAGCGCTACAGTCTACACTGCTCAGTGAGATACAAGCATGACATCATAATGTTCCTGGTCAACTTCAAGAAAATGTACTTGTACACCTAAATGACCTCATTTAGGTCACGACTCGGCATTAGTAAAGCTCTCACTGGGATACTGCTCGAACTCGAATGCTCTATCTGTGCAGACATCGAAACATAAAAATTTTAGTGATTAACTAAACTAATGCTTTTAATTTGGTTTAAAATTCAGAGTAATAGAACAAGGAAACTTAAGTACCAACATTTATGATTTAGTTAGGTTCTGGCACAAATATAATATTTAACCAGGGCCGTTCTTTCCGAAACAACAGCTCAAGACAATATTTGACACTAGCACGCAGTAGCATGATTCATTCTACTAGGTACTTCATCAACATGAGGCCTCAAGTCAAGTGATGAACTCTTCCTCACCGTATCGACGTGTGCATTCAATCCTAAACAAGGTAACAATACAGAATTAGATTACATTTTGTGGTTATTATATTCAAAAGTTTGAAATATGGCTGTGCTATTTTTGCGGTTGACTTTAACTGATTCTATTGTACTCAGTGATACAGATTTGCATCCTAAATACATTATATTATCTTTAGAAACAAACTCTTCAAATACCGGTTGTCAGCAGCGAATCGTAAAACAAGTTCGTTAAATAACCGTATCTATCAGTATTTTTACAAAATTATGTATCTTGTCGAGTAATTTACGTATAACTTTGCCCTCAGTCCTTCGAAGTACCTCAAATATGTCTCAAGTATAATACAGATATAATTAGATAAGTAACATTATTTTCAAAGTGTACAAACGACCGATTAATATTCGATTCGATTCAATTAAAATCGGGATCACAAATAGATTATATAAATATTACAGTATTTCGAAAATATTTTAGTAACATTACTGTTACAGATGTTGCATGTCGAAAACGCATCACAAAGATTTAAGCACCAACGGAAGTGCGCATCGACAGATCGCATCGCGGTCGCGTCTAATCGATTCGCAACAGCTATCGATTTTTATCGATCCTTGTGCAATTTATTACTCAATGATGGACTGTTAAAAAATTGATGAGCGTTTTTGTTCAACTACCAGTGCTTTCCCTACAAAGTTTCTTTGTAATAAGGTTACAAGTTTGGTGATCCTATTTGTAACGAGTCATAATCGCACTTTCGAGGAAAATTATTCAAGTCTCATAAATCAACTAAAATGTACTGTCACCTGTATGTACTGTAGATCACTTTCTGTCATAATTACCTCTATTTGTGTGGATTTGAAAACACAAAACAATCACAATTTGTCCATTCATTCTAGAATAATTGGCGGCATCTAGAATGAGTGGACTAAATGATGAGTTGAAACAACTGAGAGTTTACATATGGACTCTACAATTTTTCTTTGCGTTTGCGATAGTGCAACATTTTATCACATCAAAGTTCGGTTGTAGAACTACCAAATTAACCTAAGCCATATTTTAATGATCAAGTTCAAAACGTTAAACCTGCTTCTAAAGTTACTAGATCGTCGCAGTGGTAGATCTACGTATCAACGTTGCGGTCCACATTTTGTGTTCTTATTAGCTGACCTTACATTAATTGTCCATCTGTGAATCTTGCCCAGACTGTACCGTGCCGTGTGCTCTACTGGCCGTAACCTTGTTCAGCTATTAAACAGAATTATACCATTTAAGACGCCTTTTATCCTGTTTGTTAAATCTTATTCGTTTCTGGAAACATCGCACCCTCAGTGGAAAAAAAGCATAATTCGTCTTACGTTGAATTTTAAATATTAATATGATTGGAAAGAGGGACAAAAGCGGCTTATGCTCAATTTTTTTCAAATTTTGATCATTAATCTTGACGGTTTTGTGCAAGAAATCGTAATGTAAATTCCTTTACTACTTACTGATAAGTATTTGAACCTGTAAAATTGCAATTTTCATCTTATGCCTTTTTTCCACTGAAGGTGCGACATTATACATCTAACTGCACATACATTAGGTATTTGCCTTTCATTAGATGATATTAAGGCTATTGGCTATTTATCTTGTAAACAAAGCTTGCACAATAATTTTCCACGCAATCAGGACTGTTTATCATTTAATTGCTTGCATTCGCACTTAGCAGCCTCTTATAAGAAATACCAAGAAAAAATTACATAATTTATGCTTATTAGACAGTAACTACAACAACATTGTAATATTATAATAAAAATTAACAACTTTATTGTTAAAATATAAAAACAATTAATAAGGTTCAACGACCTCATAAAGTTTCATAATGGCCACTTAACAGTCTACCACAAAAACCAGAATTATAATAGATACCGTTAAATAGTTTCCTTCAACAATAGAGTCTATGACATGTGATAACTACGTGTAGGACGTAGGTAGATGATTATTACAGTCCACGTGCCGACTACATTAACGTATGGATGGATGGATGTACACAAACACCGTAACTGCATCACAGTTCACACGACGTATGATTATGGCAATTAACTCATTCGAATTTATTTAGCATAATGACTTCCGAATTGTACAAGCAGAACCTACTATTGTTTCATCAAATTCAGAAGTTTTCTACTAAGATGATGAAGCTGTAGACGACGCTACGCCAGTAATAAGATTGGATGATTTCTCGTCTAAGTCAAAGTAACAAACCATAATTGTCCCACTGCTGGGCTCGGGGTCTCCTCTCACAATGTGAGGGGAACTACGGCCTGTTCCCCTGTTCTACCACGCCGGCCAAGTGCGGATTGGTAGATTTCTCACACCTCTGAGAACATTATGGAGAACTCTCAGGTATGCAGATTTTCTCACGATGTTTTCCTTTACCGAAGCAAGTGATAATTAACTTGTAATAATAATATAATATTTGAAAATTAGATGTGCGTGCCAGGATACGAACTTCGTTCGGGAGACCAACGTTCTATCCGTTATGATATCACTGCTATCACCTGTGTAATTCTCGTTGAAGTTTTTTAACTACACCTCGCTTGTTTTGATGTTTGGAAAATTTTGCCCAGTTTAAGTATCACTGCTATCACCTGTGTAATTCTCGTTGAAGTTTTTTAACTACACCTCGCTTGTTTTGATGTTTGGAAAATTTTGCCCAGTTTAAGTAATTAATAACAATCCGTATTAAAAATAGGAATATAAACTTGTTGACGTCCGCTCCGTTCGTGTTACAAATTTTATGATCGATAAAATATGTTAATTTCTTCTTTGCATTCTTTATCGTCCATTTTTTTATTTAAAACCAGTTATAAAAAATTAAAACTACTTAAGTTTTAAGTAATTCTTTATTAAAATATATTATTATCTAATCTAAATATATTTTTAGCCGTATTGGGGCGGCTTAGAATACTAACCCCAATCCCACGCCGGAAGGGTGTCGTAAAAGGCGACTAAATCCGGCCTGCTGGTGGTAGGGCCCTCGGAGGGATTATATTGGTAGTATTGATTTTAATTGTTAATTAATACCATTATTACTATTATTATTTCTCCAGGGGTTCGCCTGGATAGCTACTACCCTCGAGCATGAGTCAGCCGCCAAACGACTCGTCGTGTTCCGGCTGGGGGCTTGAGAGCCAGCTCTTTCTTTCTTTTTCTTCTTTCTTTCTTGGCCGGCAACGCATCAGTGATGCCTTTGGTGTTGCTGATGTTCATGGGCAGCGATAGCCACTTACCATCAGGTGGATCGTCAGCTCTTTTGCCGGCTATTTCCATAAAAAATATATATATATGTATATATATATTTATTGTAATTTCTCAGTGAAGAAAATAATTTAATAATTACTTTTTACTTGAATCTACTTTTATATTTGTCAAAATGATTTGGAATATTATTGATATATATGTATTAAAATGTAGGTGAATAGGAATATTCCTATTTACCTACATTTAAAAGGCTAAGCTCAGTGGAGGTTAAATATTTATTATGAAACATGTTTTAAACAATCAAACATTATTTATCTTACCAACTTACCGACGTTCGGCATGGCCAAAAATATGAAAAGAAAACTGAACGTAAATGAAACACAAACAAAAATACAACAATAACAACAAAATAGGGCATAGTATAGAATAAAAAGTTTCAATGTCGCAAAAGATTGCACACTGTCTTATTGGAAAATCTTACGTCGGTTCATTTTAATGTATTGTATATTGTGAGACGTACTTTAATGTATAGTCATACTTGTACTCCTCCATGGAAGGTTGCTTCACTAGTTTCACTACACGTAACCATTTATTTTTTGCTCAAATTCCACAAGACGATGTCGCAAATTAAAGTTTTGAATTGTGGCACTATTAATAGACAACCCTCATTTAAATTACCTTTACCTACAGTGCGTATTATTATTTGACTTTCCGTTTTGCCTGCAACTTATTTCTTGACATATTTATTTTTGCTGTTGACATGCAATCCATCTTTTTTTCATTTTTGTTTCCATCTGTTATTTAATTTCATGATTTAGTGTTTACCTGTTAAAGCAAGTGTGAAAACAAGTTAAAACTACGTAAACTGTTATCATCTACATGCTAAATAAAAATAAAGCAGCATAGCAAAGAATAGTACATAATAAATATGATGAAACATAATCATGATCCTAACACTAAGCAAAAGGGTACATAAAATAATACTATAAAAACATGTTGTGCAATATCAGATGCACGACCTACTTAGGAATCCGCAAGGAATATAATTAAGCATCCACTCGCAATGAATTAAACATTAAATTAAAGATGAAACATAAACAGCTCTCAGCTTCGTAGATGCGCATGCAAATCCATCACGTGTCGGTCTTGGAAAACCCCGCAGTAAATAGTTTTACGAAAAATAAGACGCACATGCTAATAAAAGTTGATTGCCTAAATACTTGGGCATTGATAGCTTTATAATTTGAAGAGTAAATATCAGGAAATAATAAATATGTTTTCGCCAAGTACATGCGAGCTACATAATAAAATAAATAGTAAAGTTAGGTGAATGTCAACGTGGTATGGAAAGAAGCTTCAAGTAGTTCAAGTGAATATTGAGTTGTAAATTTACGGCCAAACTATAGTTTTAGTTTAGACCAAGGTAGAGGAATTGTAGAATAAAACATGTAGAGTCCCGCCTTGTAGAGCTTAAGGAGTTTGGCTCTCCGCGCATCTAACTTTTCAGCAGTGAAAGTTTTATGAGTTTGTGAGTCTTGATGTACTAAGTATTATGCCTTCTATGGTCTTGGCAACCTATTTCACATGAAGTCGGTTAAAAGCAGTGAAGGAACTCAAGATATTCATGAAAATGCGTGAGTGAAGTATGTCGACAGGTCCACAAAAAATACCGAGTAGCTATAACTTTGCTAATATTTTGATTTTATCTCCGTAACAGAGTATTGAGTTCATTGTAAAATTTAGCCTTGAAGCACTTGCCGGTATCAATTCTAATATTAGAATGGATGAAGCTGAGATACCAGTTTTTGTATCATATTCTAAGAAAATTTGTTATGGACAAACAAAACGTGCAAAAAGATCATTTAAGACATTTCTAACGGATCTTGACATTCTCTACAGAAAACATATCAACAGGAGCAAGATTTTTTTGCTAAGTAGGTGAATACTTAAAAGCAAAAGTAAAATTAATTAAAATAAATGTATATAACTAGGCGGTGCAGTACCTAAGATGCTGGCAGCATTCCCTCGCTGTATGGCAATACCAACACGCTAAGCAAGAAAACTGCCAGCTCTAGGGTCACTCGTCTTGTCTTTTAATTTTCTACTAATTTCTTTAAAAAGTGTTTCAACACAGAATGCTTTGAATATATTATGATGATCCTAAATTTCTATATTTAACATGTTTTAATTTTTCAGCCGCTTCAGTAGGTGTATAAGTTCACGACTCGACTACAATCCCTGGAAAAAAAGTCTAATAGTAATATTAGGTATGTTTTGTTTCAATTATTTTCCACTACGTCGCTACGACTACATGTCGAAGAATCAATATTATGAGAGTAACTGCAAAACAACAACGAGCTTAGTAATTGGATGGACATTCCGCTTCTGTGCTTCAAAGACATGTTCAGGGACTGTGTTATTGACATAAAGCAGTCGCTTTGAGCTTTGAGAGAGTGAATCTGAGATGGGTTATTGATACATAGCGCGTTGCTTGACGCAGGTATGGCTTTTTATGGACATTGCGTCAAAAAATAGAATTTGGAAACATCGTCAGTGGCATCTACTCGAATATACATGCATTTCAGTACTGAGATACCAATAAATACACTTCAAATCATGATTACTTGTCCATTAAAGTATATAGAAAAATAAAAATGAAATGTAAAGATACATCTGAACAAAAAGTAAAAAGATGTAGGTATTTTTTTAATTTTTCATTTAGCTACGAGCAGTTCCAAAACCTTGGCGTCCGGTTTCGCCGGTCAGTGGTCAGTAGGCAATCAGTTCATTGTACTTCCTTAATAACAAAAGTAGTGCGAAACAAATTCTTATAACTTCCATATAAACTTATAACACATTTGCATATAACTTCCTACAGACAATAACACGCATCATTAGTCTTAAAATTATTTACTTAACATATTTCAAACTTATTAGAATTAGATTTTCTCTAATCGTCTGTTGGCCTATTGCTGTCGATAAAAGATCACCAGATGTCCGTGGCCACTAGGCAAAAGCAATTATCCATTGGAAAAATAATCGTCCTGTAGCTAAAAAAACTGCATTTTTGCGTTTCAATAAACAAAGATACCGTACTTAATTACTACATTTCTACTTCTGAGATTTATCTATAGCTCGAATGTCCTAATGTTTATCGAAGAAGTAAGCAGTGATAAGTTATAGGAATCGGTCGTTACAATCAATTTGTATATCAAAAATCATAAAAAGTAAAAATATTGAAGCGTCAGTCATGAGCTTTCCATATAATATGGCGTCTCGAAACCACTGTCCGTACTGTTAATCATCGAACTGCTTTGTAAGTAGTTTAAGGGAAATACAGTCCTACGGCTGTGTAACGTCGATATCAGTTGATCAGTCTAGCGCAGTCAGCCCGACTAACCATTCTTCAAGTAAAATGAGCCTTAGGACATTTTACCTTACTTCATCTACTTGATTGATTAGTTAAAATTACTTAACTAATCCATTATTCAAATTAATTATAACAGAAAGACACGAGCAACCTCTAGCATTTGAAATGTCAATAACCACGGTCATTATTTACCATCACATTACTTGCATAATAGAACAGTCTGTGGCTTGCATAATTTTAAAACTATACAACTACCTATATAGTACTATCTATACCTTCAAGGTCTTACGAATATTGTAACATTGATTAATAACTACGAGCCTGTTAACATCCTCATTTAATTTTGGTATCATCAACTATCGTCAGAATTGGCACATTATCTGCTCAGTGATTGGCTTGCAGTTTGCTTGCAGTGCTCGGCTCTGACTAGCCGTTAGCGGAATATGTGGGCTAAAACCAACAGGCGTGAGACGCGGTCTAATTGATCGTAACGGTGGCCGCTGGCGGAACAGTATCCTCTGATCTGCCCACTGCAGGTTCCATCGCGCTAGGCCATGTACCGCTATGTTATCAAACGCCTCTGATCTACATTATATCGTCAATTTACGTACCTCGTCGATTGATCAACGAACGGAGTTATTCTATCAACTAGTAGGACATCTTCATGAGCAAAGCTTTTTTCGACAACACTATGTCTTTTTTCGAGAACACTTTGTAGGTATTCGGTCCCATTTGCAATCGTAAGGTAGCAAGATTTTAGCCTAAATCTATCTCATACAAGTTCTACGTCAATGTTTTTGTTTGATCTAATTGTTCTTCTAACCCCCGCATTCTGATGTGAATTGGCAATTGCCGGAATCAACTGAAACTCCTCTATCCTCCATGGAAACAATCTAGTATCTTCCTACTCTGTGACTGGAACGCATTTTTTTAAACAGATACCTAAATCTATCTCGATCGACCTATATCGATCTATCTCATACAAGTTCTACGTCAATGTTTCTGTTTGATCTAATTGTTCTAACCCCCGCATTCTGATGTGAATTGGCAATTGCCGGAATCAACTGAAACTCCTCTATCCTCCATGGAAACAATCTAGTATCTTCCTACTCTGTGACTGAAACGCATTTTTTTAAACAGACACCAATTAGAAGCAATAGTAGTTGGCCAAGATGTACCATGTTAATTAAGTATTTTTGTATCTGCTCTGTGACATGATTTATCGGACAGAGATCTCGCGCCAAAACAGGGCAGTAGCGCACTGAGCCATGATACTTAATCGTGCCTTTTTGGTAACCAGTTTTACTTTCATCTCAACAACAATGTCGGTTGGCGCGTTCGGACGCCAAGCCGACTTCACTGTAAGTACCTCCTACACCTATTACTTCATTGCTGGTACTTGGTAGCTGGTAGTTACCGTCATTTGAAATCAGATAACAGTTAAGCGTTTGTGTTGTTTGGCTCACGTTGGTTTCACGTTTGGTACCAATACAGCCGTTTCACCATAAATGATGAATTTTATAAGATGTACACTACCTTTGCATGGGTTTCTCCAGTTCTTCATAAGTAAACAATACCACCAATCATAGCGTATGATATACAAGAGGGGTCAGTTGCTTAACCAAATATCGGAGCTTTTATTTCACTTGAAATAAGAAAAATATTTAATGATTGCGCCAACATCGCGACGCGACAGCATACGCTTTGCGATTGCTTGAACTTTATTGGTCACGGTGGATAAAGTCGTGCTTCATTAAAGGTAGACTCGAACTGGTGACCTACTCCATTGAGTCTCACATTTATAACACAATTTCAAAGTTATAATCAGTTTATAAACTAGCAAAAATAGTCAAAACTGTAATTAACTCGTCATTCACATAATTTAATCTTGCAATACCCAGACTTGTACCGAAACTGGTTGTTTCTTATTGACAGCGCTGTGCTATGCCCGTGCCGCGCCGTGTCGAGCCGTGCAGAGTGCATTATGTGCACCACGCCTCGGCCGTAGGTTGCCGCCTGACATTTGTTACAATCACGACTACGAGTTTATTGTGATGAAACCTGACAAACGCCATAACAACTGGCTGCCTAGTAACAAGCATGAAGATTGTGGACCTATAATTTTATTCAAGTAATCAATACTAATATTATAAAGAGGAAAGATTTGATTGTTTGCATTGAATAGGCTCCGAAACTACTGAACCGATTTGAAAAATTCTTTCACTGTTGGGAAGCTACACTATCCCCGGGTGACATAGGCTATATTATTATTATATATCACGAAGCGAAGCGAGAGCGATTACCTAGTTAATTATAAGTACATATTAAAATATAAGCAGAACTGGGATAATAAGATCATGGAATGGGGTGCCATCAAAATTGACAACTAGTAAACAAGTGGACGGAATGGAAGTCATTTGCAAGAGCGTCAGCATAAGTACGTCTGTTTACGTCTGCCGCTAAACGACTCGTAGTGTTCCGGCTGGGAGTTTAACAGGATCTTTCCTTCTTTCTTATGTTTATTTTCGACCGGCAAGGCGGCAACACCGGCTCTGATGGGTGTACCGCAAGGCTCGATCTTGGGTCCGTTTCTTTTTCTGGTATACATTTATTTAATTATTTATTTAATCTTTATTGCAACAACCTAAATATAGGCTTACAAAGGGCGGTATTGACTGTGGTATTGATCAGTAAAAAATTTGTTCAAAGTCAAAATATTTTATTCATATAGGTATCACTGATACACTTTGGCTCATAATATCAGTGAGGAAATAACAAGACTAGTTAGTAGCCGGTGCCCGGTGCGGCCGCGGTGGAGTGCAGCGGGTAAATTGATTTATTTCAATTGCCGGATACGACAGACAGACGAACTGGCCGTCGTCGGCTCGTCGTTGTAATAAAATTAAATCACCGTAGTGGACGGTTAGCTGTTAAAGCTCTGGACTAGTTCTTATCCATTCGGAAAGCACGGGAGTCTCCGCTACCGGTCCTCCGACAAGCAATAATTTCCCCAGTTTTTGTATAATAAACTTGTCAAATGCTGAGAGGTTTCAGTACGTTAATTATGTATTTACCGTACTTTTTCTATTTTATTATTATTTCCCTATTTTTAAGACCATAGACTTCTTATAGCTTGCAGTATGCTTTGGCGCTGCTGTTAGTACTGCAAGCATCTGTTATAAATAAATAAATAAATAGGTTTCCTCTAATATATAACTAAAGAACTATTTTCTGTATTTTTCTCAAAATTATAGCCTCAGTTGTTACCAATTTTCAACTCATTTGGTATTCAACTCATTTGGTAAAGTAGTTTCGGAGAAAATAGGCTGTGAAGGGCGGTCGCCCAGACACGCGATTGATCGTTTTTCGATTTTTCGTTCGGATCCCTAAAAATGGTCGAATATGAGATGCATCTCCAAATTAATTTAAAAATTATTAAATATTTGCGAATTGCCACTGTTCTCCAGTAATATCCAATCACCCAAGAAAAATCATTCCGGGGCTAAAAAGAGCTGACAACTCTACAAGGGACATCGATATAACATGTGGGAAATCTCTACCTACATGAGAATATTGAATATTTTTCTTCTTAAAATATATTTGGATATTAGTAGTGCACCTATCGTTAAACTTTTGCCTTGCCGTTTATATTTTCGTTATTGTATCGTGTTTTCGTATTTTCACATTTAATAAAAAAATTTCATAACTTTTAGTTTTGATTACCTATTTTGTTATTGAAACTTAGTCAGATATCTGAGATAATTATTATTTATAAGAGCTCATTCTTTCTTTAGGATGATCAGTTACAATTCTTCACCGAAAGGAAATGACGGTTATTTTAATTATTGCAGATGTTCTGCTTTTATCTGTGGAATGCTGGAGTCTTAAACAATAATTATAATTATAAAAACACATCCTTCATTTAATAACTAACTCCGAGTATGATTCACGATGCGGTGCATTTAACTCGTCGCACTTGCCGGCTCCAGCGCCAACAGTAAACATTATATCTCCGTAGAAAAAACATAGTTTTCCACCACAATGTAATAATCTTTTACGCTCTGTATCGCATCTAAGCAGCTAAGCATTTCGACTAGGGCTTACTATCCGGATATTCGGATATTCGATTTATCCGGATATCCGCCGAATTTTAAAACCGGATAATGGGCTTGTGACTATCCGGATAATTCGAATAAAACGGATAGTAAATTTTTAGTTTTTTTACATGTTTTTTTTAATTGAAGTATATGTAAAGGACCAAGATGTAATATTTTAAACTTTATAATCACAAAGTAGATAGTCTATTAGCCTCCAATAATATAAAATACGACCAAATGCCAAAAAACTAATTAGTTAAAAACCCTCATACATATAATTTTTATGAGATAACTTACAAAATACAAATAATGGCAGCTCGATATTTCTACAGAATACATGCAAGAAGCGTCCAAACCATGTTCTAGGAATTTCCGCAATTTCAATAAAATATTGGTAGGCCTTTAAGAAAAATGGGGAGGCACTTGCTATCCCCCTTGATGTCTCGAAGGCCTTCGATAAGGTCTGGCACGCTATCCTTCTAAGCAAGCTTCCAGCTTACGGCATATTCCCTGGCCTTATCCACTGGGTAAAGGACTTCCTGAGCGACCGGTCTTTCCGCGTTGTAGTCGATGGTTGTTAATCGAGAACGATGGCTACAAATGCCGGAGTTCTTCAGGGGTCCATTCTCTCCGCCACTCTTTTTCTGCTGCATATAAATGACCTGCTTATGCCCGGTATCTATGGGTACGCGGACGATAGCACAGTGGTAGAGAGATACCTACCAAGTTCCAGAGCCAGTCGGGACGAAATTCAGTCTGAAAGAGAAGCTATGGTTGTTCGTATGAATCTCACACTTCGGGTTGTGTCCGAGTGGGGCGAAGCCAATCTTGTGAGATTCAACGCCACTAAAACGCAGACGTATCTATTCACCGCCAAGAGGAGGCCGCTTACCTTGGCTCCTACTTTTCGGAATGTATCCTTGGATTATACCAACTGCCTTCAGTTTTTAGGAGTAGATATATCCTTGAAACTCAAGTTTGGGCGGTTCATTGAAACCAAGGCTAAGGCTGCTGCAAAGAAACTTGGTGTCCTAGCAAAGATACGGCGATACTTCACACCGAGGCAACTCTTAACCTTGTATTGAGCTTTATACAAGCTCAAAATACAAGCGTTCGGCCGTGTGTGGAGTACTGTTCGCACATTTGAGCAAGTGCAGCCAAATGTCACCTTTCTGCCTTGGACTCATTGGAAAGGCGTGCGAAGAGGCTGACTGGTAACCCAGATTTGGTTGAGACCAATCTGCAAAGCCTCGAGCACAGGCGCAGAGAAGCCAACCTCTCGGTTTTCTACAGGGGACATTTCAATGAGTGTGCACAGGAATTGTTTGATATAATTCCTCCATCTCTCGACATGTTGAACGACGTGACGCACGGCGGCTATCCATCCTTTTGTCGTGAACATCCCGCCAATAAGGACGAGGTGGTTTGCCTCGTCATACACACCGCCAAGGACTGGAATAACTTGCCTGCGACGGCGTTCCCGCCTGTCTATTACTGACTATAATGAAAGAGTGATTAGGCTTTTACTAAGTTAATGTGCTCACCACCTTGGACCACATCTCCACTTACCATCAGGTGGCATTGTGGTCAAGCATTAACTTATTTGTGTAAAAAGAAGTAATATTTCTGCGACGGATTTAATAGAAAAAATTTAACAAAAAGACCGACTTCAAATGAAGTACATCCTTTCGAATAATAATAAAAAAAGAATCATCGAAATCGGTTGGCGTGGTATTGAGATATTCGACCATTTGTCGCGCACCACATGAAAAGCACCAGCTTTTGATTTAAAAAAATCATCAAAATCGGTTCACCCAGTCGAAAGTTCCGAGGTAACAAACATAAAAAAATACAGTTGAATTGAGAACCTCCTCCTTTTTTTGAAGTCGGTTAAAAATGGATCGTTTAGGCACTCGCTCGCGGTGCTCAGCCTAGCCCCTGAAGTAGAAATGGTTCTGGAGAATCCACATGCCGCTCTACAAGCTCACTGTATTTACAGCATAGCTTAAAAATTTAGCTCAGAAATCGAGCAGTTCTATGGCAATCCTCCATGCGTCGATGTCGACAGTGCTGAGGGTCATGACCTCCTCAACGGATCACTTTATCCTTCCAGCACTATCTTGCACCAACGGATCCTATGCCCTGCGGCGTGGATGGCCTCGTGCATCCTGCTGTCAAGAGTGGTGTGGATTTGATCCGACCAGCGTATCGGAATTCTGACTGTGACCTCGTGTTCAGGTCCCCTGGACTTTGCCGGTGATGACTAACTTCCCAAGATTGTCACCGTTCTTCCAGGCGATGTGGCCTAAAATACTCCAGTACTCATTGATAGCAGATGGTTGAAAAGCCTCTTGGTCTCCTAGGTTTCCTGCTTTTGGGCTTTTCTATGACAATAGACTACGGAAATTGAACAGCTTTGCAGATAGGGACGCTACCAACTAGGCTACAGGGTCGTCCTTGAGGATTCCTCCTTGAGGGTTCGCCATGATGCTGGTACCCAGGTCGAAAACCTTGAGGTGTGTTAGCTTTCAGAATAAGACGGTACTAGCTCGATATGATGTGGTTAAAACATATACGTGTAGAAATTACCCTAAGAACATTGCTAATTAGTTTATGACTAGATGCGACTTTAGGATGAAGCTTAGCAGCGTTCTGATACATCTCACAAAAAGTATTGGGTTTTGAATTAAATTTTGAACGAGTTTCATAATAAAAATATTGATTGTATTCATAAATTATTTGTATTTTACCTTCTATAAGTATTATTCGAATTATTCGTATTATCCGAATATATCCGGATAATGATTAGGGACTATTCGAAATATCCGGATACTAAAATTGAGCGGATAATTGCATGCCCTAATTTCGACATGAGGTGGATGCGCTTCGCCTGTAGCACAGCGCAGATTAGAGTCAGTAAGGAGGGAGGCTTCTATTTTGTTAGGTTGAGTAGTTTTGCGAACACTCGGCTCGCGCTAAATATCGTATTTTATGCGCGTATTAATCTTTCTGTACTTACGTCAGCATTGGAAAAAAATATTGTATTGCTACATATTGTATAATATCTGTTTACGTGGCTACGTGTACATAATATAAACTTTGACAGTTTTGTCAATTTGATTTTTTACTGTTTTATTCGAGTTTTATTTATCAAATAATTACATACTTTCTGCCATAAATGTATTTTTCCTATTCTAAAATGGTTATAACTCTAAGTACCTACCTACTTATCTTTAAATCTGTATGAGCTATGCATTGGAGCTTTCGTTACGTTTACGACCATGTTAAAACCGCATTCTAGATAATATCGACTACCTATTGGGTTTTGAAATACAGTTAGGTAGGTACTTACTGTTATTTATGAAGAAATTAATTATTTATTTGCATTATACGGGAAAGTTCTTCGTCTATCTATACGAGGTTTTATTTTACTCTTATTTGTAGCCAAAGGGAAAAAAGGGACCATATTAATAAGACTCCACTGTCTGTCTGTCTGTCACCAGGCTGTATCTCATGAACCGTGATAACTAGACAGCTGAAATTTTCACAGATGGTGTATTTCTGTTGCCGCTATAACAACAAATACTAAAAATAGAATAAAATAAATATTTAAGGATATTTAAGGCCCATACAATAAACGTGATTAAGTACCTACCTACTGTATATTGAAACTAAAAAAAAGTTTATAATATACTTAGTGTCTAATGTTGTGTAGATAGTGTACGGAAGGCTTCGTGCGCGAGTCCGACTCGCACTTGGCCGGTAATATTTATAATCTTAGTTTCTATTTGAACTAATTCTAGTCGCATACCTAGCATTGAGGCTCACCTACAATCCTACAAAGAATAATTTTCAAACAGTGATTTTTATTGCTAGATATACCTAATTACCAAAAGATATCGGAGCACTTAAAATGACATGACATGACTTATCGCCCCAACTCAGTCACTAACGGTTACTTAAATCGCTCCTTAGCACAGAATTTGTATGGTGATTCTTTACTAAGGAGCGAGTTGGGGCGTATGTATTAAAATTAGTCGCAGTCCAAAGGTCTTTGTTAGTTAATCAGCTACTTAACCTAGTTTTTTTGAGTGTACTAACAGTTTTGTCCTCCTACGCTATGTATAGTAGTTCATCTCATCTGCATGGACAATGGCACACTGACATAGTAATTGGTTATCGTATGAGTAACGGACTTGGTTCAGAATAAAATTTGGAACACTCTGTCATTAACTAATAAGGTATCGTTTATCATCTCGCTCGTCTATTATCTTACCTACTTAACAATTTATTTACATTGCTAACTTAGTTCTTAGAAGTACTTATTGTCCTATGTGAAGTTGACTATACCTATATGTAGTTGGGCAGCTATTGGTCAATAATAGGATCATTAATTTTATTTTGGATTGAATAGCTGACAAACAAGCATGAGTCACAGCCACCGTGGTCATCGTCGCCCATGGACGTTAGCAACAACTAACGCTAGCCATACATGATCAAGTATATTTGCAAGTTTGTAGCGGACTTGATGCGGCATCCAGTAAACATGACGGTGTATGGCTATCTGTCCATATAGCTTTCTTATGCAAACGTGATGCCGCATCAAGTCAAACAGCAAACTGCAAACTTGACAATTACACTTGATCATGTATGACTAGCTTAAGGCATGACTGATGGCACTGATGCATTGTCGGCCAAGAAAAAAAGAGGAAAAACAAGGGACTGATCTCTCAAAGCTTCCAACCGGAACACGACAAGCAAGAAGCTATTTTTATTACTTAAACTGGCGATAAATGCTGTAGCCTCCTGATAGTAAGAAGGTGGGTGCGGTAAGGTAAGAAGGTACAGCTGCCCTAAGGAAACGGGGAACATGCCTTTTATTTACGAGGTACAGTGGCGGCCTTAGGGGGTGGCGAACGGGGCAACCGCCCGGGGCCTCGCGCTTGCAGGGGCCTCGCGCTATCATCCGAGTTAAGAAAAAAATTATATAGCTTAACAAAAATATAATTACATAACTACGAACGGAATACTGTGATATAGTCTTCGATCAGGTGTATTATAGATCGATGTATACAGTAAAATAACAATAAAAATATATAACAATGTTTATTTTTTGTTATTTGTCTGTATATACAATAAAACCGAAACCTTTATAATATGCACCTATGTCGTAGCGGAGCTATTTCGAAAAAGATATTAAGATCACCTACAGTAGTGCTGCGCAGATGTGGTCTAATTTTCAGCTTGAATGTATTAGCAAAGCCAGCAATACTCCTCCACGACAAAGCACCTTCCGAAAAACCAAAAAATTAACGTGCATAAGTGTATCAGTGATACCTATATGAATAAAATATTTTGACTTTGACTTTGACTTTGAATATATTGGGAATTTCTAAAGAAGGTATCAGCACAGGCAAAGATCCGACCTGGTGGAACGAAGGAGTCAAGGATTTAGTTAAAGTAAAAAAGGAGAAATTCAAGACTTGGCAAATATCTGAATCAGAACAAGACCACATCGCATACAGAGAAGCTAAATCTATAGCAAAAAGGCGGTTGCACAGGCTAGAGCTAAGTCCCGGGAAGAATACTATGACCAGATTGAGAAAGCAGACTCAGATAGTGAAATTTTTAAACTAGCTAAAAATAGAAATCGATCGACACAGGATATTAAAGTAAATAAATTCATTAACAATAAAAATTTAACATTGCTGACTCAGAATGATGACATAAATAAGAGATGGGGAGAATATTATAGTGAACTTATGAACGAGGAATTTCCAAGTAAAGACAGGGAACAGCTGAAGTTAGTCAAAGGGCCATTAAAAAGAATTGAAAGTGGGGAAGTTAAGACAGCAGTCATGAAGATGAAAAATCGAAAAGCTATAGGCCCTGATTAGATTCCTGCTGAATTAGGGAAATTACTAGGCTCTATTGCAATAGGATGGCTTACAAAATTGTTTAACGTTATACTCACTACGAGGAAAATGCCGGAGTCATGGAGACTCAGTTTTATAATTCCATTTTATAAAAATAAAGGGGATGTAACACAATGCTGTAATTATAGAGGGATAAAGTTAACTTCACACACTCTTAAAATATGGAAGAGAGTCTTAAATAAACGCATTCAGCTGCTTACCTCAATAACTCATAACCAATTTGGGTTCGCACCTGCAAAATCAACAACAGATGCAATACAGGCTGTTAGAATACTAACAGAAAAACATCGCCTGGACAAAGAAGACTTCCATTTAGTATTTATTGACTTTGAGAAGGCATTTGACAGGATACCGCGCAAACTTGTATGGCAATCACTAAGAGCTCAATATGTGCCTGAATATTACATTCAATTAATATAAGACATGTACCAGAATGTCCGTACTAGAGTCAGATCTCAAGCGGGATTTAGTCAAGAATTCGAAGTAGGCGAGGGAGTTCATCAAGGTTCTGCATTGAGCCCCTTACTTTTCAATCTGGTTATGGACTATATCACCAAAGATATAGAAGCACTATTACACTGGAACCTACTATCTGCTGACGATATCATCCTTATCACCAAAACACCCCACGAACTCCAAACTACACTGTCCATCTGGGCTAATGCTCTAGAGAATGTGGGACTGAGAGTTAGCAAAACAAAGACTGAACATCTTGAATGCCGTTTTAGTAAAAATGCCCTAACAAACGCAGCTATCATATTATTATGCTATCCTGATGGAACATCGGTGCCGAAAGTAACACATTTCAAATATCTAGGCTCTGTAATCACTGACAATGCAGATATCGAGGCAGATGTGACATATAGATTAAGTGTTTCCTGGCAGATATGGCGATCTTTAACTGGAGTGTTATGCGACCCACATATGCCCATAAAAACTAAAGGCAAAATATACAAAATGGCGGTGAGACCGGCGATGCTGTACGGGGCGGAATGCTGGACGGTGAAAGAGACGCATGTACAAAAACTTCATTCTACAGAAATGAAAATGTTGAGGTGGTCTGGAGGAGTAACCAAACTTTACAAAGTCCGGAATGAGTATATCCGTGGCAGCTTTAAGGTAGCTCCTATACCCGAAAAACTCAATGAAAGCAGATTAAGGTGGTATGGACACGTGATGCAACGAGGTGACGATCACGTTGTCAAAAAAGCTTTAGATCTCCCAGAAAACAGAAAAAGAAGAGGACGACCCCCGTACACCTGGTGGACCAGTATGGCCAAAATCCTGAAAACTAATAATTTACCCGATCCGACAACCCACGACAGAACATCGTGGCGCAGAAAAATTAGGAGAGCCGACCCCACATAACGTGGGAAAGCGCAAAGAAGAAGAAGAAGACATAATTTCCCCGCTTGGCTGAGTATACATATATGGCTATGGCTTCAACCCATTAATGGCCCACTACTGGGCACGGGTCTCTCCTCTTGAGGAGGCCTAGAGCATACTCCACCACGCTGCTCCAGTTCGGATTGGTGGAGGAGTTAGTGGCCAACCCGAATGTCGGAAGTTTTCAAACCGCCAAAGTTTTCAAAGTTTTTAAACGACTGTTATCATAGGATAACAACTGGGACCGACGGCTTTACGTGCCCTCCGAAGCACGGAAACGCTCAAGAATTTTTTGCCACTAGCGGTCACCCATCCAACTACCGACCGCGCCCGCTGTTGCTTAGCTTTGTCGATCACTTAGGATCGACGCAAGCCGCAGGGCTATAAGCGCTTCATATATACATATCAGATATATATATCAGAGTATACATATATAACCTATCTTTATTAAGAGTCGACCATTTTTTTTATTATTAACCCGATTAATAATATCTCAAAACAAAACAGCTTGAACATGACCTACGTGAGTCCGCGTTTTAATATCCGAAAAATGTTGATCGGGAAACCTTTAAAAACCTAACACAGACTAAAAGTGACATATTGCAATCCAATCCTCATTAAATCCACGTGGCGTGCGGGGTTTGAAAAAGCATGTGCACGTGTGTGTGTGTGTGTGTGTGTGTGTGTGTGTGTGTTTTACTGCATGTGTGTGGGCGAATATCGCGGCATTAGGTATCCGCTTTCTATCAGGTTATGGAGTCATTGTGGTTGGCCAAAATAAAAAAAAACTCTCAAATCAAATCTAAACACACACATTTTACGGAACGGATAAGGGCCTCGCAAGGATCTGCCGCCCTGGGCCTCGCAATGACTAAGGCCGCCACTGACGAGGTAGGTTACGTACCAAAATAGGGTAGACTTAATCCCGGTTGTATGTACCCTGGAATAATTGGGACGTTCATATGTTTGATGTTGTTTGGTAAAACAATTTAACTCTTCCGCAGGCGAAAACACGTGCGAATAATTTTAAATAAATAAAGGCTGACATACCCTAGGAATGTCAGTATCGCGAACAGAAATAAAACATTAACAAGCATTCACGACCGGAGAAACCATTAGATAAATCTGGTTCACTAATATCTGACTCGGCCGGGACGGAGCTACGGGATCACCAACTTCTTATACATAATATCACGACTGTAGTTCTATAAAGGTTATAGAATTTGGCATCATAAATTATCATTCTATCCTATTTACTTAATTGCGGAGTTTATAGAGTAAAATTAATTAAAATTATACAGAAGTGTGATAACAAACTTGTCAGGTATCCTCATATCAAATCGTAGGTAAAAGAGTCGTAGGTATAATGTATTTCACTATAAATTATAATTATTAAACTACGAGCGAATATAAAATAGACTACTACTATATTTATGGTTGAACTGTTAATGATAAAAATAGATGTCCAATTGTTTATATCGTAATTGAAATTCGCATACAAAATCTACACATAAATCACAATGTATGCATTGTGCCAATCAAAGCAATGTTTACAAACAAGAACTCCTCAGCATCTGCGGTGCGATCTCCATTAAATTAAAAACGTGCTTAAAATTTAAATTCAAAGATGACAATTACCTCCGCCCCTAGGTCCGGTTTCGATCCCGGTAAAAAATTAAAACACGGTCACTGAAACACTAGTAAACTATTGAAGATCATAAAGTTGTTCTACCACTTTTTCGTATTTAGGACGCGGACGTCTGCGCGGGAACGGTAAGGCTGCGTGCACACGCGTCTGCATCAACGGTCGCGAGTCGACTGGCGAGCGAGTACTGACCGCGATTCTGCCACTCGCCTCGAGATAATTGCGTTAACCGATCGCAGTTTAGAAAACGAATAATAGCATAGGACACGCTCCGTAGGTACCGACAATTATTTGTCAATTCTGCTTATGGTAGAAAAATGCAATTTGCGTGTCTCGGTGGACATTACGCCTCACGAAAGCAGCTAGACAAAGACGTGAGCAGCTCGGTGGTTTCGGCATCGTAAAGAATAATTTAGAAAACTTACTAACTAGCTAGCTAGAAACTTCAAAAGCAGTAGCTTCTTCTTTCGTAGAGGAATTTGGGACCGAATTTGCACACATTTCTCTTATTTCTTGCTTCATGCGTGGCTGGCTTCATCTAATTAACAGCCCACTACTGAGCACGGGTGTCTCTTCTTGAGGAGGCCTAGAGTATACTCCACCACGCTGCTCCAGTGCGGATTGGTACTTTTGTAGAGAATATTTTTAGTCCGCCAATCCACAGCAGGTGATTATCGTATGAATGTTCTGGGTGTGAAGGTTCTGTTTTAGCATAAACCAATTTAATCCCAAAGATACTTGTATCTTGTGCATGATGGTAAAGTTACCAAGTTGGCTACCACCCTGTCCTATACAATTAACCGTAAAAACGTGAAGGTTTCTTTGACTGGCATCGCAGCGTCACCTTACACAGACACTAAGTCACAATGAGACGGTGAGTCCATTTACCATCAGGTGTTTGACTCACGTTGGCCGTCTATTAACATGAAGATATTCATAGACCATTGACCAATAAAAGCCAGGTGGACTGCGCCTCCATTTGTTTCCTTATCCACAAACAAACAAACATTTATTTCCTGTTCCGGTAATCATGTAGCGGTGAGACAAAGCGCCGGCCGGTGTTATCGCAGACAAAAAAATACTTGCAACTAAAAATAACTGCGGGAAATAAAGCAAATGTGTCATTGTTTTTAAATTCAATTCCTTTATTCAGTAATACAATGTCACTTGGGTTTTGATTAAGGCGACTACACACGAAGCATTCTTAGCTAATCCGAACAGATAATTAACAGGACCAGATTATTAACTAAATAGTAACTTTTACTAGGGAAGATTACAATTATATTATAACACAAAACTTGAACATATACCACCTATTTACGTATATAACTTTATTATCATAAAATGCATTTAACACACACCAAACTCCGATTTACAGTCTTATTTTTATTTTCTAATCAATTTTGTAACACATTCCTAGAAAATGTAAGTTAAATTCTCCGCTCGCATGTAATCGCCCTGAATATCAGTATTAAAGTGTCAACAATATAAATTACAAGTGGTAACATGGTGCACCTGATTATAATCAGATACAAATCATAACATTAGATCTAGATCGTTAATTATCACTTATTTATTTCTTGGTTAGTTATGACAATGTTCTAGTTAAACTGATATTAAACTTGATCAGTGGTACAACGTTGCATGGTTCCAAGGATACAATATTACCTTTATATTATAGGTACCAACAAAAGCGTCCTAATGAAGATAATTCAAAAGCTTTTCAGCATATTTTAGCTTACACAATATCACTCATAAATTAATAGGCACCATAATTATTTTGAATCAATTTTTAAGTATGACAGATTTTATTTTTTATTCAAGCACTATCTGGATACACACTTCTGTAACTTTGCATTGAATCTAGAGTATAAACATGTTTATAAGAAATGTTCATTAATCATGACAACATTGTTCCACTAAATAATTTATTACATATCTGTTAGGTCGTGAGGAATTTAAAAAATAAATTAACTAAATTACACTAAAACCGAAATTATTAATAAAATTAAAATTAACTTATTTGTGACTTTAAATCATTTCATTTTCAAAGTCTCAAACATACAAACACACACACACACATATATACACACCAAAATAAATCCAGAGATTCCAATATACAGTTCACATCAATTTTAAAAAGTTCTATTTTATTCGAAAGACAAACGTTAAAATTGTACAATATTCAAAAAAAATAAACAAATTACAAATTAGTTATCGTATGCCAATAAGCCAATAAGACGGATTACTATTAGTAAAGACAAATACTTTACTTATTTCAGATCTTTCATTCAATTCAAAAACAAAGTATTTCCATACAACATAGACACACAAACGTAAAAATCTATGGGAATGCTTGCGCCCACGCCGGCGTCACTCGTACTACACAGATACCGTTACGTCAAACAAAATCAACGAAGCCTTAAATAGTGGTTCCGATGATTACCTACTGCGGTTGGATGCTGGCGAACTATTAAATGGAGCATCCCATCAGATCTCGCGCTCGGGCAATCAATTTTTAACCTTCAATAATACACAATACGTAGGAATTTTGCAGCGCGACTTTTACAAGCTGAATATTGTTACATTAAATTGTTGACTGCTACTTGTTTTATAGGTTTTGCGACTCTTTATTATTAAGATGAAACAGCTCTTTATGTTGCTAGAAAGTAGGGAAATACATAAAAGGTGCTAAACTATATTTAACTTCATTAGAAACAGTATGAACCCTCTAAGCCCTAAGACAAACCAGGTGGTTAAAGGTAATGAGTTTCCACTGCGCACAGTAATGGTGAACGCACATTTATCGGCATCGTCCGCGCTGTCAGCATCGCATATGCCTACGCATCTGTCATCCGCATCGGGCTCTCATATGATTTCATACAAATGCGATGCTGACAGCGCGGACGATGCCGATAAATGTGCGTTCACCATTAGTATATCTCGCTAATTTACTCGATATAATAATTCATCAATTTGTCTCGTCTATATAAATAAGTAGTCTTCAGCAGTGTTCTATTAACACAATAATTGTCAACGCTACGGTCGTAGTATTTTCGTGGAGTGAGATCAAAGAGAGCAATTGCGACAGATTCAGCGAGCCTAATGCGACTACATCGGCGGGAAACGGTTGTCATCTTCATTTGGCATCTCACTCCGTGGAATATTGGAAAAGGTTATTAGGGATGTTACGGATCGAATAACACGATTTGGTGTTTTCGTAATGGCGTTTTCCGAGAAAAAAATTAAGTATAATTACTGTTGCCTACGACATTGACCCGGAAATATTGTTCTTACTGCCTATTTAACACCTTTAGAGGATAAATAAAAAATCTAGAATACTTTTTTTATTAATTCTATAAAATTAAGTTAGTTTCAAGTTAATTGTACAGAATTTATTTTTACACTCGAAAAACTTATAACAAATTTTTACAACGAATTACAAACATCATTTCATATATCATTTTATATCTATAAAATTTTCTAGAAATGTCTATTATATTGCTTCAAACTCTGTTTATATTTCTGTTTAAAAACTTGAATCGCTGCGCTATATTTTAAGAGCCATTTCGCGGTTAGTCGCGCGGAATGAAGAATTTGACGTCAAAAATTAGTATCATAAGAAAGATATTAATGCTGGCAAATGAACACATAAAATAGATCAATCTATTATAATTGATATTGATAATCTAATATTCGAAAATATTAATTAGTTTTTGCGTAACTGTCAATCTAGCATAACTATTTTTCAGCAAAAGGACGACAGAGTCAATTTCATACACTGATTTTCTTTATTAAATCTTGTTAAATTGAGTAAAAAAAAATGTCTAGAGAACACTCATATATTATATTTTGCATTTATTACAAGAGATATACGATTACTATCATATTCGTTGCCAAATTAATTCAATAACATTACCAATTTTCATGGTTTATGCCATGACTTTACCATCGATTTTTGTATTCAATAAAGCGTATTTCCCATCAAAAATTTATGTAGTAATAAAATATGGTCTTTGTCGAATATGACACGTAATTTTTTTTTTATCTTACTGCAAAAAATAATTAATTACAACGAATTTACTTTACCATATAAATAAACAAACTGGTGCGAATCAAATCAGTTAGGCTCGAGCCCTCTTGGAGGTCGGACCTATGTCAATTTTTGCTTTAGCCATCTAAGGAATAGATTTCGTAAAAGTAACGTAAAATTATATTGCCATTGAACAGTCTTGATCATGTGAGAATTTTTAGTTACAGTCAATTGTATTATTTTTAGTTTTCTATAATTTTCAGGGTTTTGTAGTCAAATCGGAATCATGTCTAGTCCGTTCGTTATTTCAACCGGCCGGCTAGCCCGTCCGGCCGTCCGTCCGTCTGTCCGTTCCGTATGATTTTTTCTTCGTCTACCCCTTAATGTGGGGTATCGTTGAAAAGGTCTTTCAAAAATATTATAGGTTTCAAAAGACCATTTTTCAATTCAGGGGTCCGTTTGCGTAATATTCTGCTTTAAACATCTTTGGTTTGAAGAAAACAATAGAAATTAAGTAACTATTTCTTTCCAATTTATGTAGTGTAAGTAGTAACGGAGAAAATCACGAACATACATATGTACAAAATATAACTATATCTATGCTAATCTATACTATTACTATTGTAATATTATAAAGCTGAAAAGTTTGTTTGTTTGTTTGATTGAACGCGCTAATCTTAGGAACTACTGGTTTGAATTAAAAAATTATTTTTGTATTGGATAGTTCATTTATCGAAGAAGGCTTTAGGCTATCGGATTTTTGGAAATTCAACCCCTATTGGGTTGGAAGTCACTGCTGTAATTTGAAATAAAACATTGTCCGTTTTTAGACATTAGTTACTGTTTACAGTATTTAGGTTTTTTGTTATATGTGTAAATTACATATTTACATAGAAAAAAAAAATTATAACTTGTCTAAACATACCCTTTATTTATACAACTTTTAGATCAATCTGTACTTTATAGGGTTCCGTACCCAAACGGTGTCAACGGGACCCTATTGCTAAGCCAAAATGTTGGAATGATAGAAACTCCGACATTAGTCAGCTATAGTCACTTATTATTAGTCAAAGATAATACATTCGTTGTTTGGAAACTCTCGTGCACCCAAGTTCCGTCAACTCCCCAAAACTCACGTATCTCAAATACACAACACCCTTTACCTTCTCTCTTCACCCTCTCATTTTTTCCCTTCACAACCCCTCGCCTCCCCCTATACCCCCCCCCTCAGTTCTTCACCCAAAAGTGGAATTTTGCGTCGGGATAATCTGGGAGGCATCCGGGCAAATACCGCACTCATCAGGTATATAGATTTCATCGGGATATAGATTTTTGGAAAACCGGAAATCCCGGATATCTCGGAGACGGTGCGTCCTAGACAAGTTTAGACGGAAATTTCGACCCCCTTTAGTAAACCCCCAAACCTTATTGCTAAATCTTACTGAACCCACTTTAACCCCCCCCCCCCCCCAATTTTCCTAAAATACCATATATCTCCTAAACGGTACGTCCTAGACGATTTCCGACTGAATTTCCATCCACCCTGTGGAACTCATACTTGCAACATTACCCAATCTTATTGGGCCCAACCTTAACCCCACCCTCCCAAATTTTCCGAAAACTCCTTATATCTCCTAAACGGTGCGTCCTAGACGATTTGTAGATGTTGTAAAAGTTGTAGCCCATAAAAAGATTGACATTTTATGTGCCATACATTTTTCTTGTAGAGCAAGTGGTTTGGGAGAAAAGTGCGAATTTCGTTTCTCATAATTTATTATACTAGACTATTGTCAATATTTTGTTTTGTAAACCAACAGAAAACAATAAAGAATTCGTTTTTAACATTCAAAGACCACTGTGAATAGTGTTCTGAATATCTTCTTTTTAAAGCTGTAATCATTTTTGTGTATGGATTGTATTTACCTTTATTTTTACGTTATCTTTTGTATCACGGTAATGATTAGGGTATCGAAAACCGGTCCTGTTTTAAATTACCGGGATTTTCGGTACTCGCCTATGCTGGAACCGGGATTCCCGGGATTTTCAGTTCTTTCGGGATTATTTTACCACGGCTTTCCCCGCGTGAAAATAGTTAGTATCGCGTCTCCTATTTTATCTCTCAGGAGCATTAAATAGGGAAAAACTGTTTTCTACCCAAATCCGCATAGTCGTTTGCCGTGATTGAGTAACCATCATACTATTATACCTTACATGCAAACATAAGTTTCGTATTAATTGTATGAAAGCAACACAATTGTATTGCACAATTCAGCACTGCTTGGACGAGAAAAAAGAGTTAAATCATCTTCATTTATATTAGAAAAATATCAATCTGGGTTGTGTAAATAATATTATATTAGTATAGCTGCTTCATGTAGCCGACGTTCTGAATATCTTCTTTTTAAAGCTGTAATCATTTTTGTGTATGGATTGTATAAATTACCTTTATTTTTACGTTATCTTTTGTATCACGACGCGACATATTTTTATTTCCCAAAAGTTCAGAAAATCCCGGTTCTTTTATTTTGTTTCCCGGTTCTTTTATTTTATTTCCTGGTCTTTTATTTTGTTTCCCGGTTCTTTTACTTTATTTCCCGGTTCTTTTGAAAAGTACCGTATTCCTTTGTAAATCCCGGGATTTTCGGTTCCGGGATTTCCCGGTTCTATACCCTCCGATTGATTTGAATTTAGGTATACCTATGTATTTCGACGCGCTGCGAATATCGCAGGCAAAATGGACGCATATTGCATTTTATAGATCACCTTGAAAAAACGTGATTTTTAATTTTTCACGTTGATTTGCCAAAATATTGATTTTTGCAATATGCATCTATTGACTTTTTATTGCAATATGCATCTATTGGACATCTTTATTGTGATGTACCTAAGTAGGTACCTAAAATGTATTATGTAAATAAGTTACCGATAATGGTACTACTACATTGTACTTTTAATTGTTATATAAACTTATATTGTCACAAACCAGATACATGTATGTGGTCACAAAGTGTATAATTAAAATTATATGTTCATAATTTTAAAATTTTTACGATTGAAAGTATCAAGGAGATTACTCGCACAGAACTGAGGTCAAGCGCGACGCGAGCCGGGCGAGGCAATATCACGTCTAGGAGCCGCTTCAAATACCTATAGTTTATCAACCGAGTTTTGCGAAATGGCTCTTAAGTTTTACGAAAGGCAGAAGGAGCAACCTCGTGTCTTGACTGTTACACAATCAATAAAATTGTGGCCAGCCCAAACCCACGCTGTATTGGGCTACTGCAGCGCCCTATTGGTCTACCGCCATAAAAACATATCTATGAAGTGTTCTTTATTGATACTTTTTGAATGCAAAAAACCGCAATGAATCGGCCCAACAGTTTTATAAAAAACGGTAATAGACATACACACAAACAAACAACCTCTAACCCCAAACGCATATACCGCCTCCGTTCCGTTCCGTCCGTCGTGGGTAAAAACCACCAAGCAAGACGTCGCTGAAGATTATGTTGTGTAAATCGATAGTAAACAGTTTCGCGACCGGCGCAGGTGCAGAGGTCAAGTACTAGTAGGAATATAATTAACTTTCAAAACACCCATCTATTGTATCTGTTTTGTTTCCGATATTGAGAGTTTCCGATTTTCAGTTTTTTGTTTTCTGTTCTGTTTAAGATATTTCTATTTTGCAACACGGAAATCGCTACTCAAATCGCTTGACCAATCCCCCGAGCGACCTCTGACGTCACAAGCCAGACTGAATGAAATCAATTTACGAATTAATTTGTGAACTAAATGAGAATTAAATTAAAGCGGCACTGATCTCTTTAGCAACATTCATAACATCTTGTTAAACTTCGTTAACTTTAGTATTAGAAAATTTCAATCGATCTCTTTTAAATTTCAATTAAAACTAATCGAACTTACACGCGCCATTATGGTAACTTATTAAGACCTAATTATATAAATATGTGGAACTTATACAAAACCTTGTTAAGATTTCCCAATGTACTATCAAAATGAAGATCTACATTCCGTATTTGTCACTGACGCTTAATATTTTTGACATTGTTATATTAAAGACGGATCATACAATTTTATAATTAAATCATACATCTTAGTACAGTTCACAATCCTAAAATGCAATTTAGCGTACTTAATATGATTATCACACAATATGAATGATAGAAAGATATGAACAACAGAAAAGAAGAAAAATGTTAAGTAGAAAAATGTTACAATTCACCTACAAACATTAAAAAATTTAGAATACATTACATATCATATCGTCCAAATAGATATCTTTCATATACGAAAGAAACCATTTGAAATTCGTAAAAAAATTGTTACAAATTTCCTTATCCAATATAAACGTGCATAGCGAAACGTGTATATAAAATACAATATAAATACAATATAAATACAATATAAAAATACATATAAGTATACAAAGTTATAGGCACTTCAGCTATTAGGAGTCGAGTACTAAATGTACATAAAACATTCAAAATGTTACTAAGAGTACTAAAATTGATTCAATTACTATATATAATTATATTTTAGTTATTACTTTAGTTCAAGTAAAGTAGGAGTATATGTATATCTACCTCCCCCAATCTACGTTGGAGCAGCGTGGTGGAATGTATTTCATATGGAGAGCACTCCATGTCCGCTACTCGTATTAGAATCGTAGATCACTGTTATTAATTCATTTTGTAATTTTTACTTCATTAATTATGGATATAATTATTTTTTATGTATATGTAACAATTTTGCTCCCTGCACTTGTTCTACGTTTAAACTTTAACAAATATCTGATCTCATGCTTGCATTATTCTCAAAAAGAGGAGCAAACTTAGTTGTTTTCATATTAATTATATGTGCCAGGATTCAGTAGAAAAACTAGAACTTCTAGAAATGAATAAACACTTTCGTCATATTTCACAGACCCATGTATACACAAATAAAATTTATTCCTAAATTATGGTTAAACCTGGAAAGATTGTTAAGGACTAAATTAAATAGTAATAATTAAATATTGTTACTCAAGGTCGCTGTATACGTAACGTGGACGGGGCGCGGACGGGACATAAATATACGTGCGTGCCCCGTTCCCGTCCCGTACGTTCCTCCATGGCGTATCGTTTACATTTTCTAAGGAACAATGTTTCCAAACATTTTTAGTATAATACGGGTACTCACGATATATATGTCGTGATATGGTTCACAAAGCTCAAAAACGATCGAGACGTAAGGTAGACAGACTGATGTATTAGTGTCAAATGTCATCCGACATCCAACATCCGGTTTTTGACATCCGTCATCCGTCAAAGACTAATATCGCACCGCAGTCTAGCCGTGACCACGATCCCTGTAACTGGGTCGAAATATCGGCGTATAAAATATATATCGTGAGTACCCGTATTATACTAAAAATGTCTACAGTCCGCGATGAGTTGAGTTTAAAATGTTTCCAAAATTTCAAGTCTCGTCGCGTACGGGGTAAAACACGTTACGTATGCATCGTACTTAACACAAAATTTGTACTTACAGGATAATTATACGCTTGCTTCTAAGCTTTTAATAATGATGATATATAACCAAGTCAAATTTTAAACTATAATAAATATAAATACTATTATTTTATTTATAAGATAAAACAAGTAACACCAGTTAGGTAACTAGGAACAAGTATTTAATATTACTCCAGTTGAGATTACAATAGATATTGTTCTGAAATCTTAATTACAATTTATTTAAAATTATCATCACTTATATACATTACCTAATTTACAACAGATCCATTCGATTGAAACCTAACGTAAACTTCTTCAACCTTCATATGATTTTCATTTTATTTAATATCGCAATTAAGCTTGAATTCAAATTTTACAGTGCCAATGAAATAGAACAGAATAGTTTTATTTCATTACTTTTGTCATTTCCAAATTATACCTAAAAATTATTTAACTTTGATATCAAAGTAAGATAAGCAAAAGGCCATCTCTGAATCACGAATTGTCTTACACTGATCGTCACAATAATCGACACCGACAAGTGACGTCACCAACGAAACGTATTACAAGATCGTATACGATCCTAATATCAGGGGTACTCTCATACGACACATTTAGATACATACGAGTATACTCCAATTTTTAAGACGAGTCCTATTTAGTTAACAAATGCAGATACAAAATGACATTAATTCAAATATGAATAAACATATAATGCCAAAACTACAAAACTACTAAAAAGTATTGCTGAGTTTGTCATCTAATTTCATAAAAAATACTTAACAATCTCCCATAATTTCCTTTGTCTTAGATTTTCTGATATGTATTTTCATTGCCTTTAAATGTTTTGTATTGTATATGTCAACACATCAATCTAAAAAAAAAATAAAGACATTTTTGAGTGTACACAAAGCATTAATTTCTATCATGTTATAAATAAACGCTAATAACATCGATTTGTATTTCATCGCAGATTCAGTACGATGATGTTACATCATACGACTTTATAACTTTGCAGTGAGTCTCTTTTTACGTATACAAAAGTTCCCTTTCCTTCAGTCGGTGATAATAGCAAGCTATTTCTATACCAACGCACGGTACGTGTAGATCAGCTATCTTAAAAAAAGCTGGCATGTTCACAGTACTGACATTCAAGAGATTTTATTATACCGCACATTTAAAATATTGTTTTAAAAACAAAACAAAAAAAACATGAGAGGTGTCAAGGGACACCCGGATGGAACGAAGTTCCTTTCGATTTAAGTATTGTTTAGTTGTACAGCGCCATCTCTGTAAAACTCTCTGAATCACTTCAAAAAAAGTGTCGTCATTCGTAAAATCAAAAAGTGTCGTAATTTTCCGTCTAGCCCCCTTTCACAACGCGCGATAAGGAACTTCGTTCCAATAATCTCTGTCACGCTTATCATAAGATCATAATGCGTATGTAGTGCGACGTCATATTTTAGTTACTCACAGATCCAACACAAGCAAATATGAACGTTATACGTGCCAGCTTTTCTACTATAGTTAACCACGTACAGTCGGCAAAAAAATTAAGTATACAGGGCATGATTCAAAAACCTGTAATTATTGATATTACAAACTGTTTGTGTTATTCTATCTATCTATCTATCTAGGCCTCCCCTAAATGGCGCCACTCCAACCGGCCCTCTGAATCCAGCGGCTTCCCGCTGTCTTCTTTAAGTCATCAGTCCACCTGTTCGGGGGGCGACCAGTGCTCTTTTCACCGATGTTTTGTGTTATTATCAATGTTAAATGCTAACTGTATACATAAGGCATGATTTAGGGTGCTTTTCCATTAGAGATGTGCTATGCAGCTATGCTGCGAAGATGTGAAATCTAATAAATATGATTGGTTCAATAAATTTATTGATTTCCACCAATGAATATGATTGGTGGATATCAAACGCACCCATAGCAAAGTAACATAGCACATCTCTGGTGCAAAAGCACCCTTAACATTGATAATAACGTAAACAATATGTAATATTGTACTCGTACATTACAACATTACAGAGGATTTTAGAATCATACCCGGCATACTAAAATTATACTATAGTGAACGTATCATACGTTACGAGTAGAAGGTGAGCACGGCAGCGTGGTTCCCTCGCACGAGCAGCGTGCGGTCGGCGGCGGTGGCGAGCGCGGTCAGCCACGCGAGGTAGAGCGGCGCGGGCACGACGCCGCGGCGTCGGGGCAGCGGCTGCGTGACGCACACGAGCCGCGCGCCCGACGACTGCGCCGCGATCAGCTCGCGGACGCGCAGGTGCCGGTACGTGCGGTCGCGTGCGGCGAGAAGGTCCGCGTCCGTTATGCCCGCTGGAGACAATTGAATGGGATTCGTAATGAAATTTGCCGTATATCGTTACTTCTACTTGATCCTTGTTAGCAACATTATCGAATGTTGTAATATATAAATAGAGGGTGCGTTTTTTTTCAAAATCAACGGGATCGATTTCTGCACAGGAATATTGGTTCATATCAAGTTAGATACCGACACCATCGCCGACGACGATAGCTACTTATAATCAAGTGGATCATCAGCTCGTTTGTCGGCTGTTTCCATAAAAAATATGTTATTTTTAATGTATGCGTCGTCATTACTATCTTATTGTTGTATTAATATAGTATCATATATAGCAGTGATAGTCTAGTGGTTAGAACGTTGGTCTCCCGAACGCAGGGGCTCGAGTTGAAATCCTGGCATCCACCTTTAATTTTCAAATATTATGTGCGTATTAGAAGTTAATTATCACTTGCTTCGGTGAAGGAAAACATCGTGAGGAAACCTGCACACCTGAGAATTCTCCATTAAATTCTCAAAAGTGTGCCAGCGTGGTAGACTATGGCCTGTACCCCTGACATTGTGAGAGGAGACCCCGAGCCTATCAATGGGACAATTATGGGTTGTTGCTTTGCTTTTTTTTTGCTTTTACTATACTAACTGGGGTCGTTGGAGTCGTCAGGCACGCGGAAGGGCGCGATGAGCTTGTCAAAGTAGGCGAGCGTGGCGTCGCGCGGCCGCCGCGTGATGTCCGACACCATCTTCAGCGCCGAGTAGTCGATGCGGAACTTGGACAGGAGGGACGCCATGCTGGGGACAAACAGGACAATAGTTCGGATGAGCTGCTGATGCTTTTGGATAACCTCAATGATAAAACTTTTTAAACGGTTTGACAATAGGATATTTCACCCTGTTTTGAAGTGTCTCAGTTAGATCCAAAATTAATAAAGCACTAAAAATAAGATTTTTTTATTCAATCGATCAGGGCTTTAAAAATGCATTTGAATTTTACATATTTGTATAGTTTATGAACAGATAAGAAATAGTAAAAAAACTGTGAAATAAATTATAATTTCTAAATAATTAATAAATTTATTTTATCCACTAAAACTAAAGTATAAATAAATAAATAAATAAAACTAACATCAGACTGCTTAGTGCCTAAACTATCTCATCTGTATGTTTACCCTATTGAGATTAAATTATTTCTTATAAAACCCTCTGTATTATTACAATGGAAAAAAAAACCAAAACACTTCACAAAAAAAAGTAAAAATTCCTTGGAATAAACAAAAACTTAAAATAGCGAACTACGAAACTTCTCAACAAAATATCCATACGATTACAACATGGAATTTTGTTGTCATAGTACAGCCCACAAAGTATCTGTGACAATGACACTCACTTCCTCTCCTCGATCTCCAGCTCGGTGTTCTTGTTGGCCAGCGTGAACACCCGCAGCGGACACGAGGACCAGGCGCGCCGCGTCGACAGGATGTACGGCAGCAGCAGCGTCAGACCTGACGCACACACACAAATACGGCATGTTATATAGATCGTGCGTCACAGACCTGACACACACACACACGCACGCACACACACGCACGCACACACACGCACACGCATGCACACACACACACGCACGCACACACACGCACACGCACACACACACAGGGCATGTTATACATCGTGCGTCATACTTGACACACACAGTAGATCGTCTACAATCGGACTATGCGAATGGGACGTTTTGCGACTAATCCGATGGTAAATGGTCAACATGGGAGATGACATCAGCAAAACTACATTACTTAAGCAAAGGGAGATCTCCCGCCAGGCAAGGTGGTGTTACCGAGGGGAGGCCGAACCCCAAGAGATCTAGTCGGAGCGATGTATAGAATAGAAAAGTTTCATTCCGCCAGTGTTCACAACAAAATTAAACTACTAAAATTACATGTATCTATACTACTTAAATAAAAACATTAAAAAATGAAATATTACAAACGATGTTTCGATACATGACGAAAAAGGAACACAGTAAGTTGTGGCGAAACATGCCCCAACCGCTGGTTTTCAGAAAACTTCGATAGCGTGATTCAAGTGGGCGTGACGTCACCGTGTGACGTGTACCTCCGTCATCGTAGAGCCACCACACGTCGACGGTGCCGGACTGCCGCCGCGTGAACTGCTCCACCGACGTGAAGGAGGACGCGCGCCGCGCCGCCGCCCCGCCCCCGCGCCCGCGACGCAGCATCTCGCCCAGGCTCTTACTGCAGACAAACATTAAGAATTGGTAGGTATTATTACACTCGTGAACTCCAAATATAAAGGAGCTTAATAAAGAGGAGAATAAAGTAACTTATTATGCATGGCTAACTTGAGAGGAACCGGCTGTGGATGTGCTTAGTAACTTTCCATTTTTAAGCGTCCTTGTCTTTTTGACGTGACAACGTCTATTAAAACGATGAACGCCGGGTGCACGCACGAAAAAGCATGACTCACTGTCACGTTCCGTGACGTCATGTCACGTTCCGCGAGCGAGAGCGCAGAACAAGCGATAGAGAGGCACGATCGGTTACGATCGGCCGAAGCGCTCGATTCGTGCCGCATGTATTTATCAATGTTTCTTTATGACGTTATCACGTGAAAATATCGTCCGTAAACCGACTTTACAGACAACCAATTTTTTTGTACTCTTCCACACAATAATATCTATTTTTTGAGGCGACGATTCACCTGATGATAAGGCAAACGTCGCCTATGAACATCAGCAACACCAAAGGCATCAATAATGCACTGCCGGCTAAGAAAGAGACAACACAAACCTTTCTTTCTGCGCAGGTTTCTGTTCGTCAACGTGCGTGTGCGTCGCGGTCGGTGCGGGCGCGGGCGCGGGCGCGGCCGCAGCCGGGTTGGCGACGACGCGCCGCAGGTCCGGCGAACCGATCGACACGTCCGACATGCTGCTACCTGGGGTACACGATTGATGAGATGGTCAATCACATCAGTTATAGACAAGGGTCAGATATCTTCTGACAGATAAATGTTTGTTCTCAGACGCATAAAGTTGTGTCAATGTTCTACGATACTTATGAGCATGGCCTTAATTAGCTTAACGATCGCGGGAAGATTCAGGCTTAGCGTTGATACAAATTACCGTACATGATTAATTATCTTACTTTTATTTTCTGTGAACTGTGTCTTTGAATGACAATGATGTCCTCAGGAGTGAGATGAAGCTAAGCGTTTGTGTACAGTATTTGTGTTGGTTTGTACTGTTTGTTGTAACATATGGATAGACACGTACCTAACATAAGTTGGTAGTTTGTATAAAGAAGTTGGTGAATGTTTGTTTTTGTTTGTCTTACGTAAACGATATAAAACTTTGTCTACTTTAAAGGAATAGATAATTCATCTACAGTAAATGTATATAAATACAATACAATACAAATACTCTTTGTACATCATACTATTTGTACATCAAAGACAAATAAATACACAGTCATATTAAAATAAAGTATACAAAGGGCGACCTTATCGCTAAGGTAGCGATCTCTTCCAGACGATCTTTGGGTAGGGGAAAGAAATTAGAACACATAAAAAGTAGATACATTTCTAAAAAGTAGTATAAATTTAAAAATTAAAAAAACTTTATGATGAGCTCTTTAATTCAATACCCATATGGCATTATTTTTATTTTTTATACTTCAAACAATGGCATCTCACGCCACCATATTTGTTTTTTTAACGTCACCTATCTAAGAACACTTGGGACTATCAAGACAAATCTAACGATATCTTAATTATATAAATTGGTTCAGCGGTTTGGAAGATAATAAAGAATATTACATTCATACATACATACATACATACAACATAACCCTACCTTGGCAGTCAGGTAATAAATTTTATCAGTCCGTTTTAATCTCAAACAGGTAGGATTTCAACCTGTAATCGTATGATACATTAGTGCCTATTTGGTGCATGTGTACTCAACAATTTACCTCTAGAGTGCGTGTTGAGGCTCTCAGTAGACTTGGACCCCTTGTAGCTATCGCCCATGGAACCTGCGTCGATGGGTGAGCAGTGGTGAGCGGTGGAGAGCGGTGATGAGCGGAGGTGAGCACACATGGAATGTCCATGGAGATACAGTTAACACGTATCTATATTAGCTTAGCAATATGGATGTGGTACAATTAGATACTCTATATAACACACAATTTATTAGTTATAAATGAAACATCTAATGTTAATGGCTTTATGAGACTCCACCAATGATCCCTGTGGAATGCTTCTGATTTAAAATACATATATTCATTCTTAGTTTTATGTTAATACATTTACTATTTGTGTAAAAATGTGAAGTATATATTATTAGGTGGATATTTCAATAAAATACATTATATCATGAGCTAGATATTATGTAATAGTTGTAACATTTAAATCACGTCATTTTAATTTCAATGATGAATCAATTTAAGTTACATTTATTGATGTCACATTTATCGGTACTGCACTATTTATACGTTTCAAGTCCTACAGTACTACTCAACAGAAGCAATGGAACATAATTTGCGTACATCTTTAATCATTTTCACGCCAATACACCTGATAATCATTACTGTGTGCGAAGTACCCAAATAAACATTGTTAGGCGTGACGTGTGGCACAACAATATACTTTAAAACACACTCGATACTACACCCGAGTATTAACACGTTGAGCACCGCGTCAACCACTGCTGTCTGACACAGGACTTTCCGTTTAGGCAGTGTTGTCAAGTAAGCCACTTTTTGGCTAGATCTCATGACTTGACAAGCTAATACTTAATTGTTACTTGTTATTAGCTTGTCAAGTCATGAGTTGCTAAAATTGTGGCTAAAATATGTAGCCAGATCTAGCCAAAAAGTGGCTAACTTGGCAACACTACATTTATTCCGCGTCGACCACCGCTGACTGACACTGAAATTACATTTAGGGTGTGTCTGCCACCGCTGGCTGACATTGACCTTTCACATAGGCCGCAAAAAACAAAAACAGCTCGGCTCTATAATACCCTGACGGGGACTGCCTTCAAAACCGGCGTGGCGCTCAACGTGTTAAACAAAAAATCAAAATAGCAACAAAAACAGGTACCCATTCACCCCGGTGAAGGTGCCCATTCACCCTGTACTCACGCGAGAAGGCGGACAGGTCCTTGGTGTTCATGTCGTGGAGGTACGCTTGCAGGTCGTCGTCGAGGGCGTCGCGCGTGTACTGCCCGCCCTCCACCCGCAGCAGGGCGAGCGCCATGTGCACGTCCAACGCTTTGCTGAGATAATGTTCGGTTTACATGTATCAAATAGTTATGTAGATAACTAAATAAATTAATAGGTATCAACAGACACTTTGTACTTAAAATTTAATTAGAATTGTATGAACTACTTGAATAATTTTTTTCTTGCCTATTTATGTATACTCTGTCACTAACATCCGAGTTCTCTGCTCTTTATTATTGACCGTGTAAAAACCGCGTCTGCTAAAGCTATTTTAATCGGGTCTTCCGAGTTTATTTCTCATGTAAACCCTTTCATACAGAACGTGTGAAACGTTCAAAACAGAACAGTTGTAAAAGAACTTAACAGTATAGTAACAACATACTCACTGCATGACCTCGACGTAATCGACGATCTCCTGTCGGTCGCAGGTCTGCCAGTTCTCCTTGAAGCCCATCATCAGGATGTTCGGCTTCAGCTTGCCGAGCCCGCTCGCCTGCAACCAACGAGCGCCTGATGACTTCACTTTGCAATGGACATCGTCGCCTCACTCTATTACTAACAAAGATGTGGCGAAGCCTTGCTATTGTTTTATATAAGGCGTTCATTTTTAAATTAAACGGTCTTTTTTACCTGCGACGCAAAAATGAGGCGTGTCATAAGTTTGACGTGTGTGTCTGTTTGTGGCATCGCAGCTCCTAACCGAACCTCCTAGTGAGCGCACTAACTCATTAATAGCCTTTAATTTTCTCTTGAATACACCTACATTGTAGGTGAATGGAAACGCCCACATATTAGACGATGTATAACATGATAACAACGGGTGCCTCTCCGAAAACTTGCCGGCAAAGAAACAAGTTGTATTAATTAACGCTTCCATACCGCCCTGCACTATAAATTGTTACCTGTATAAGCGCACTGGCGCCATCTTTAAAGTTGACGTCATCCACGACGGTGTAGAAGGCCTTGATCTTCCGCTTGGTGAACCAGTAGTACGCGCGGCTGGTGAGCGCCTCACGCGTGCGGTGGCTCATCTGACTCTGATAAATACAAATGTTATATTAATTTATTTACAAAAACATCAATCCATTGTTATTATAAGTGTATCATTGTTGGACTCCTTTGATCTTATCTCTTTAGCACGTTCGCGTACGTGTTCGATTGTGCGTGCGTGCGTATGCGTGTGCGTATGTGCATGTGTGCGGGTACGTATATGAGTGCGTGCGTGCGTATGTGTACGAAAGAGAGATATATAGAATGTTACCTGCGCGATGTGTCCGCACAGCATGAGCGATAGGCCCTTAGTCAGCAAGTACGTGAAGTCAGTGAGCACGGGCCGCTCGCCGGGGAAACCCGTAAGAACCAGTATCTGTGGTCTGCAAAATACAAAAAACGTTGTATTATTGTATTGGGTACAGAGCATTGTATATATTATTATGTATTTTCAACGTATTTTTTTTGTTAATTTAAAAAAGGCGATATGTATGTAGTCACTAGCAAAGATAAGTACTTATAAAAAGTAAATAATTGTATGTGTTTAATTTTTGGACAAAAGGAAAGTTATTTTTTTCTTGTATAAAACAGAATTTTACACAACAAATATATTTATTAAAGAACGAGTAACCGCCCTCGCTTTGCTTCGGTTTTCTTTATTTTTTACACCTTGGGTTACATTATTGAAGTTTTATTAAGGATCCCTAATTTTGGCTCAGCTTTAGAACAGGGAATGTTGAAAAATTGGTTCAAATATTTTTTTTTCGGTAGATTATATTATTAAATGTCGATTACCAAAGTTTCACTTTACGGAAATTTATAGTTTAAGAGATATGAATTTTTAAAATATCAAATTATTCCGAATTATTTGCTTACATTTATGACTTAATATGTCAAAATGCAACAGCCATCTTGAATATCATGTCAATTCAAGGGGTTATCTGTCAATTAAGCTTCAATTTCTGACAGTAGCTGTCATAAATCGGCCATGACAGTCGTCAAATATGTCAAATAATCTCATCATTCATTCATTGTCTATACTCGCGTTTGAGAACATCATTGTCATCGCGCTTGAGAATTTTCGTTGAATACAACAACTATCATTAAAGTCAAATTATTTTGATTCCCAGACATCAGGTCACTAAAGCGAGGTCACTAAAGCTTGCCTCAGGAAAATCAACTGAACTCAAATCGAAAGAAGGATTGGTTAGGTTATGGTTGTCTGATTTTATTTAGGAGAAAAATAGGAACCCCGCAAAGCGGGGTTCCGTCGACATCTATGGCGAAGCCCCTTGCCGTGAAAAAACAACTGAACACAAATCGAAAGAAGGATAGGTTAGGTTATGGTTGTCTGATTTTATTTAGGAGAAAAATAGGAACCCCGCGAAGCGGGGTTCCGTCGACATCTATGGCGAAGCCCCTTGCCGTGAAAAAACAACTGAAATCGAAAGAAGGATAAGTCACATATTTGTGACTGATACAAACAGTTTAATGTACCTTTTTGTCATTTCTGGCGTTTAATATTTTAGTACTGAGGTTAGAAAAGTTATTTTCCATTTTCTCGGAAATGGTGCATCGCTGAGAGTTGCGAGTGGTATCGTTGTAATCAGGAGCGAATCCTTTATAAACGTATGATTAATAAACAATGAAATAGCCAAGAAATAGCTTAATAAATTATCTTGATATTTTTTTTTCAAAATTTTTTTTCTCGAAAACTGAAAGTTTCCGTAGATTGCGGTATTCAAAAATGTGTTGTACACCCCCCCTCCTCCCCCCAAAAAAAATTTCATCGAAATTGGCGTCATTCCCTGTTCTAAAGTGCTTCCCTAATTTTTTTGAAAATATAATATAGCCTATGTTACTCGGGGATAGTGTAGCTTTCCAACAGTGTAAGAATTTTTCAAATCGGTTTAGTAGTTTCGGAGCCTATTCAATGCAAACAATCAAATCTTTCCTCTTTATTATTAGTATAGATATAGATAAACTATTATATAATTACAATGTAATTTCACAAATTGCATTACAGTTGAAATTCGATTGCAGAGTTAGTATGAGGCTCACCGGTATGAGAGCTATCATAATATTCAATAGGCAATGTGCAGTACCTGTAGTTCTTGACATGTTCAGTGACGCGGTTGAGGTGGTGCACGCCGGACAGCGCCGTCTTGTACGACTGCGCCTGCGTCGTCGAGCCCCAGTTCACATCTTGGAACACATGCGTTTAAATGTTTTCATTTACTTTTATACAGCTTGTTGTCATTTGTTTGAGTATTGTCATGTTAACGACGAATGACAACTTTATTAATTAGTAAAATTAAAAGCAAATCAAACCAAAACTTTATAAACATTATCATTCATTAGTAAATTATACATTATCTAACGGTATTGTTTATCTAATATAACATGTTAGATAGATCGTATGAAGCGCTCACAGCCGACGGCTTGTGTCGATTCTTAAACGATCAACTGAGTTAAGCAACAGCGGGCACAGTCGGTAGTTAGATGGATGCTAATAGATGAAAAACCATGACCGTGCCGTGCTTGTATCATAAAACAACAGTCGTTAAGCCATATCTGAAGCTGTAAGTCGGCGTTAAAACTTCCATCACTTGGTTTAACTTCTCCACCAATCCGCACTGGCGCAGCGTGGTGGGATATCTAGGCGTCAAGAGCCGTACTCAATAGTGAGTCGTTAATGTATTAAGGCGTATGAAATACGCGGGTAGTCGCGGCGTAAACACGCAAACTTTGTGCACTCGTGAATTTTTTATTTATTTTCGCTATTAAATCTATTAATTTTGTTTCAAATGTGTAGTTAGTGCATTAATACTCACCTGCTCTCTCTAAATTTCACTTTTCACAAACTACTTCTCCGTTATTTTCTGTTATTAAACTCTCACAATGGATTTTCAAATTGCAAGCAAATTAGAAGAACTTGAAAACATGTTTGGCACTCGGATGAAGCAGTATGATGACAAGTTACAAAAAGTCGCTAGTGGTTCCAGCTCAGTGCATCCAGATTTAGTTTCCTTATCTCGGGAATTTGCTGAGTTCAAGTCTTTTGTGAATGAATCTCTTACAAACATAAAACAGTTACTGGATCTTATTTCTCATGGTCTGGACCGCCACGAAACCTTCATGCGGAGAAAAGTGTTATTGGTGCACGGCTTCCCCGAAAAACAAAATGAAAATTTGCAGGAATCGGTTCATAATTTGTTTAATGTGCAAATGAAGCTTCCCGATATTAGTTTGGATAATATCCAGGTATGCCACAGACTTGGCTCTGCTCAAGATAAAACGCGCCCCGTACTCGTCCGATTCTCTGACATTGAGAGTCGTCATGCAGTATGGGATAACAAAACTCTTTTAAAGGGCACTGGACAGACCATAACCGAATTCCTGACCAAATCCAGACACCGTGTTTTCTTAGCCGCCCGCAAGCATTTTGGTATTCGGCGCTGTTGGTCTACGGAGGGAAGAATCATTATAATTCTTCCAGACAAGTCCCGTCGTAAGATCGAAACGATGACGGAACTGGAGGTGCTTGCTAAGCAGTTCCCGTCCGTCATTCCAGTTGACGACGACCCCGAGATTCATGGTGGGCCTCAATCTCCTAAAAATAAAACATCTAAGGCCATCTCCGTCGCCCCCAAAGGGAAATCCCGGCGTCGTAATTAAAGGACAAGTTTATATAGTTTTGTGCTTTAAGTAGTAGGTAGTTGTAAGACTGCTTTGTTTTCTTTATTGCTGCACTCGTTCATTACTCGATTCACTTGAATGTCGGTACTTTTTATTTCTGTTTATAAAGATTAATTTTGCATAACAATACTGTCAATAACTAATCGTAATATTTGTAACTTGACTTTGTACCTAAATCTTGTAATCATTTGTAATTCCATCGAAAACTAGAGTTGACACTGACGTTATTGACATGACAGTTGTCAAGCAGTTTTGTATGTCAGTTTTGAGGTTGGCCACAGATGATATAATTACCTTGTAGTTTTAAGTTTTGTTTTATATACAGGACAGTCAAGTAGACTTATTGTTGTTGGTGGATAGTGTTAGTTTTATACTCGTAATAAGTGTTTTGTACATCTTTGACTAATTTTTGATTACAAAATAATCTTAGTATGTTCCTATTTACAAATTTTTTTTTTTTTTTTTTTCTGAGTGTGGAAAGCATTTAGTGTTAAATCTCTTTCAGTACCTACCTACTACTCAAATAATAACATGTTAATTAATATTATACAAAATTACGTTAAGCTTAGTGAGCGGTGAGTAAAATGCAACCACATTATTATTATTATTATTATTATATATATATATATATTTTTTGTTTTTATAGTTTTTGTTTTTATATACCTATATTGCTTTCGTTTTATATTAATATTATTTTGTATATATAAATATATATTGATATATCTATTATTATTTATTTAGTGTAGTTTATATTATTTGATAATGAATAACATTACTGACTTTGATAGTGACTTTTTATCATGCTCTTCATCGTCGGACAGTTTTATGAGTGCGAATAGTGGTGTTTCTGATTCACGGTCCCTGCACGAAGAGATTTCCTCTGTATTTTCCATCTATCCTGAAAACTTTAATGTAGCGCATATTAATATTCAGAGTGTTCCGCGACATTATCCTGATTTTCTGGCATCCTTTAGCGGCACCCCTCTTGATGCTATACTGATTTCCGAATCTTTTCTCAAACCTTCTCTTCCCTCCTGTCAGTATGCACTTCCTGGATATATCTTATTGCGCAATGATCGCACTGGTAAAGGCTGTGGCGGTGTTGCGATTTACTTACGTAGTAATTTGATTTATAAAATTGTGAATGCTTCGCCATCCACATACTCTGAAGCCGCTGAGTATTTATTTGTTGAAATCTCTTTGCATCGGGTAAAAGTTTTGCTAGGGGTGTTTTACAGCCCTAACTTAAATATTGATTACTTTGATTCACTTGAAGATACTCTTAACCTCTTCTGCCCCATTTTTGATCACGTAGTCCTGATGGGTGATTTCAACACGTGTCTCTTAAAAGATAACTCTCGTTCATCTAGACTACTTTCCCTGTTAGCTTCTCTTAACCTTCATGTTTTACCTCTCTCTTCCACCCACCATTTCCCTAACTGTGCACCATCTTTGCTAGATCTTATAATCGTCTCCTCCTCTACAAATGTCAACACTCATGGGCAATTATCCGCTTCTTTTTCTTACCATGATCTTCTCTTCTTATCCTATCGCCTGCATTCCCCTAAGCGTAAACCTCAGTTCCTATTGCTTCGCAGTTTCAAGGGTATGGATTTGGATGCACTGAAGTGTGACGCTAGTGCTATTGACTGGGATCCACTGTTTGAGAAGCCTTGTCTAGATGACAAAGTTTTACATTTTACAGAGGCGATGCTTGACCTTTATGACCATCATGCACCTCTCAAGCGCGTTAAGATGCGACACAATCCTGCCCCGTGGTTAACTGACAATATCAAAGAAATGATGAAGCGCAGGGATATTGCCAAGCGGAGATACAAGCGTTGCCCTTCTGAGCGCAACCTCACTCGGTACAAAGTTTTACGCAATCGCTGCAGTCGCCTGTGTAGAGATGCTAAGAGGCGCTATTTCCATGAATCGCTCCTGAACCGTAGCTCCTCTGATATGTGGAAGTTTTTAAAGTCCAATGGTATCGGAAAGATTACTGATACTGCTAGTAGCGTCAATGATTTGAATGCCCTCAATAATCATCTCTCCCGTTGTCCTACTTTTGTTGATCCAAGCATCAAATCATCTACGTTGCGGGCACTATCGGATCTTCCTCTCCCAGCTGTTCCTCCATTCAAGTTTAATTTATTCACTGAGAAACAAGTTTCTAAAGCTGTACTTTCTATAACTTCATGTGCTGTTGGTAACGATAAAATATGCTCTAAAATGCTAATTCCCATCCTTCCTATTATTCTTCCTGTTCTCACACATATTTTTAATCACTCTCTTTTGTCTAACACCTTTCCGAGGTCCTGGAAATCAGCCCTAGTCATCCCTTTACCCAAGGTCCCTAATCCCTCTTCACTCTCCGACTTTCGCCCTATCTCCATTCTTCCTTTCCTTGCTAAAGTGTTGGAGCATTTAGTACACGACCAACTGTTGGACTTTTTATTATGTAATAATCTTCTGAGCCCCTATCAATCTGGTTTTAGGCCTGGCCACAGCACAGTGTCGGCGCTGCTAAAAGTTAGTGAGGACATTCGTTATGCCATTGAGAATAAATCCCTTACCCTTCTCATCCTACTAGATTTTAGCAGTGCTTTCAATTCAGTTGACTTTGATATTCTTCTAGGTATTCTCTCTTCTCTTAATATTTCTTCTTCTACCGTAGCTTGGTTCGACTCTTATCTTCGGGGTCGCTCGCAATGTATACATATAAATGACACTTTTTCTGACTGGTGTACATTGGATTCGGGTGTACCCCAGGGTAGCGCTCTCTCTCCTCTTTTATTTTCAGTTTTTATTAACTCTGTCACTTCAGTTGTCTCATCTAAATTCCATCTCTACGCAGACGACCTGCAGATATATCGCCATTTTGATGCTTGTGATGTTAATACAGCTATTGTCGAGATCAACAAGGACTTGAACAGTATTAGTTTATGGTGTAATACATTTGGATTACAACTCAATCCTAAAAAATCACAAGCCATCATAATTGGTAGTAGATATTTTTGCAATGTCATTGATCGTAATTCTTTGGTACCTATCCTCATAGACGGATACCCTATTGCGTTATCTGATCAGGTAAAAAATCTCGGCGTCATATTTGATACCAACCTAAATTGGAGTGCCCATATCAGTAACATTAGTCGAAGGGTACACTTCACCTTTCACTCGCTCAAGTGCCTTCAAAATTTCTTACCCTTGCAAACTAAAATTATTCTTGCCCAGTCTCTTATCCTTCCTATTCTTGACTACGCTGACGCCTGCTTTCTGGATGCCACGGAGGAGCTTCTTAACAGACTTGAACGCTTGCAAAATTTATGCATTCGCTTTATTTTCGGTCTCAGGAAATATGACCATGTTTCTGAATTTCGCAAGCAACTCAAGTGGCTCCCCATCCGTTTTCGTAGGAACACTCGAATATTATGTCTTTTATTCAATATATTACGTAATCCCAAATTTCCTACATATTTACGTGAACGATTTTCTTTTGCTCGCCCCTCATTTGCTCCTTGTAGATCCCATAATAAACTTCTCCTTGCATTCCCATCCCACAAAACCAGCGCTTACTCCCATTCCTTTACTATACGTGCAGTGAAACTGTGGAATTGTCTCCCCCCTGGTGTTAGAGCATGTAAAACGCTCACTACGTTTAAAAAATCTGTCAAACTACACTATTTGTCCATTGCTTATAGTTAAATTTATTTACACTGTTTAGATATAGGTTTAGTTTTTATATTACTTATTCACTTTTTTAGTAAGTATATTATTATGTTAATACTATAATTTATAGCTATTGTTTGTATGTATTATTAGTATAATATATATGATGTATATGATATATTTATGTATATATGTATGTATATATGTATGTGTATATGTATGTATATATGTCTATTTTATGTATATGTATGTATATTTTATATTTGTTTATGTATTTTTGTGTGCACTCAGTTTGCCACTCAAATTTCAATTTTCCTTTTGTGGGGCTACTGGAAGAGATTTCGTTTCGAAATAAGTAGCTCCCATGTGCGAATGTCTCTAAATTTAAGTTTTTCTATTTAAAATTGTATGGTGTGCATGAATCATTAAATAAAAAATAAATAAATAAATAAGGCCACCCTGTAATAGGGATGCACATTGAAAAAAAACATCGATGTTTTTTTCGATGCAATGCCCCGCATAGTGGCATTGATGTAATATAGATGTTTAAAAAAATACATCGATGTTTTTATACATCGATGGTTTTTATTTTTGGTAGCGTTGGGACTAAAAAAAAGGTCATCGGCAGTGAATTTGATGTCCAAAAACTAAGGAAACGCTATTCAACATTAGCCTAATGGGTTAATGGTGGATTTTGTGATTAGGGTTGCATCGAATAAAAAACATCGATGCTTACTCGATGTTGATGTATTAAAAAAACATCGGATTAAGTCGATGTTTCCATACTTTACATCGAGTGTTACATCGAACTTCGATGTATATCGTGCAAGTAATGTGGTGTGTGGGTGTGTGTGTGAATGTGTGTGCGTGTGCGTGTGCGAGCGTGAGCGTGTGCGTGTGCGTGTGTGTGTTACCTGGCTTCCTGTAAGACACGAGCAGGTAGAGCGCCAGCAGACACGCGATGGTGACGAGCGCCGTGCTCCACGAGATGACGAACATGATGGCCACGCACATCATCGCACCCACCAGCGACAGCCACATGTTGTACAGCTGCCACACACACAGACATGTATTTTTTATGTTTTTAATATAAACAGCTCCTCCAGCGTGCACTGGAGACCTTATATGCAAATTTTCACATATTTCATCATAGTTAAATCTAATTAAATTCAAAATTCATAATAAATTGTCAAATTACAATTTCATTAAATAACTATTACAATTTACTTTATCTACATGAATACACTTTCTTTTTCTTCTCTCTTTCTTGGCCGGCAACGCATCAGTGATGCCTTTGGTGTTACTGATGTTCATGGGCGACGACAGCCACTTACCATCAGGTGGATCGTCAGCTCGTTTGCCGACTATTTCCATAAAAAAAAACACACATGCATTACACTGGCAATATACTTTATGTCTCTGCCACACCTGCGTTAAGGTAAGCAAGGTGCATTTCGGCCCAGCCGGTAACATTAACGTTAACAAAGACGTAGCAGGGGCATTAAACTAAACATTTTACATAACTGTATTTATTAGCCTTGATATGTTACTTAATGTTACATGATGAACGAACAATTGTATTTCTTATTCTAAATTTCTATCTTAACCCACCTCAGCTTTGCACAAACAGAAAAATAACATGAGAGGTGTCAAGGGATTTAAGTATTGTTTTGTTGTACAGCGCCATCTCTGTAAAACTCTCTGAATCACTTCAAAACAAGTGTCGTCATTCGTAAAAATCAAAAAGTGTCGTAATTTTCCGTCTAGCCCCCTTTCACAACGCGCGATAAGGAACTTCGTTCCAATAATAATTACACAATGCGGCCACCAGTAAAATAATGGACGCTAAGCGAGTTCATTTTTCCCTTTCATATTTCAGCGAATTTAGACAAACCCCTAATTAATTTTATAATGTTGTTATACAAAATAGGTTTTCTTTTAAATTTTTAACAAGTAGTGATATACATTCCGAAGTGAATTTTATTTATGTCTGTAACTCACCCTGAAGGTGGGCCGCCAGCCGACGGGCTTGGCGAGGCTGGCGTGGAAGGTGGAGAAGTTGATGAGCGCGTACGCCGCCAGGAAGAAGTTGGAGATCAGCGGCGCGATCTGGTTCAGACCACCTGGGACACCAAGTTGACACAATAAATAATATTAATCCTAACGACCCCCAGTAGTGGCAGTTTAGTGGTGGCCGTTGAGACAAATATTATTTGGAATGTTCCAACATCCGCCACTTATGGCCGTTGGGACAAAAAATACTAACTGATCTAACGGCCACCACTGGTGCCTGTTTTAGTGGTGGCCGTTGGGAGTATACCATGTATATGTTATGGATGAAAACAAATAGTTGCACTTATTATTATAACAGTTATAACAAGAATATAAAAATATTTTTGTGACAAGTGACATTGGAACGCATTTATTGGCTTACATAAAGCTTTGATTGCTAGAATGCTTGAGTTATTATTTAATGAGTATTATTTTACTCGTTTCTACTTTACTCAACCCAAACCTAAAGTTTATGATGTTGATCCATTCTCGTCTAGCATGTTTTTGTCTGTAAGCAAGTCGAACCTTAACTTGTTTTATTAAACCATGATCATAATTAAGTAATACTTCTGATTATACTGCACGTAAAACACGTAAGTCTGTTTAACTGAGTGTGCGTGCGCTAGCGCGTGCATGTACGTGCGTACGTGTGTGTGCGGGCACGTACGTACGTAAATGTGCAGGCACGAGCTTGTGCGTGTGCGGTCATTACCCATCAATATGAAGGCGGTGGCGATAATGAAGGTAAGCACGTATCCGCGCACGGGTTCGTTGTTGGCGCCGTAGCCCTTCGCGAAGAACTCCAGGTACGGGTACAGCTTGTCCTGGCAGAGCGCCTGCACACAACACGACGATACAATATACCCTTACCTATACTCTAAAAACTTCTTTCTACCAACTTTTGAAACTAGGGTATGTTCCTTTTTATCGTGTTCTTGACAGATAGATATTATGAAATAGAAACATATTTTTACTGCAATTAAAATGAACTCCATCGATTTCCCACGTTTGGTGAGTCCCAACTACGTATCAAAGGTGTACAAAAATCTCGCAATAAAATTAATTTCCCTTTTTAATTTATTATTATTTTATATTGTAATAATTTCCTTGCAAGTTTTTCAACATACTTTACAAATGAGTAATTGTAACATTATCAATGTACGATGATAAATTAACGTGCGTAATAATACCTGAAAGACTTTCGGCGCGGACACGAGCGAGGCGAGGGCGGAGGACAGCGTGGCGGCGAAGCATCCACCGTATATCAGCGGACCGAAGCCCGACACCAACCGAATTACCTGACACACGGGACTGTATTATAGGCACCGGACAGAGATATGAGAGTCCAAGTCCGGGTAAAAAGAGTGAGATCCTTGTGTCCCATAAGGTATTTGTGACTCTCTCGGTGAGCGGTAATCGAAGGCATTGTTGTTGTATATTAGATTGATTAAAAAAGTAATATAGACATTTTGAGACGATTCAAATAATATTGGAATATAATAGTATACAACACTCTAAATAGTTAAAAAAACATGTAGTAGTAGTACATAAGAAGGTTTAGCGAC